>JADLZN010003200.1:0-145693 GCA_018155175.1 Sinocyclocheilus anophthalmus
ATGCCCCGGTAAACAGCAGGGATAAAGCGTGGAACCAGCCCTATATGATGCTCTGTCGCGCCAAACGCCTCGTGCACAGACCTACATAGAAAACTACCTCAGTCACGAGAACTGGCAATTTACTAAGTATTCTGTCAACTCAACAAACTTTGTGGCCTAAACTCTACCAGATATAATAGGTGACTTGTCTCTTCTGTGGTGCGATTTAAAATAGAGTTTTGTTATTTTATAAATACATATTTAAAATTTAAAGTAGTCATGTTATGAGAGCCTATACCTCATGTAAAGTGGCCAATAAAATTGATCATGTTAGTGCTGGCGTTGGATTGGGTTTGTTAGATGAAGAAGGATGAAGAATTGGATCAAAACGTGGGTGGTCATTACTATAGTACGCAGCTACACAAAATGATTGTACAGTCATCGATATTCAAAACAGAGTTTCGCAGTTGAAATCAGTCTCTTGTCCCTTTTATTTTCTGCTCAGGTGACAAGTCGTCGAGGGGACCTCTGGCGCCCTCCTGCGTCCATAAATACAAAATAGCCTTTCTCGAGATGTTGTCTACCCCAATAACACCCCACCCCGCGCGTACACCGAATCACATTTGTTTGGTGGTTTATTATAGGCTATACAAAATATAAATAAACTAAATTAATAATGATAATAAAAAAGTTTCTGCAGCAGGATAAAATAATAATGATAATAATAATTATTATTATTAAAGGCGTACAGCCTATGCTTATAAGTAGTAGTAGTAGTAGTTTAGCCTTTTAGTTTATTTATATTTTTTGACTATATATAAACTATTTATAAAATGGAATAAAGTTAGACTAAATGTATAATCCTTTATATTTTATGATATTTACCGAAAGTATGAATTATAAAATGATATAAGTTCATACCTTTTTCGCTCTTGCACCGCTGAACTACATTAGTAAACACGAGATGGCACTGTTTGCTTAAATACCAATTCAGCAAAATGTATGTGTGTGCGTAAGAGACTCAGAGCAAGGAGGTCACATAAGTGTATTATAAAAAGGAATGATTTCAAATACAGATATCAACGTTATACTATTATATATCAACAAATACTCTATTCGCAGAGACTGATACACCAAATGCATGTTGTTTTTGCTGAATCAAATGCAGAACAGAATTATTTTTAATGAGTATTACCAACAATGCAATAACATCCATTAGCAAGAACCCAATAGAGAGGTCACTTGACAAAACAAAAAGCAAACATAAAATCTATCTTTGGTCCAACAATAGATACACCTAGCTTTCATCAGCATAAATGTCAGGTTTCTTTAGAGAAGACCAAATCAGTAGACAATATGTACACGTACAAGTTTTTAGCTGAATGAGGCTTCTTTTCGTAGTACAGTTTTCTTTGTTTATGTTTTACTGTGTTCTTACTGTAATCTTCTGTTTAGATCTTGCTGAAATTTCTTTAGTTTTACTTTTCTTTAAAATCAGTTTATGATTCATAACTTCCGGTTACATTTAGAGTTAATGCACAATATTAAATCCAGTGCCTTACATACTTCATATATTACGAGAATAAGCTCTCAACTATCAAAATGACTCTCTAAATGGATTGCTAAGCATGAATTTGTTGTGCTGCCCTGGGTGAGTGATTCTTAGACATCATCCTCATTCATATTGTCCCAAGGAGTGTGAACCTCCTGTGGGTGTGCGCTTTGTACTCTGAGGAAAGACCCGACAGCCAATCCTACTGGACAAATTCATTTGTGGATTCATAATCCAGATTTCCGATGCTTGCTGGCCTAGAGGGAAGTTTGTTTCTGCAGCAAGAAAAGTATAAATTTTTCTTATGGCTTTGAAGAAAGTAAGAAAAGAATGTGCTGTGCCAAAGAGTATAATGTAATGGTAGAACAAAAAACAAACAAAAAAACAAGTTCAGTAGGATTTGCCTCTAAGGGTAACATTCCAACACTCTTTCATTTCCCCTCTCCAGGCCTTTTTTCCATGATGTGACCTGCACACCTGTCAGTTGCGCTTTTGTCAATATCACTTCCAGATGAAGTTGATAGATCTGCTCCTCTCATGTTCTCATATAATTTTAAGGCTATAGAGGTCTCTGTCTGTCCCAGATATGCTTCAGGTTGATATACGAATGTTATTATAATCTCAGTCAGTGTTTGATCAGACCACACACAAACACATTAATGCTGCTGAATCAATAAATGCTGTATGAGCGCACATTTTCAAGTCACTGAGTACATTTTGTTTTTGGCACAGCATGTACAGGCACTTTTTTGAAAATCAGTGGTAAGCAGCCAAAGTTTCAAACATAAGTTGGTTGCGTAAAATTTTTGCTGATCCTTCGTCAGCAGTTCAAATGCATTCTGAGAACAGTATAACCTGCAAGAACATGTAAAAAACAGAGCTGGAGGGCTGGGAGGTGAGGAGGGGCTGGGTGGGGCAGCCACGTGTGTGAGTGAGAGCTTTTATCATCACTTGTGATGGCCAAATTTCCTCACAATGTAGGGAAAACCATGAAATCACTTGCATTACTGTTCAAAAGTTTGGGGGTCATTAGATTTCTTTTTAAAAATTAATACTTTGATCAAAATGACAGGGAGTAGAAACACTACTTGTGGATGTGAACCATTTTAAAGCTGATTCTAACACACTTTAAATTAAATTAAATCAGATTCAGTTTCAGTTTGAATCTTAACATAAGAAAGAGCTTTGCTCAGGAAATATCTCTGTTTGACTTATTTGCAAATGAATGCTGAACAATGAGAAATGATGTGGGCGTCAGTAAAATAATTTCTTAGAAACACAACATCACAACATATTTTGAGTGATTCAAATTATTATGAAGTTCTCCACAATCCAGGATCTGCTTTTCTGAGGATAAGTTTATGAACTTTCTTCAAACATTTCCTTTACACTTGCAAGCTCACATAAATTTGAAGATGAATGTTGACAATTTAATCATGGCAACACAAATTAATATGCCACACTCTTATGGAAGTAGAGCCACATACTGTAGAATTATAATGAAACGTCATAGAAGTCTTTGGAGTATTTTACAATGTTATTTGGGTGAAAATACTTTTAGATCAACTGCGTTTAGATTAAATATGCAATTCATGCAATGCATTTTTGCAGATATAATTTCTGGAGCTTCCAGACTTGTACTCACCAAAAAAGAAAGCTCTGCCACTGCTGTAGAACAATGTACACACTGCACACAACAGGCAAAAATGTTTTATGGTGTATCCTACTCAATGCTTGCTAATTTACAGAGCCGATTACACCAACTTTTCCCAATAGCTCAAATTTAACAGCCTTCCCAAGCAGCTGCTACCTGACTGTGTAACACTTTATTTTAATTGTCCCCTTTAAACATTCTGTTTACTATAAGTAATTTTGGCAACTACATGTCATCTAGCAGTCAGTATTAATAGACTGTTTGCTTATATCTGCTATCACTTTGTTTTGATGGTTCCCCAACATACAGTGGGTACGGAAAGTATTAAGAACCCCTTAAATTTTTCACTCTTTTTTATATTGCAGCCATTTGCTAAAATCATTAAGTAAACTTTTTTTTCCTCATTAATGTACACAAATCACCCCATATTGACAGAAAAACACAAAATTGTTGACATTTTTTGCAGATTTATTAAAAAAGAAAAAGAAATATACATGGTTCCTAATATTCAGACACTTGCGTGTGACCATCATATATTTAACTAGTGCTGTCCATTTATTAGGATCATACCTGAGATGGTTAACTTCATTTGAGTCCAGCTGTGTTGATTATACTGATTGGACTTGATGAGGAAAGCCCACACCTGTCTAGATAAGACCGTACAGCTCACAGTGCATGTCAGAGCAAATGAGAAGCATGAGGTCAAAGGAACTGCCTGAAGAGCTCGGAGACAGAATAGTGGCAAGGCACAGATCTGGCAATGGTTACAAAAAAAATTTCTGCTGCACTTACGGTTCCTAAGAGCACAGTGGCCTCAATAATCCTTAAATGGAAGACGTTTGGGATGACCAGAACCCTCCTAGAGCTGGCCGTCCGGCCAAACAGAACTATTGGGGGAGAAGAGCCTTGGTGAGAAAGGTAAAAAAGAACCCAAAGATCACTGTGGCTGAGCTACAGAGATGCAGTCTGGAGATGGGAGAAAGTTGTAGAAAGTAAACCATCACTGCAGCCCTCCACCAGTCAGGGCTTTATGGCAGAATGACCCGACGGAAGCCTCTCTCAGTGCAAGACACATGAAAGCCCACATGGAGTTTGCTAAAAAAACACCTGAAGGACTACAAGATGGTGAGAAATAAGATTATCTGGTCTGATGAGACCACGATAGAACTTTTTGGCCTTAATTCTAAGCGGTATGTGTGGAGCAAACCAGGCACTCATCACCTGTCCAATACAGTCCCAAAAATGAAGCATGGTGGTGGCAGCATCATGATGTGGGGGTGTTTTTCAGCTGCAGGCACAGTATGACTGGTTGCAATTAAGGGAAAGATGAATGCGGCCAAGTAAAGGGATATCCTGGACGAAAACCTTCTATAGAGTGCTCAGGACCTCAGACTGGGCCGAAGGTTTACTTTCCAACAAGACAATGACCCTAAGCACACAGCTAAATAACGAAGGAGTGGCTTCACAACAAATCTGTGACTGTTCTTGAATGGCCCAGCCAGAGCCCTGACTTAAAACCAATTGAGCATCTCTGGAGAGACCTAAAAGTGGCTGTCCACCAACGTTTACCATCCAACATGACAGAACTGGAGAGGATCTGCAAGGAAGAATGGCAGAGGATCCCCAAATCCAGGTGTGAAAAAACTTGTTGCATCTTTCCCAAAAAGACTCATGGTGTATTAGATCAAAAGGGTGCTTATACTAAATACTGAGCAAAGGGTCTGAATACTTAGGACCATGTGATATTTCAGCTTTTCTTTAATAAATCTGCAAAAATGTAAACAAATCTGTGTTTTTCTGTCAATATGGGGTAATGTGTGTACATTAATGAGGAAAAAAAAAACTTAAATGATTTTAGAAAATGGCTGCAATATAACAAAGCCCGTGAAAAAAATTTAAGGGGGTCTTAATACTTTCCGTACCCACTGTACATTATACTGACTATAAGTAACTTGCCAGATATGAAGTTAGTTTTTTTTTTTTTTTGAGATTTAAGGGTTAGTTTCACCCAAAAATTAAAATTAGCTTGTGTTTTACTCACTCTTGAAGCATCCTAGGTGTATATGACTTCTTCTTTCAGAAGAATCCAGTCGGAGTTATAATAAAAATAGTCTTTGATCTTTCAAGCTCTATCGTTGCAGTCAGCGGGTGTTTATTACGTTTGAAATATGGATATTTTTCTTACAAAAACACATGGATTCGCTACAGGGGGCCTTTATTCACCCCCCTGGAGCCGTGTGAGGCACATTTATTATGGATGCGCCAGCTTTAGTTGAGGACTTGTGGACCGTTCAACTGCAACACCCGCAGACTGCAATGATAGAGCTTGGAATAGCCAGGACAATTTTTAATATAACTCTGACTGGATTCATCTGAAAAAAGAAAGCCATATACACCTAGGATGCTTCAAGGGTGAGTAAAACTAGCTAATTTTCGTTTTTCGGTGAACTAACCGAAAGTGTAGGAAAGAAGCCTATATATTACTTAATTCCATCACAACACTTGTGTATCTGTTAATTATGTACACCATATACCACAAAACTTTTTGCCAAGAAAATTCTATCCCACAAAATGAGGTGTTAAAATTGAGAAAAATATGAATTATAACTACATAATTGTCACAATCTGTAATGGCGAGGAATAAACAAAACCGTCTTTAATCCAAGAAACACAGGGCACATCCAACACTGAACGGCAACACATGAACACTGAAAGGAAACACATGAACATAACAAGTAGAACCAACAGAGACAGACTGCACAGACTAGGACTTAAATACATGGGGATGAATTCTCTTTTTTTTAGGGAAACACAGGTGTATGGGATGACTAATCAACTAATTAACTAAACGAGGACAGGAGCATGACCAAATAAGGGAACAGAAACCAGGGCAAAACATGACACAGACAGTCCATGATCCTGACAATAATAAACTGCATGTGTGATTGAGATACATATAATTAATTAGAAGTCCCACAATTACTTACATTTTAGGTAATAAAACAAATTTATTACAATCACAGTAAAATCTTTTAAGGTAACTTTTGCAGTATTGTCACTACAGGTTAAATGACATACTTTGGTGACTGTTCATGGATAAAAGTTGGTAGTCATGAAAAAAATAACATCCTCAAGCAGATTTCACTTTTTCATGTCTTTAGGGAGTAGAGGGGAAAACAGAAAATAGCATTCTACCTATAAACTATACTAATTTATTGATGAAAGGAGGAAAAGGAGGACAGGGGTAACTGCAATAATAAATAAAATAAAAAAAAATTAGAAATGAAATGTGTTTTAAATAAAGAAGGCAGAAGGGTGAGGTATTGTGTTGGTGTAAGTAGTGAATTCTGGGAAGAGTTCATGTTCCGTTAAGATGCTTTATTAACGTGTGGGTTTTTTTATATAAAGGTGATTTTTCAGTAAATCTCAACATATTATTTGTATAAGAGTAACATCAGAAACTACAAACAATCATAACATTGTATATTTAGAGAGGTTAAAATATGTAATTGTTTTATGATATTACTGTACAGAGTTGCATTTGTACAGTACACATTATTCCATAACACATATGATATATTATAAAAAGGGCCAGTTCAAACAGGTTACAGTTTTAAAACCTTTAATCCTTCCATGAGCTGCGATTTGCTAAAGCTATCAGCAGGCATGAGGTTGTGATTGGTTTAGAAAACATCTTCTCCATAATGATGTCGGTGAGGATGTGTATGTACGTGTGTCCATAACTGTGGGTGTGATGTATTCTCTATGGAAACAAAGCAATTTGAATGCAAATAAAATACCATCTTTCACCTTCATCCTCGCCAGAGGTCAAACACTCATGTGAAGTGTGTTATACAGTGAGTAGGGTGTGAATCAGTGTCCTAATCTTCTCCCTCATCCTCATCTCCTCTCCCTTTACACCCTCCCTCTATTGCAGTGGTTTAGGAACCCTCTGGGTGTGGTTCAGGCATTCGGAGCTCAGACAGTAAACGTTTGTCAGTACATCTGTTTAAGATTATATAGCTTGTGGTGAGGTTTAATTTACATATCCACAAAGGAAAATAACTATGCAGAAAACTTTCATAAACATTAGGTGGCTTTCCTTCTTCAGTACAACACATATTTTTAGCTGAACCAATGGTCCTTGGTGATTCATGTTGTATTGATTGAATATTGTAAGTAATGTTCAGTTTCTTGCTCAGACTGATTGTTTAGCTTCATAAGACTTCAATATACCATCAGGAGCTGTGGGTATTAATTTTGTTTCCTGTACCTGCTTTTTTAACTCTCAAAGTGATGACATCCATTGACTTGCATATTTTGAATCACCAAGAACCATGGTATAAGCTAAAAATCATCATTAGTGTTCTGCTGAAGAAAGAATGAATGACATCTTGAATGGCCTGAAGGTGATATTAACAGCAAATGTTCATTTTGGGGTTAACGATTTCTTTAAAGATGAAAAAGTCCTTTGCATTTATTTTATTTAATAACCCAAAGATGAATGTAAAAGAGTCACTGTAGGCTAATGTCTGAACAGTGAAATTAACTGTAAAATAAACATTTATTTCTTCTGCTCTTCTGTTATCTTTTGAACATATAGTCAGCTGACAAAATTGTTTTTTTTTTTTACAGTGAGCTTGGACCAATGATGACCAGTTAGCCAGTCAGTTTTGTCATGTTGTCAAGTTATTATTCACATGGCATGTACGGCTCAGACGATTGGCTGAAATATAATTATGCCCATGAGAAAATATAGCAGATTTCAAATTACGTACCTCCAGTGAGTCCTGCATCAACTACCAATGAATGGAAATATTAATAAATAGCTTTCTCCAGGTAGACCTGCTTAGTTATAAACTCTTTACAAACCATTATTATGAGAAAAATAGTCACGGTTTTTAAGAAGCCATCAAAAAGAGTTGGGCACTCAATATAAGTCTAAAACATCTAAATACTAGCAATATAGGCTACTGTAAATCCAAAAGTCCAAAAGGTTATTTCATCCAAATACAAAGCCAATTTTAAAGGGCTATCAGCTTAGAATGTCTATATCTGTGTTGTTAAATGCTTGTAAATTAGATTGTAATTTGTGAGTGCGAGACAATTATTTAAATATAGACTTTTATTTATATCTGGAAAATGACTTTTAGACCATGAACTTGGTGAAGGTCTTTACATTCTCACAGTAAATCAGTTTATCATTCTGTAGTGGTATCACATGCTCATTAATTTTGGTTATCCCACAGGAATGCATTACAGACATTGTAAACTCATATCACCTGACCCTGAAAAGTGAGAGATGAAAAAAAGAAGGGTGATAAAGTTGCACATGTAAAACTGTCTGAAAGTTTGTTTGTCTCCCTCTTCGTTTTTAAAACCAGGTCATGTCCTTAACACCCAAAATAATAAGAGTTTCCTGAGTTTATTAGCTGTAACTTTGGAACAAACCATTTTTGTCTCCCTTTGTGCTGTTAATGTTAATGCGACACCAAAGCTTCGTGGTTGGATTTAGGAGAGGCTGAAAATAAACATGATATTATAAGTGAAAGTGACGTGACATGTGGCCAAGTACGGTTACCCATACTAGGAATTAGTGCTCTGCATTTAACCCATCCTTAGTGTGCACACACACCGTGAACACACACCCGGAGCAGTGGGCAGCCATTTATGCTGTGGCGCCCGGGGAGCAGTTAGGGGTTCGGTGCCTTGCTCAAGGGCACCTCAGTCGTGGTATTGAAGTATTGAAGGTGGAGAGAGCGCTGTACATTCACTCCCCCCACCTACAATCCCTGCCGGTACGAGACTCGAACCCACAACCTTTGGGTTATGAGCCCGACTCTCTAACCATTAGGCACGACTTCAGGAAAACGGTTGGTGTGTGAGAGATACAAAACGAGGATTAAAGTAACTCATAAATGTACATAAATTAATAACAACTTTAGTGTCATTTTTTATTATGTCTTTATGTCTTTTATTATGTCGTGGAGTTCATTTATTTTGTCTATGGTAGGATGTCTGCCTAAATGAAACTATGTTCTTCTTCAGGTAAAATTACTAGTGAAGCTGACCTGTATCTGAACTATTTCTTCAAATGTTCATTGGTATAAGAGCTGCGCTACCACCTAAACAAAGATCATAATCCAAAATAGATTTCAATCTTTTTTGATGAATCAAACGTAACTAAAATAAATTAAAAAAAGGTTGTCACTATATCCTAAATAAGAAAACATGCAAATAGTGCAAAGAAATGTCTACACAAATACTGTAAAAAGTATAAATATTTTGCTTATATAACCAAATGTATTTAATTATGTTAAATAAGATTTTTGACATAAAGCCAATTAATTTACACAATACACATGAAGCTCACTATTTAGGTTAGCAGTATTTCAGTACAGTTTTTCTTTAGCTGAAGATCCCAGGTCTTTTGCCTTTCTAGATCTATTTCCTCAGTATTGCATCTAATGTAGCAGTTCTGTGGATTTTCAAGTGGGAAAAATGAGTGGCTTTGTGTTTGTGTGTGTGAACAAACAGATGCAATGTGTGAGAGAGAGATGAGAGTGAGAGAGAGGAGAGTGTGAGAGAGAGAGGAGAGTGAGAGAGAGAGAGATGAGCGAGAGAGAGAGAGAGAGGAGAGGAGAGGAGAGGAGAGAAAAGGACAGGAGAGGAGAGGAGACGAGAGGAGACGAGATGAGACGAGAGAGAGTATTGAGTCTTTTTGTTTTGTTCAGCTGTGGAGAAAACCGATTTGACAATTTCACTCTTACAGACGGCTGTGGGGCCTATTTACCTTACACCAGAGAAAAGGAGGTAGAATGAATGACAGAGTTCACAACACGGTTTAGAAAAAGATCAATACAAATGCAAGGAAAATGGACAAAGTGACATTCTGGTTTTCTTTCTCTTTTCCTCTCTTCCTCCCTCTCTCTATCTCCCCTCTCTTTTCCACACCCAACATGAACATAAAGAATGCACTGTGAAATTAGCATGGAGAAAATGAATAGGGTACAGTATGAGCAGACAGTAGCAGATATGGAACAATTAACAGAACAGCATCAGGTCGCACATTAGATTCAGGTTTATAACTGTGTGTTAGTAACAAATTCCAACGTATATAATGACAGAGGCAGATCTAGACCCACCCAGTAGCTGCAGTTGAACTTTTCTGTGTGAAACCTTCGTCACAGATGGCTGTTTCTGCTCTGACTACCAGTCATGTTTCTCAACCTTGCTCTCTTTTTCCACTAAGTTTTATTTTTAACAATAATGGCTTAATGGGTGTTGGACTCAAAAGCAACTGGAAGGAAGTCTTGGCTTTTGAGTGGAGGGAAGAGGACAGTGAATAGTTGAGGACGACAGCAATGAGAATGTCAGACATGTGAAAAGAACAGACACGCATATACGTATGCACCAACAAAGTCAAATATGCTACAAAGCCTTGGGATTCTCACACACTAACCCCTTTACACTGTTAAAGTCTATGGTAAATGTCATAGGCCAGTGCTACAAAATCAGTTTTTTCCCCATGTTCTCCATAAAACACTTGGAAAAGTTTCAGAATAACAATACATAAATGTAGCATTCAATTTCAATGAAAAGAACACAATATTATTTAGAAACTCACCAAATGTTTCACCAAAAAAGGGGGGATGATTTATCATCTGCATCAGATTTTACAGGGTTTTCAATCAGCAATCGTCTGTATCAAAATCAACGATCACTGCTCTAAATATGATTATTAATTAGTTATTTTTTGATATATAGCCCCTGGACCACAAAACCAGTCATCCGGCGCAAAAATTTTTATGAGGATTTATACATCATCTGAAACGCAAGATGAATACATAAGATTTGCCATTGATGTATGTTAGGATAGGCATATTTCGTGAGATACAACTATGTGAAAATCTGGAATATGAGGGTGCAAAAAAATCTAAATACAGAGAAAATCGCCTTTAAATTTGTCCAAATGACGTTCTTAGCAATGCATATTTCTAATAAAAAATTACGTTTTGATATATTTATGGTAGGAAATTTACTAAATATCTTCATGGAACTATGATTTTTGGCATAAAAGAAAAACGATAATTTTGACCCATAAAATTTATTTTCGGCTATTGCTACAAATATACCCAAGCAACTTAAGACTGATTTTGTGGTAAGGGTCTTATATATATTATATTTATATATATTATGCACAATGAGGTCAATTAGACATTTTATCAAAAAGCTAGCTTTTTCATAGTTTGCTAAAAGTATAGAATTGCAAAATTCTAAGTTAATTCTAATTTTTGGCAGTACATTCTGACCTGTGTTCCACATGAAAAACTGACATATATTAAACTTAACCAGCGTGTAAGAACATGTTAACGCAAGTTTTTACAGCAGGTTTCCATTATTATACCATCATTCTTTTTATTTTAGAGATTCATGTTCTGTGCTACACCGCATAACTTTTTATGCGGCTTGGATGTTAACTACATGACAACGCCATTTTGGGGGCCTGAAAATGCCAATTTAAATGCAAAATGCAAGTTTTTGAAAATGATACGGTAATCGCCTCTGTGTAAACTGCAAAAGCACAGATTTGTGAAAATGGTGACGTCATGTGCATGTGTAGGCCTATCTGTATCTGTTTAGTGTATATAGGTACAACTACTTGCCTGACATGCATAATACAGTGTTTTAGTCGTTTTCGTGGATCCGTGTGAAACGGGGATTGTTTTGAAACGTTGTCATCTGTATGTAAAACTTTTCAAAAATGCAAATGAAAAAAACGTTTCCATTTTTAGTCCATCGCTGTCGTGTGAATGTACCCTTAATTATTAAAGTGAATGACCATTAATCATGTTCACCTTTACTAATATGTTCACATCATGTTTACTTAAAGACTTCTGGAGTTTCCTGACGCTCAGCAATTTAGATTTGACCTCTGTCAAGCAAACAGTAAAACATTATATAGATGGTGTTCTTTTGTATATATGCAATGACTAAGAAATTATGATAAGCTTATTAAGCCTGATGACTGCAAAACTGTATAGGACTGACAGATGGGTGAAAAACAGAAATTAAGAGAAAAACAGTAAATGCTATTATAATTATTTGTACTGTACACTGCACAGATTTGTGGCTGTTTCTGCCTGAGAAAGGCAGAAAAGCAATCTAAACCCTGCCGGTTGTCATGGCTAAACACACACACAGAGGGAGTGAGGTGGAAAACAGAGTAATACCATGGCAACAGAAAACAATACTGTAAGAACTTGTACCCAGAATGCATATTTGGTGTGAGAATAAGATTACTGTGCCTTTTATTACAGTTTGGCTGAGCCCAGTGCACTCTGGAACACTGGATACTTTTAGGAGCCACTTCGCACAGGGTTTTGAAAGTATAAATTCATTAAGTCTTAATGCACGCAATTATTGCACACAAAACCCATTAACCATCTCCTGGTGATCTCCATCGGTTTGGCATATGGACAGCTTTAGTTGCAAAATGTTACAATGAAACAAGTCAAGTGGAAAACTATGTCTCATTCCTGGAGAACATGGGGAAAAAAGCTGATTTTGTAGCACTGGCCTATGACATTTACCATAGACTTTAACAGTGTAAAGGGGTTAGTGTGTGAGAATCCCAAGACTTCGTTGTTAAAGAAGGGGAGTGAAATGTAGTGTGATATTCTATTTAGGCACTTAAATGTTAATTTGCACATGATAATAATATGCAGTGTTGGGGAGTAACTAGTTACATGTAATGGCGTTACGTAATTTAATTACAAAATAAATGTAACTGTAATCAGTTACAGTTACTAAGAAAAGATGTGTAATTAAATTACAGTTACTTATGAACATGTTAACGAATACAAAAGGGGTTACATCTGAATATTTTCACACATCCACATACAGACTTAAGTGCTTTCTTTCCAAATTGCACCGATTGGGAAGTATTTATGTTTCTTGGCTCAAGTTAAAAAATATAGATGTGAATCATTACCCTAAATTTTAATTGGATGAATGAAACATTTTTTTCAGTGTGCAGGTCAGTTTAATCTGTAAATATGCTATTGTAGTTTTGTCTTTGTTTACTTAGTTAAGCAGCAGCAGTCCATTGCTCATACTGTATAAAGGACCAGCATATTAATCTATTGAAGGTACAGTAGTAATTTAGAAGAAGGATAATAATATTTGTTCAATGGTTCAAAAGACACCAAGTTCAGAGTTTATTACACAGAATAGCGACAAAAAACCAGTTTTGCTTATTAGATAACGTATTTGAGTTGAATATTGCTTTTATTTATGTATTTATTTTTCCAAACCATTGTTAGATGCAGTGTTTCCTGTAGTTATGCAAATATTTGGTTTCAAAAACAGTATCAGTAAACAATTTCTTATGATTTTAAATCTGCATTGAATTTCAGATCAATCTCAAAGTAAAAGGCAATACTAAAGTCTGATTTTGTGGTGGATGTGTTCAAATTTGATCATCTTAATTCAAATAATGAAGGATTTTGAAAGTCTGACAATGTTGAGCACTACTGTAAGGTTAACCTGCATGGTGTAAATGTTTGAAAATAATTAACAGTTGAAAACACTAGAAATTTAGAAAAGTAATCCAAAAGTAATCAGTTACATTAATAAAGTAATTGAAAAAGTTACACTACTATTACATTTTAAATAGGGTAACTTGTAATCTGTAACCTATTACATTTCCAAAGTAACCTTCCCAAACATTGGTGATATGTTTATGTATGTTGAGGCTACGTAGCGGAAAAAAACGGGCACTTACATAGTATCTTCATATAGATTGAGGATGAAATGTAAAAGAGATATGTTGTATTTTATGTTTATTGCTTATGACACTTAAGACACTGTTTGTATGAACAGGTCAATTTTTTTGTGTGCCTGGAACAAACTCTTCAAAACATGAGATGGCGAGTCACCCAGAGAAAAATCTTTGATCAAAGAGGAGAAAAGAAGAAATTAGAAGAGATTAGTGCCTCTCTACTGTTTACAAGTGGAATCCATTCCATTCTGCAAACTTCTCATTGGTATACGCACGCATTTACAGAACGCTATTCTATTGGGCTTGTGCAGTACTATGTACTGGAACACAGTACACTGGTACACTGTACACTGGAATACAGAACAGCATCCAGAACTGGCACTATCCATTAATATTCAATGATTGCACTTTTTTTGTGGTGTGTGTATCTAATATTGTACAAAAACTTTAGTTAAGTTAAACGTATACATCTTGACTAAAAGGTATATGCAATATAATTTTCATATATCATATTAATGGCAAACATTCAAAATGTGCTCTTCCATAAAAAATGTATTAGACGCAATTTGTCATTGACCTCAAAGATAGCACCAAAACTCCTCAAGCAGTTCAAATCACTATGAAAAATTAACAAAAATAAAGGATAGAGTGATGTTAAGACTACACTGATTGCAGTAAGAGAGAGGCTGATGGGTTTATTGAGGGATTGAGGCTACTTGAGGGATTACTCATTCTAATTTGTCTCTACTTGTTGAGCCCTGTGTTGAGAAAAAGGAGGTTAAAGAAAGTGTGAACAAAATGCATGTGACTGAATAAACAGTGCATGTAAAGACAGTGAAGCTAAACATGTCATATGTCAAAGTGTACAAACTTTTTTCTTACAAAAAAAAAAGCATAGATTTGCTACAGAAGGCCTTTGTTCACCCCCCGGAGCCGTGTGAGATACTTTTTTTTAATGCATGGGCGCTTTTTATTTAACTTGTTTTGGACTGAAGCATGCAACACCGCTGAGTGGCATGGAAAACAGCTTGAACGATCAAAGACTATTTTTAATATAACTCCGATTGAATTAGTCTGGAAGAAGAAAGTCACATACACCTAGGACAGCTTCAGGGTAAGAAGTTATGGGCTAATTGCACTTTTGAGTGAACAAACCCTTCAGGTTTTTCTCCTCTTTAGATTTAAGTTTGTTCATAAAAATGTGGAAAATTCAACGGGTATGCGTTCATAGACACAATACAATTTCTCCCTCTCTCATTTCTGTCTCTCCACACAGCAAAGCGAACCTGAGTACTGGCTTACCCTCTTGGGCAAGTACCAAAATTTATGAGTATCCCACCTGGCTGAGGGGAAAGGGAGCTTACAGCAGCAAGGCCCAAGAGAGGGAAAAGAGGTCCATGAGAATGGTTTGAATCTTGAAAAAAAAAACAGCCGTTTTTCTCCTGAACTGAAGCCTATTTTCATTCACGCAGTGAAACTGCACGGCACATTGGTTCGTGCAGTGTATTAAAAAAACGAACCAATGGCTAGGCAACGGAGCTGCACGAGCCTATGGCGATGAAGCCCGCCAGAATGGGCGGGGCATCTGGCTATATAAGCGGGCGCTCGCCACAGGATTCTCAGGTTTACTTCGACTGAAGCGACGACTGAGTCGTGCAGCTACATAGCACGGCCAGCAACGCAGTACTCGTTCCCGTATTGATACTTCAATCGTACTGCGTCTTGCTTAAGACGCATATGGGAACAGTCGAATCATGCCTTGCTAATGTAGTGGAACGACTAAAGGTTTAACTTCCATTAGCAACAATGCTTATAGAGAAGTCAACAATAACCCAAGGCTAAAGCGGGCTGAGCTTTCTAGGTCACACCCGGCCTGTTTAATCGTTCCAGAGTATACCCGTAACTTCGACACCCAGGGGTCGAGAGCTAACAGGTGAACAATACCAGAGAACTTGGGCGCGGCCCGGCCAAGGGCTCTCTGTCATGTCTGTTTACGCAGCGCGTGCCATTTCAAGTGGAAAGGATCCTGGCCTGTAAGGCCGGGATTCCAGGTTATAAACCTCGCAAATGTGGATGACGAGGCCCAGCCGGCCGCCTCACAAATACCCGCAATGGACATACCACTGGACCATGCCCATGACGAGGCGATGCCTCTAGTCGAGTGGGCCCGTACTCCAATGGGGCATTGGAGGCCCAAGGAAGAGTATGCTAGCGAGATGGCGTCTACTATTTATCTAGAGAGTTTTTGCTTTGTGGTGCGGTTACCAATAGGGAGCGGAACGCTCAATATAGATTCTCAACGCCCTGACGTGGCAGAGCAGAGATAGCTCTCTGTCCTCTTCAGTTGGAGGAAGCGCGGAGAGCGTAATGACCTGTGCTCTGAACTGAGTGGAGAGCACTTTAGGTACGTAACGTGCCTTGGTTTCAGGACGACTTTAGAGTCGTTATGCCCGAATTCCAGACAGGCAGGGCTAATTGAGCACGCCTGCAGGTCCCCAATTCGCTTTACTAATGCTAGTGCTAGAAGCAGAGCAGTCCTTAGCGATAGCGACCTAATGTTGGCGGCTTGTAGCAGCTCGAAAGCACAGTGGGCAGGTCCCATGAAGGAACGGCAGGGGGACGAGGCGGATTCAGCCTCCTTGCACCCTTCAGGAAGCGGATGACCGAGCTATTTCTGCCCACTGATTGGCCCTCAATAGGGACATGAGAGGCCGCTATAGCCGCCACATAGAATTTGAGCGTGGATGGGGAACGTCCCTCGCCCCACCCCCCCTTATTTTTTTTATCCAGCAGCTCTTGTAGAAAAGACAGCACTTCTGCTAATTCGGAAGTGAGAGGGTCTTTGCCGTGGTTTAAACACATGGCGGAGAAAAAAGTCCACTTTAAGGCGTAGAGGCGTTTCGTAGATGGAGCTTTAGCCTCCGAAATTGTGTTTAAGACTCGCTCTGGGAGGCACGAAGGCTCCCGTTGAGCGGCCAGAGGTGCAGGGCCCATAGGTTGGGCCGAGGATGCCATAATGTCCCATTCGCTTGAGAGAGGAGATCCCGTCTCAGTGGAACAGGCCAAGGGGACGCTATCAGTAGCTGAATCAGCTCTGATAGCCACAGCTGGTTCATACAAAGGGGGGCTACCAGGAGAACCCTGTGTTTTTGTTCACTCACTCGCCTGATTACTGTGGGTAAGAGCGATCGGGGGCCAACGTGTCCCTGGTCTTTGAGAAATAAATTTGGCAGTGAGAGTTGTCTTCTGAGGCGAAGAGGTCTACCTCGGCCTCACTGAAGATCTCCCAGATTTTCTGAACCATTTGCGGATGGAGCATCCACTCTCCTGAGGGGACATTGCTCCTTGATAACATGTCCGCTCTTTGGTTCAATTTGCCCGGTATATGCGCTTCTCTCAGTGAGCGCAGGTTGAGTTGAGCCCATTCCAGGAAGCGCTCTACCAGAGTGAAGAGACACTTCAAGGAGAGGCCTCCCTGGCGATTTATGTAGGACACAACCGACATGTTGTCCGATCGGATTAGCACATGGTGCCCTTTCAGGACTGGCAGGAAGAACTGACAGGCTCGACATACTGCTAGCATTTCCAAGCAGTTGATGTGGAAGCCTTTTTCCGCCATCGACCAGTGGCCGAAGGTCGGTATGCCCTCGCACAGCGCCCCCCAACCTGAGTTAGAGGCGTCTGTCATGACAACTGTCCTTCTGCAAACCATCCCATGGCCACGCCCTGTTCCATCCAACGGGAGTTCTTCCAGGGGTCAGGGCCGATACACAGGCCTGACTCACCCTGATATGCAGGCGTCCATGACGCCACGCATGGAATGGAACCCGTGGTTTCAACCAGCGCTGAAGGGGGCGCATACGCAGCAGACCCAACTGTAACACTGGAGATGCTGCTGCCATGAGGCCCAGCATCCTTTGAAATGCTTTGAGAGGGCGAGCGGTACCGATCTTGAAGGAGGTCGCCAGCCTCCGTATGGCCAGAGCTCGTTCTGGCGTGACTACAGCTTTCATTTGAGTCGAAGATTGTTCCCAGGAACGAGATTCGTTGGCTGGGAAGCAATGAGCTTTTGGCAAAATTGACCCTGAGTCCCAGGCACTCCAGGTGGCTGAGGAGGAGGGCTCTGTGAGATATTAGTTCTGCCTCCGACTGGGCCAGGACGAGCCAGTCGTCGAGGTAATTGACAATACGGACTCCCATCTGTCTCAGAGGGAAAAGTGCTGGGGGCCAGGGACAGCCCGAAGGGAAGGACCATGCATTGATAAGCCACACCCTCGAAGGTGAATCTCAAGAATGGCCTGTGACGAGGGGCTATCTGGATGTGAAAGTATGCATCCTTCAGGTCCAGGGAAAAGAACCAGTCTCTCGAGCGAATTTGCGCGAGAATCTGTTTCAATGTAATCATCCTGAACGACCTCCTTATGAGGGCGCGATTCAGGTGTCTGAGATCGAGGATGGGCCGGAGGCCACCATCTCTTTTGGGGACGAGGAAGTAATGGCTGTAAAGGCCTGACACGCTCTGGGCTGGAGGAACCCTTTCCACGGCTCCTTTTGCCAGCAAATTCATCACCTCTGAGCGCAGGACATGGGCGTCCTTGCTCTGCACAGAGGTGGGGACCACACCGCTGAAGCGCGGGGGTCTTCGAGCGAATTGGAGTGAATATCCTCGCTTTATTATCCCCATAACCCATTCCGACACCCCGGGGATGGCCTGACTGATGGAAGAGGAAGTTTGCTCTCTTTTTAAAAATGTTTGTGTTTTATTATTTTTCCCGCTATCACAGTGGTCGGAGGCTTGGGCCCATTGTTTGCACAAAACACATTTCCCTCTGTACCCGGAGCTGAACGGGGTGTCAAGAGGTGTAAGAGAGGCAGCTTGGGGGTGTGGTCCGGCTGCAGCGAGACTTGGCCCCCTTCTCTTCCTGTCCTGCAGATCAGGAAGACGCCTGAGGCACTGGGTCCAATGCTATCTTGGGTCGGGGTCCCTGGCGCTTAGGAGGAGGGTAGCGTCTGGCCGAGCGAGAGCGTCCCCGCGTCTGCTGCGCTTTAGCGGGCTGAACAGCGGGGGTGGCAGGCGCTGGTTTCGCAGGCTGCTGAGTCGGAACATATTTGGGGCGAGCTGAGACGGCAGCGCAGCTGGAGCGCTTAGGCAGGAAATGTCGCATAGCCTGGGACGATTTCTGTGCCTCCGTGAAGCGTTCAGCAAACCCTTCGACAGCTGGGCCGAAAAGGCTCTTGGGGGAGACAGGAGCATCGAGGAAGAGGATCTTATCCGCATCCTTCATCTCCGTCAGCGTCAACCATAAATGGCGTTCAAGCACCACAAGTCTGGCCATCGATCTCCCAATCGCCTGGGCGGTGGTCTTGGTGGCACGTAGAGCCAGGTCCGTCGCACTCCTCAGATCCCTGAGGGTAGCGGGGTCCAGGCCAGACTCGGAGGATGCAAGGATTTTGGCCCGGAAGACCTGAAGGACCGCCATAGAATGAAGCGCTGCGGCCGCCTGTCCAGCTGAGGTGTAGGCGCGTCCAGCGAGAGCTGAAGTAGTCCTACACGGCTTAGATGGATGAGCGGCCTTTGCTCTCCAGCCGATGGCCGTGGGCGGGCAGAGATGCACGGCCACTGACTCATCTAGGGGAGGTGGCTTATCGTACCCCTTTTCTTCAGCGCCGTCGATGGAGGTGAGGGCGGATGAAGAGGCGGGCAGAGTATGGAGCGCGCCACGATCTGGTGAGCTCATCATGGACCGGAAGAACGGAGAGATACGCTGACGAAAGGGCTCCTCTGGAGGGAACCACTCTAAACCCAGCTCTTCGACCACCATGGAGAGGATACGGAGATGCTCGGTATCCGTCCCGTCTTTGGTGGCTCTGGGCGCGGATGATGGCGAGGGGGTGGGGTCATTCTCCGAGCCCAACAGCTCCTCTGCATCCGATGCTGCCAATGACATGCTGTCATCAAGCAGTTCATCTCCACTTCCCCCGAATGAGATCAGGTCGCTCGCACCAGCAGAGGGACGCTGATCAGACCGGGAGAAAAGGATGGGTGAAAACTCTCTCTGTGGCGAGAGCGAGACACGCGGGATCTGGGCCGGCGTGAGCTCACTCATGGCCGATCGCTCGACCCCTTTGCCCCACTGTTTTTTCCTCTCAGGTCCCTGGGAGGAAGAAAACGGGATGGCACGGGGGGCGGAGTCGCTCTCTGAAAAGAAAGCGATCCGTGAGCGGAGAGAGGCAAGACTGAAGCTCTCACAGTGGGAGCAAATAGATCACGTGAGCGCAGCTTCCGCATGGGATTTCCCCAAGCAGGAAACGCACTCCGTGTGGCCGTCATCGGCGTGCAGGGGGGACCCGCACGGGCCGCAATAACGGCGCAGCATTTGCAACAACTCTGCTGCTCTTTTAGAAGCTCTTGAAGTCGCCGGATGGCGGCAGGGGAACAGGACCAGAACTGCTGCGTTGCTGGAGAAGAAGGTCAGCCGAGCTGAGAGTTCCCGATTCCAGCTGCGAGGCGTGTCAACGGTGAGTGGCTTCGGATCAGCTTGAGACGTAGAGTCGTCGCTGAAGGAGAAGAAATCTGAGAATCCTGTGGCGAGCGCCCGCTTATATAGCCAGATGCCCCGCCCATTCTGGCGGGCTTTGGCGGGCTTCATCGCCATAGGCACGTGCAGCTCCGCTGCTGCACCATTGGTTCGTTTTTAAAGCCCTGCACGAACCAATGGCCGTGCAGTTTCACTGCGTGAATGAAATTGTCTTCAGTTCAGGAGAAAAAAGGCTTTTTCCCATATGCGTCTAGCAAGACGCAGTACGAGTGAAGTATCGAAAGGGAACATAAATTAGTCCTGTTTGTTTAATATAGGGTGAAAAAGATCAATACTGTCAATGTACAGGAGGGATGTGCTCCTTTCAGAACTAAAAGAGAACTCCTTTGTGATTTCAATTCCAAATTTGTGAATATTAAGTGAGGTAGCAAACAGAAAAAAATGCATATTTTTAATTTAGGTAGGTAGAATTAAAAATGCAATGCAAAGCAAAGAAATTATTGAGACATTGAAATTGTAGCGTTTTAAATAACATTAATTTACCAGACGCCTTTAATTTAATTTAAATATTTCTCAATATTTTGACAGCATTAAACTTATAATTAGACAAAATTAATGATATAGTTGCTTATGTTTTGGTGCAAACCTTTTGGGTGACTGCTGTGCATACATTGAATAAAACAAATTTTATTTCTAGTAATTTTAATACAACATCATAGTGTGGCCAATTCAGTTGAAATTCACACTAATTATTTGACAGAGAACCAATTCTTCATTTTTTTGTCCTCTTGATAAAATATAACATCATCATCATCATGTTAAACTTCACACAGCTGCATGGTATTTCCATTACAATGATTAATAACCAACATCCATTGATTCATTCAAATAATTAAAACTCAGTTATTGCAGGGAAAGGCAGTGCAAGCTTCACTGAGAGATCACTTACACCAGGGGGTGCCCAACCCTGCTCCTGGCGATCGACTGTCCTGCAAAGTTCAGCTCCAACCCTAATCAAACACACCTGAAGCAACTAATTAGGGTCTTCAGGATCGCTTAAAAATTAAAGGCAGGTGCCTTTGATTAGAGTTGGAGCTAAACTTTGCAGGACAGTCGATCGCCAGGAGCAAGGTTGGGCACCCCTGACTTACACCATTGGACAAGACAAAACCTGAGTCTGTCAACATATCTCTCCATTAGCAGCCCCAGCCCAAGCCCTGAAGACACAGAATCCACTCTCTCTGGTCAGACTGCAGAGTTCCAGAGCTGTCTTTAAAGCCCTATGTCTATTAATCTGTTATGTAACAGCCCGGTTGAAGAATAAAGGATTTAACTCGTGCACTGATGTTGTACTGTCTTCCTTTGTGTGTTTATTGTCCTTATAGACTTCACAACACCGTAAGAGCTAGAACAGATGAATAAACAATATTGGAAATTGTAATGAATTCTCATTCATAAAAAGGAAACAAAAACAATCGACCTTACAGCAACAAAATTACTAAATTAATACTAACATTCATCCTAAATAACATAAAATTACTCGTAAATAAACAAACACATAAAACAGGCATAGAGACACGATGCGCAATATATGTGTGTGTATATATGTGCGTAAATGTTCTTGACTACCTTGTTCTCCTTTCCAACCAGGTGCCAAACAACAAAGTCAAAAAACAAAACAAAATACTGCAAAATAAAACAACAAACAGATGCTTAAATTCACTTAAAAGTGTCCTTAATCCTAAAATCCAACACCGTGAGCTGTTTCCATCTTTGCGTGCTCTCTCTGTATTCGCGATCTCCGTGCATGAGTGGCTCTGAGCATTTCCGTCAAGCCACCTTTCAAAATAAAGGTCTCTATCGGTTAAATAACTTATTGAGTGCAAAGTAACATTCCAAAATATAACAAACACTTAACTAATGTTAATAAAGGACAGAATTAAATAATATAAGAATAATATATAAATCCTGGAAACTAATTCAAATAACAAGAGGGTTATTTACACTCCCACCAATCATGAGTGACTATAAATTTCAAACTTCAGTCACAAATGATTTCTAAAGTAAAATACCAATGTTTAAGGCTAGATGTAAAAAAGTAAAACTGAAACATGTTCTACTATAAACTGCTTAAATCAAAGGATATGTCAGGAAGTTCAGGCTGCCTCCAGCAGCAGGACCAGCTTCTGCACTGGGCACTCAACTACTGATGGTTTGTTTACAACTACTGACGTTTACCATCCACCGCCAGTTTTCTGTCTCCAAAACGTATCTTCACTCTTCTCACCAAACCATCTTTGTCAACGACAGTCTCAATAACTTCTGCCAAGCGCCACTCATTCCTGGGCAGATCGTCTGTCTTCTCCAAGACTATATCTCCAGCTTGCATGTTCCTTCTTGGTGAAAGTCAGCATTGTCTTTTTGCAATGTTAGACACATACTCCTTGCGCCAAGGTCCCCAAAACTGTTCTGCTAAGTATTGGACATAGTGCCATCTCTTGCGAGCATATACGTCTTCTCTGACAAACTTGCCAGGGGGTGGTAGGGCTTGGGTAGTTTTCAGGGTGAGGAGGTGATTAGGGATTAGAGGCTCAGGACTGCAGGGATCACTTAAATTATCTACAGTGAGTGGACGGCTATTTACAATGGCCATGGCCTCATAGAAAAAGGTTCGCAGAGAAGAATCATCTAGTCTTCCGGATGACTGGGACAGAGTGGAACGAAGAACACTTCTCACAGTTCTAATCTGTCTCTCCCAAACTCCGCCGGTGTGACTTGCATGGGGTGCGTTGAAGACAAAGTCACATTGTTTTTCTGCTAAGAATGTTACCAGACGGTTGGTGTCAATCTCTTCAATGGCCTTGGCGAGCTCATTCTTGGCTCCAATGAAATTACTGCCTTGGTCACACCTTATTTGATGAACTGCTCCTCTAATAGCGGTGAAACAACGCAGGCCATTGATAAAGGCGTCCGTGGACATGTCATCCAGCATCTCAATATGGATGGCTCTGCAACAGAAACAAGTAAAGAGAAGTCCATACCTCTTGTACGATTTACGACCTTGTCTGGTGATGAACGGATCAAAAACATCCATTCCACAGTATGTGAATGGAGGGGATGGATCTATGCGCTCTGAGGGCAGGTTTGCCATTTTTTGCTCTTCTGTGGGTCTGCGAAGCTTGCGACATCTCACACTGTCATACAAAGGATGCTACAGTCCTGTTTACTCCTGTTATCCAAAACCCTCTTGATCTGATCTCATTTATAGTCAAGCCCTTTCCTTGATGTGCCGTTTTTTCATGACAATCAGTGATCAGAAGTTTTGTAAGATGATGTTCCTTTGGAGTTATCACTGGATGTTTAACAGAGTTAGGGGCAGAAGCATCACAAAGCTTTCCTCCCACCTTGAGCAATCCGTCGTGATCAACGAAGGCATCTAGATTATATAGCCTGTTGCTGCGTGGGAGCTGTTTGCCCTTACGGAGTAAGGCTATCTCTTCTGCATATATATGACTCTGTAAGTCCTTGATGATGATGCACTTAGCATCCTCACGTTCTGCCACTGTACTGTGGTCGCTGGACTTGTCCTTCCTGACATGACGAAGTAGACGTGCAACTGCTTGGATGATTTTGGACCAAGAGGACATCCTTGTGAGACGGTTGGATAAGCAGGAATACTGTAATTTTTGCGTGTTCAGTGACTGAGCCTTCTTGACCTCTGGGTCACCGATTGGAAGTTGTGTGTTAACATCCACAGGGGAAGGTATTTGCTGTTCCCACAAGATGTTCGGTCCTCTGAACCAGCTGGAAGTGACCAGATCATTAACACTCAGACCTCGTGATGCATAGTCGGCTGGATTTTCATCCGAGGGAATGTATCGCCACTGTTGAGGAGTTGTAGTGCGATGAATTCTCTGAACTCGATTCGCGACAAACGTATGGAAGCGGCGAGCTTCATTGTTTATATAGCCTAACACTACTTGAGAGTCAGTCCAGAAATATGCCTCTGCATCTGCTAGGTTCATTTCTTCCTTCAACATATCATTCACTGCAACTGACACAACCGCAGCAGTCAACTCTAACCGAGGGATTGTGGTGACCTTAAGCGGGGCTACTCTAGCTTTTGCCATGAGCAAAGAACAATGGATGTCACCTTGCTCATTCCCGAGCCTAAGGTATGAGCACTGGCCATATCCTCTCATGCTGGCATCTGAGAAGTGATGAATCTCTCTCCTTGTGATTGTCCCAAACCCAGGAGGCACAATACAACGAGGCACCTGAATCTTCTCCAAGTTAAGAAGATCGGCCTTCCACTGCTCCCAACCTGGCCGCAAACCATCAGGTAAGGGATCATCCCAGCCCATGCCATTTCGGCACATATCTTGAAGAACAGTCTTTCCTTTGAGCAAGAATGGTGCAAGAAACCCTAAGGGGTCGAACAACGAGGCCACAGTAGAGAGTATACCTCTGCGGGTTGCTGACTGGTCCTTAACAATGACGCAAAATTTGAAATGATCATGTTCCAGATGCCAGTAAATGCCCAAGGCTCTTTCCAAATGCTGGTCAGTGAGGGAGAGATTGACTGCTGTAACATCTACAGGACACTCAGAGGGCGGTATTGTCTGCAAAACTGCCTTGTCATTGGATACAACTATATGCAACCTTAAACCTCCTAGTGCACAAAGCTGGCGTGCTTCTCGAGCCAACTTGATGGTCTTCTCTGCACTTTCCACACTGGAGACTCCATCATCCATGTAGAAATCCTGCATAATAAATTGTGAACCCAGGGGGTACAGATGTTCACCTTCTCTTGCAAGATGCTTTAGTCCATAATTAGCACATCCGGGGGACAACGAGGCACCAAACAGATGTACTCTCATGCGGAACTTTTGAGGCTGTGAGTTTAAATCTCCATTTCTCCATCATAGAAAGCGCAAGTAATCACAATCTGCTTTGTCAACATGGAACTGGTGGAACATCCTCTCAATATCACACATCAGGGCTACAGGGTACTGTCTGAACCGCAAAAGAATGCCAGTCAGGCTGTTCATCAGGTCAGGGCCTGTAAGAAGATGATCGTTCAAGCTAGTTCCCTTGAATCTGGCGGAGCAGTCGAAAACCACACGTAATTTCCCTGACTTCTTCGAGTGATACAATATCAATATAGTAACAAAATGAGTAAATATCTAGCGAATCAACTAAAGCGTAAAAAAGAAAAAGCAATTGTACCATCCATACGTAATCAATCAGGTGAAATAGTTCAGAACCCCTAAGAAATTAATAAAGTATTTCATACTTTTCTCGTCCTATCGAAATTCTACACCTCTTTCTATCTTAAC
The DNA here is from genome assembly GCA_018155175.1 of Sinocyclocheilus anophthalmus. NCBI lineage: Eukaryota > Metazoa > Chordata > Actinopteri > Cypriniformes > Cyprinidae > Sinocyclocheilus > Sinocyclocheilus anophthalmus. The sequence goes on from JADLZN010003200.1 coordinate 25,847, forward strand.
TTTCTATCTTCACCACAAATTATATTTTTTTTTTTTTTTTTCTTTTTATTTTTTTTTTGTTTTTTTCTCCGGAACATAACCCAGATAAAAAATAGATAATTTCTTAAAAGAATTAAAACTAACCACAATATCAAAGAACAGGCAGAAGAATGCTCTAAAGACACTACATCCACTTCACTTACTCTTGATTACCCTCTATAAAGCATTACATAAAATAAATGAAAAATGCCAATAAAAAATCCCCCGTGCACCCGCCGGCTCAACCACACCACAAATCACCCAAAAACAAATCACGCACACACCCAGCGACCCACAACAAGCCAACTCCACTTACTCTTGATTAACTCTATAAAGCATTACATAAAATGCCAAATAACAAATCACCCGGGCTTGATGGACTCCCAGCTGAATTCTATAAACACTTCTGGCAAATTCTGTCTCCATTTTTTCACAGAGTAGTCACTGAAATAAAAACTAAATCCACAATTCCGACACATATGAATCCAGCTGTCATGACACTTCTACTAAAACCAAACAAAGACCCAATTTACCCCACCAGCTACCGCCCTCTCTCATTAATAAATACAGATTTAAAAATGATCACCAAAGCATTAACTACTAGAATAGAAACAGTTATCCCACTGTTAATCCACCATGATCAAACAGGATTTATTAAACACAGAAGTGCTTCAGATAACACCTGTAGATTATTTAATTTAATTAATCTTGCCCAACAAAAACAAACCAAAACTGTTATTGTTTCACTAGATGCTGAAAAGGCATTTGACAAAGTTAACTGGACATTTTTATTCAACACCCTACGCAGATTTGGTTTTGGAGAGTCGTTCATCAATTGGATACAAATATTATACACTTCACCTAGGGCCACAGTAATCACAAATGGGGTCACATCACAAAGCTTCACACTTCACCGGGGGACCAGACAAGGATGCCCACTTTCCCCATCATTATTTGCCATTTTTATAGAACCTCTTGTAATAGCAATATGACAAAACAATAAAATTCAAGGAATACAAGATATTAGCACACAACATAAAATCTGTCTTTATGCAGATGACTTACTATTATGCTTACAGGATCCTCATAACTCACTACAAGAAACCTTCAAAATTATCAATATTTTCACAAAAATGGTAAATTACCATGTGTAGCTATGTGTATATGTGTGTGTGTGTGTGTGTGTGGTTTCCACAAAGAAATGTAGAAAACACAAAAGATTACAACACTGTAGAACATCACTGAATTAAATTAGCCTATACACTTTACATATAAATCAAATTTCTTATCAATATACATTTAATGATTAACAATAAAGATTAATAATAAGGAAAAGAGGCACATTACAAATAGCCTACGTCGTTGAAGCCCGTCCTACTGTAGATAAACAGAACACCCCCGCTTATTAACTAACAATAATGTACCTCAAAGAAGCACAAATAAAGATATAGGTGCAAACAGAATACAGTGACGTCAACCTTGGTTTTAATAAGCAGTTATTATTTTATGACACAGAACGCGTTGGTGAAACTCATGCATCTAGCAAGAACTTAATACACAAAATAATCATATTGATTCAAGCACTTAACATTTATGAATTAATTAAACGTCAGTAGCCTAATGAACAATACTGTAAAAATTATAGCGATCACGAGGTCGTTCATATTCTATCCCAAACGCGTACAGTAAAGTAGACATACAGTATAGCCTACAACACCCCATCAGTTATCCTTCAGTCAATAGTCCACCTTTGGCGCAGTTTTGCTACTTAGATGAAATAACTTTTGTTATGTTGAGATCATGAGAAAATTAAGTCGTGAAAATGAGAAAACTTTTGTTATGTCGATATAACGAGAAAATAATTCGTTATAACGAGAAAACAAGAAGGGGAAAAAAATCATGCATGGCCGCTTAGAACTGCCTAGCTTTGGACTCCTGTTGCCCCCAGCCATCTTTCCAAGGCACTCCCCGCGGTGGCGTGACATGGGCTTGGATTAAGCTATTATATGTTTGTTGCGACAGAGGTCAGGGACAACCTACTAATTTATTAAATATGTATTAATATCCAATTTATTCCTATTATAATCTATCATACTATTACTCTGCTCATCACGGTCCTCACACCCTTTTCCAAGCTACTAAATCCTTATTATTTTATTGTTGTTATAGTTATCTTTGGTCATCTTATCGTCTTTACAATACTTGTTGTCTCCACTGGTCATGTCATATTCTATTTTTTTTTCCTTCCTTTTTTTTTTTTGTATTATACTTGTTATTCTGTATAAATATTTTATACTCAATGATATGTAGCTTCCTCCACACCCTTACATACAATGACATGCACACACACACACACACACACACACACATGCTCACAATCACAAGAATACATATACAGGAGTTATCAGAATGTCCTTGAAATGTTAGCTATCTGGATATATGTTTGTTTGCCCAAGTGATTTTGTATTTGGCACTTGTAAATATTGTCACATTCCTTACTTGCATAAAAAAATGCACGTTATTGATCGTATTGCGAACAATTCATCCAAACACTTTTTTTGACCTTGAACTGAATCTTCCAGTAAAGATTCAGTATTTATGAGCTACTAGGTTTAAAGTAGAGCAACCAATGCATAAAGGGGTAGTTCACCCAAAATATAATGTTGTTATCATTTACTCACTCTCATGTCATTTTGAAGCATGTTTCAACTGTTTTTATCCATACAATGAAAATCAGTGGGAGCCAAAACAACACTGGATTCAGCTGAATACAAAAAGACATTTTTGAAATATTTTGTGTTCCACAGAAGAAAGAATGCATGCAGGTTTGGAATGACATGTAGTTGAGTAAATGATGAAAGAAATTTGGTGTTCATTTTTAAATTTGGGTGAATTTCCCACATGAAAAGTGGCTTCATGTGTTACTCCTTGCAGCACCTAAACCAACAATTTTGGTGTTAATGTTACCATCCCAGATGTAATTTACTAGGCTATAAAAATAATCAGAAGGGCCTGACTTGTGCAGGCTGTGCTTTTTTTTTAGACCAAATAATGTTATTAATATAACTGAAAAATTTATCAAATAGGATTAAATCTCTGTCTTGCCATTTTTTACACGTTTTTCTGAGAGGAGAGTACACAGAGGTTAAAGTTCATCTAACTTGATCTTTTTAGTGGTCATTCTCAATAAAGTTCATGTGACTGTGTTCTTTTTGTCCAATTCACCAAGTTTTTACATCAGGTTTACTGTGACAATTTGATGAAGTGATGTTCTGAAAATGTTATGTGTGACAGTTGATTCAGTAACAGTATTAACAGGACAATGCGTTACTCCGTTTCAAATGTCAGTTTTGTTTATTAGGCTATTGAACCTTTGTCTTTAATTCCTTTTGTGTACTCCCCCCCCACACACACATACCCAATCCCTTGGTAGCATTAAGCAAGATCATAGTTTTAGTCTTATGGTTAATTACAATGCCTATTTTGTTTCAATGTCCCAATTAAAAACAGATCTAGGCCAGTACCTACGAGGCTTTTAGCCAGGTTCAACCAAATTGTGTAAAACACAGGGAGTCTAATAAACCAGAGATTAGCGGCTGTGATGTCTGTGTTAATAAATAATTTTGCACCAAACCTCTTCCTGAGAATTCACAGATTCGTTTGCCTTCAATTCACCATTCAATTTTCCACACAACATTCTTCATGCTCCAAACGACAAAAGAGTTAAACGAGAGCGACAAAGTCTTATGTTTGTGCTTTGTGTGTGGTTCACACATGTTAACAACAATAACCTGTGTAGTTAAAATTTAAAAAAATTTATATGGGGGAATTTAAGAAGCAAATTTTAATTGGTAATGCTGCTGTAAGAAAGGGAAGTGGTATAACATAGGATGAGTTAGGATGAACTTCACTGTTCACATATGAGATTAGAGCAAGTCTCTGTGTGAAAAAAACGGGGAAAAAAGGGCAAAAAACAATTATGAGTAAAACATAAAAAATAACTTAAATGTTTATAACAATGTTTATCTTAGCTGTTAAATTAGTGTAGCCCTACAATTTAATACTACATATTTTATTAAATCTAATAAATATTTTATTAAAATAGGCTATAAGGTAAATTTACTACAGTACATTCATGTAACAACAGCACTCTTTGTACTTTTACACTAACTTGCACACTTTAGGGTAGATTTATACATTTATTTAGTAGATTTATATTAACTGGTAAATTAGAGAAAATATAAGCAAATAAATATAGGAATGTGATTTTAGAAAAATACGAACAGTTACAGGCATGTAGCCTATTACAAAATGTGTTTCTCCCTGGTCTACCCTTGCTTTAGGCTTTGATGTAGAAAACTCTCATTAAATATCTCTGCTTTTCTTTCTGTAAAAACAGTTTTATTAAAATTTTTACCAATAAACCTAAAAAAAAAAAAATTTAATAAAAAAAATAAAAAAAAACCCCCACCAACTGGTAGGCTTTCCAGGTGAAAATGAATGAGACTAAAAAACAAAACAAAAAAACGTTATTAGTGCCGGTAGGTAGAGGAAGGGTCGATCGAGGGTGGAGGAGGGACGTAATTCCTCTCTTATAAACACCCACAAACCCAACAGAAGCGGGTTGCAGTCTCATCTCTAAAGCACGAACCCGACACGAACTCAACCTAACAGCGTTATGGGATCTTACAGGACATTGACTTTACCGCTTCTCAGTTTGCTGGGATGGACGCTGATCTCTGCCTTCAACCTGGACACAGACAATGTTATCAGGAAAACGGGTGATGCCAACGGCTTGTTCGGTTTGCCCTGTTATCAGGAAAACGGGTGATGCCAACGGCTTGTTCGGTTTCTCCCTTGCCTTGCACCGACAACTCAGACCAGCTGATAAAATAATGTAAGCATTTATTTTATCCTCTGTGGAGTCCAGGTAATCGTGGCTTTCTTGCGGAGCTTATTTCACATTTGCAGCAGGTTGAATCTAGGTACTTTGGTCGTCAAACATTATTTGTTTTTGAACATTTTGGTTGTAGGGCATTTTTTGTGATATAAACTAGGCTACATCTAATGGTATATAGCTGGATTCTGTTTGGCAGTATACACCAATGTAAATCCTATGTACATATTAATGTTTTCCTGATAGGAAATCCACACCTGACCTTACATTTAACTTAAGCGACATATGCGTGCAGCACCACATCCAAGCAAGTGCATTAGATAATGTGACCCTTAAAGAATTAGTTCAACCAAAAATGAAAACTCTTGTCATAATTTACTCATCCTCATGTCTTTTTTAACTCATATGATATCTTTATTCTGCGGAAAACAAACGGAGAAGTTTCAAAGAATGTCTTTTCCATGCAATTACAATGTTGACTGAAGATAACTTTCAAAAAAAGGCGCAGCATCACCAAAATAGTATCGCAGCGTGTTCGCGCGCTATACTCCAAACAGCACGACAGTGATTATGTAAACAAAAGACTGAAATTTAATTTATTATTCGCTGATAACTTTAACATCCTCCCCTCCCTAACTCGTTCACGAGAGAAGTAGCAATGTGAACAATTCACATTAGTTGGATGTTTTAAACGAATCTCTAGGTCTAATTCAGGGTCTGAATGATTCAAAGCGATTTGTTTCTCGCGATTTGCTATATGTTGAAGATTATTAGCAAATAATGCCATTAATTTGAGTTTGTTTCCTAGGAAAGCTCTATCACATGGAAAATAGCACAAAGGGTCCTGTAGTCACTTTTATGACACTTTTTGGTCAGCTTTTTGTGCTTTTGAGGGTTGACACTGTTGTAATTCCATGGAAAAGATGGCCTATTCAAAATGTTAAGTAATGCGAATTTGGAACAATATGAGGGAGATTAAGTAATGACTCTGGGAGAATTATCTTTTATGTATTTTCAGGGCATGACTTTATCCACCCAGCCTGTTGAAAAAAACAGCATATGCTGGTTTTTGCTGGTCCTTTTGCTGGTTTATGCTGGTCCTTTGCCAGCACATGACCAGCATAAACCAGCAAAAGGACCAGCATAAACCAGCAAAGGACCAGCATAAACCAGCAAAGGACCAGCTTAAACCAGCAAAAACCAGCAAAGGACCAGCATAAACCAGCAAAGGACCAGCTTAAACCAGCATCCCAGCGTCAAAACATACCTAACCAGCATATGCTGTTTTTTTCAACAGTGCTCATTACTTGGAAATAACCTCTGCATGCATATTTAGCTTCATGGAGCTCATTAGAGATGTCTGGTCTCCTTCTTCCTCGCTGGATATGTCTGGTCTCCTTCGTCCTTTAATTTTAAACCTCTTTGACCTCAAACACTGCAAGGATTAGATTGTAGGTGGAATCCTTAGTACTTAAGGTTATTTGAGATACGTAGACGAAAGTGTTTCTAGAACACATTTGTTTGAATTCTCGGTAATGACAATTTGGTTCACTAAAAAACACACCCATGTTGCCTTGGCAGCGTCAGACACGCATTAGAAATTTCAAGCCTAGCACACTATAGTGAAAGAATGTGTGCAGAAGCCTTTAACTCATTCCTGAACCTCCTACTGCCATCAACCCTGGCAGCACGGGAGAGAGACTCCCAGGATTGACCTCATGTTTGTCCTGCAGAGAGTGAGTCTACCAGTTGTGCAAGTGACTGATGTAGAGTTCTAGTGTGACATTAATGTGTTAGATTTACATTTGCATTTAGTTATTTAGCACATTCTTTAATCCAAAGCAGCAGAACACCACATGCTGTTGATCATACAAAAGCCAACAATACACCATGCCATGTTTGATGAGTAAGCAAGACTACCACAGAAACAAAACATCATACTTTTGGTTATCAGAATAACAGTTTAAGGAAGACAGACTGTTGCTTATTAGCAAACCTCACATCACCAACATTTTGCAACCTTGCTTAACTGAATTGTGCAATTTATATAGCAGCATCTGATTTTTATGGATTTATGATGTATTTCAAGTATTTCAAACCACACCTAGTGTATGAAAGTCACTTATTTAGTTTGTGTGTGTGTGCTCTGACTCATATCCTCAGTGTGTATCTTGGGCTTGGCAGACTGGCTGGCTGTGTTGGAACACAACAAATCTGCTAGTCAGTACCACATGCCCTACAGGTGTGTGTATGTGTGGAGGTGATTCACATTACTGCAGGCCAAGGCAGGGCAGGGTGTGTGTTATGGGGGGAGTGTAGCATTGATGTAGAATTCCTTGGCTTGTCATAGCTGGCAGGATGGAGCCGCTATTTGGTAATGTAGGCAGTGTGTGTGTTTGTCTGGCACTTTAACATTTCTCTTGTGACTAAGTGACAGTCAAACACAAGTTGGAAATGAGAAGCATAAACCTGAAAAGTGACTTCATTCTTATTCTGTGTGTGTGCTCACTAATAAAATGCATACTGCTGCTAATAACAGGGCACTTGAAAAACAGATTCTCTTAGCAAACAGTCAATGGCTACTTTGTTAGTGGATACCTCATTCACTTTACTTGGTTGTTTCACCTGAGTTTAAATTAATCTAAAAAGTTATTGAATTTTATAAATATTGAAGAGAAAGCTCAACCAAAATTAAAATTGTAATTTCTGTCCTTCTGATCATTTTACTTACTCTCCTGTTGTTCAAACCCATGGGGCTTTGACTTTTATTTTTGCATGGAACACAAAAGGAAGCTGCACTTTTTGCTTACAATGAAAGTGGGTGAGGACCAGGAACATTACACAGTTTCAAGGACATTCTGCTAAATATCTTCTTTTAATAAATAAGTTCACATGATCTTTGAATTACTTTTTATTGTAGATTATAGTAGAAGATTATAAGTACAGTGGGGAAAAAAAGTATTTAGTCAGCCACCAATTGTGCAAGTTCTCCGACTTAAAAAGATGAGAGAGGCATGTAATTTTAATCATAGGTATACCTCAACTATGAAAAAATCCAGAAAATCACATTGTAGGATGTTTAAAGACCTTTATTTGCACATTATGGTGGAAAATAAGTATTTGGTCAATAACCAAATTTCATCTCAATACTTTGTTATATACCCTTTTGTTGGCAATGACAGAGGTCAAACTTTTTCTGTAAGTCTTCACAAGGTTTTTCACACACTGTTGCTGGTATTTTCCATGCAGATCTCCTCTAGAGCAGTAGTGTTTTGGGGCTGTCACTGGGCAACACGGATTTTCAACTCCCTTCAAAGATTTTCTATGGAGTTGAGATCAGGAGACTGGCTAGGCCACTCCAGGACACTGAAATGCTTCTTACGAAGCCACTCCATCGTTGCCCGGGCGGTGTGTTTGGGAACATTGTCATGCTGAAAGACCCAGCCACGTTTCATCTTCCATGCCCTTGCTGATGGAAGGAGGTATCTGTTTTAGTTTTATCACATCAAAATCTTCACATACATTTCCCATTCATATTCCTTTCGTTTACACGGATCAGTCGTCCTGTCCCCTTTGCAGAAAAGCATCCCCAAAGCATGATGTTTCCACCCCCTTGCTTCACAGTAGGTATGGTGTTCTTGGATGCAACTCAGCATTCTTTCTCCCAAACACGACAAGTTGAGTTTTTACAAAAAAGTTATATTTTGGTTTCATCTGACCATATTAGCCTGCACTCGGTCTGAATTCTCCACCAACCCTTCTGGTCATCCAAATGCTCTCTAGCTAACTTCAGATGGGCCTGGACATGTACTGTCTTAAGCAGGGGGACACGTCTGGCACTTCAGGATTTGAGTCCCTGGCGGCGAAGTATGTTACTGATGGTAGCCTTTGTTACTCTGGTCCCAGCTCTCTATTAGCTGCAGGGTCGTTGATTTTTGCTCACAAGTTCTTCTGATCATTTTGACCCCATGGGGTGAGATTTTGCGTGGAGCCCCAGATCGAGGGAGTTTATCAGTGGTCTTGTATGTCTTCCATTCTCTAATAATTGCTCCCACAGTTGATTACTTCACACCAAGCTGCTTACCTATTGCTGATTCAGTCTTCCCAGCCTGGTGCAGGTCTACAATCTTGTTTCTGGTTGTCGTTTGACAGCTCTTTGGTCTTGGCCATGGTGGAGTTGGAGTGTGACTGTTTGAGGTTGTGGACAGGTTTCTTTTATACTGACAACGAGTTCAAACAAATGCCATTAATACAGGTAACCAGTGGAGGACAGAAGAGCCTCTTAAAGAATACGTTACAGGTTTGTGAGAGCCAGAAATCTTGCTTGTTTGTAGTTGACCAAATACTTATTTTACCGAGGAAGTTACCAATTAATTCTTTAAAAATCCTACAAATGTGATTTTCTGGATTTTTTTTTCAGTTTCATTGTCATTTGTTGCTCCTCATATTTGAGGTTATGTACCCCTATGACGAAATTACAGGCTCTCGCCTCTTTTTAATTGGGAAACTTGCACAATTGGGGTGCTGTGACTAAATACTTTTTTAATGCCTCCACTGTAAATGTATTTTATTAAAATTATCTCGCTTGTTCTTGCATTTTTTTATTTTTACATTTTTTCTCTTGAAAACACAACTTCAGAAATAGGATAGCATTCGCTTTCATTCTCTTCTTGACGACTTTACATGGGGCAGATGTCAAATTCCTTGATTTTTGTTTACAAATATTTTTTTAAATTAATATTTTTTAATGTTAAGTTTTTTTATTACAAATATCTCCATCTAAAGTAATATTTCTTACTGATATTAAAAGTATTATTTATCAATGCAGGTTTTTTTTTCTAATGTCTCAGTCAAAGGTGTGGAATATTAACATGTAATTGTGTTCAGCATATTAGGGAGGTATTGTCAGATTACTCTGGAGTCTCATTTTTTCTGTGTTACTCTTTGTGAAATTATTCTGTTGTTACAGAGAACCTGTAAAAATAGTGGGAAACACTATTCAGCAAGTGTGCCCAGACCTTAACTCAGGGGGCAGAACTTGGCTGAATGTAATTTTAAGATCTAAACTCTTATTGAACCTGAGTCCTCAGCTTGGCACCAGTAATTGATTGGTTTTGACTTGCCAGTACTTCACTGAAGCAGTCTGAGCTGGTAGTGCTTTCATGGGAGTTGTTTCATAAGTACATTGCAGCATTTTCTTTTCTTTTTGTTTTGAAAGATTTAGTTAAACAGAACTGCTTCCTTCCTGTGATTCTCCAAGCTTCCTGTGCAGGAGTAGGCATAAAACTTTATCTGAATTTGTACATCAGTAAGAACAGGCAGGTATTGGTCTTATTCATCTGTTACCTCTCTACTCTGCATTGGCCAGTCTCAAGTATTATTAACCCACTTAGTTTGCCCCTATAACCCATCTCATGAAAGTGCGTATAAATAGTACACCAAATAAAAACGAAAACTCGTGGTATTGATATGCAAAAATTGACTTTGGCGTGTATATGCTAAGCGATGTGTAGGATTAGGGTTGTGGGGTAGATGCATATCATATGTATGCGAAAACTGCGTATCATATGCACGCCAACAAATTTTGAATCATATGCACGCCAACAAATCTCGTATCATATGCACGCAAAAACTGTGTATCATATACACGCCAAAGTCCATTTTTGAGTATCAATACCACGAGGTTTCGTTTTTATTTGGTGTATATATACAGTGGGTACGGAAAGTATTCAGACCCCCTTAAATTTTTCACTCTTTGTTATATTGCAGCCATTTGCTAAAGTCATTTAAGTTATTTTTTTTTTCCTCGTTAATGTACACACAGCACCCTATATTGACAGGAAAACACAGAATTGTTTAAATTTTTGCAGATTTATTAAAAAAGGAAAACTGACATATCACATGGTCCTAAGTATTCAGAAACTTTGCTCAGTATTTAGTAGAAGCACAATTTTGATCTAATACAGCCATGAGTCTTTTGGGGAAAGATGCAACAAGTTTTTTCACACCTGGATTTGGGGATTCTTTGCCATTCCTCCTTGCAGATCCTCTCAAGTTCTGTCAGGTTGGATGTAAACGTTGGTGGACAGCCATTTTTAGTCTCTCCAGAGATGCTCAATTGGGTTTAAGTCAGGGCTCTGGCTGGGCGATTCAAGAACAGTCACAGAGTTGTTGTGAAGCAATTCCTTCGTTATTTTAGCTGTGTGCTTCTATGGGTCATTGTCTTGTTGGAAGGTAAAAATTCGGCCCAGTCTGAGGTCCTGAGCAATCTGGAGAAGGTTTCCGTCCAGGATATCCCTGTACTTGGCCGCATTCTTCTTTCCCTCAATTGCAACCAGTCGTACTGTCCCTGCACCTGAAAAACACCCCCACAGCATGATGCTGCTGCCACCACCATGCTTCACTGTTGGACTGTATTGGACAGGTGATGAGCAGTGCCTGGTTTATTCCACACATACCGCTTCGAATTAAGGCCAAAAAGTTATATCTTTGTCTCATCAGACCAGAGAACCTTATTCCTCACCATCTTGGAGTCCTTCAGATGTTTTTTAGCAAACTCCATGCAGGCTTGCATGTTGTCTTGCACGATGATGAAGCTCTCCTATCGTGCCATTCGGTCTCTGCCATAAAGCCCCGTTCTGGGTGGAGGGCTAGCAGGTGATGTTGACTTTCTACACTTATTTTTCTCCCAGCTCCCGACTCTTTTGCATCTCTGGAGCTCAGCCACCGTGATCTTTGGGTTCTTCCTTTACCTCGCTCACCAAGGCTCTTCTCCCCCGATAACTCAGTTTGGCCGGACGGTTACAGTTTTTTTTGTTACCTTTGCCAGATCTGTGCCTTGCCACAATTCCGTCTCTGAGCTCTTCAGGCAGTTCCTTTTGACCTCATGATTCTCATTTGTCTGACATTCACTGTGAGCTTGTAAGGTCTTATATAGACAGGTGTGTGGCTTTCCCAAATCAAGTCCAATCAGTATAATCAAACACAGCTGGACTAAAATGAAGGTGTAGAACCATCTCAAAGATGATCAGAAGAAATGGACAGCACCTTAGTTAAATATATGAGTGTCACAGCAAGGGTCTGAATACTTAGGACCATGTGATATTTCAGTTTTTCTTTTTTTCAAAAATGTCAACAATTCTGTGTTTTGCTGTCCATATGGGGTGCTGTGTGTACATTAATGAGGAAAAAAAATTACTTAAATGATTTTAGAAAATGGCTGTAATATAACAAAGAGTGAAAAAGTTAAGGGGGTCTGAATACATTCCGTACCCACTGTAAATACTCATTTGTCATGAGACTCGCGTTCCGCTCGGCCCATGACAATGTGTCTTGCGCCCTCACTGTCTGCCGATTTTGCCCACACCTCACGAGAAACTCAACCGTGGCTGCCGTTTTAGAGAGTTAGTCCTCACTGGAAGTGCTTTGTCCCTTTCTCTCCCTCTAATTTCGTTATTTCTTAAATCTCAAATATAATAATGGCAAAAATAATAATAATAAAGAACGCACACACACACACACCCACAAACGTTTGTTTTTATGGTTTACGGGGACTCTCCATATGCGTAATGGTTTTTATACTTTACAGACCGTATATTTTATTGCCCTACACCAACCCTACCCCTAATCCTACCCCTCACAGGAGACTTTCTGCCTTTTTAGATTTTCAAAAAAACTCATTCTGAATTATTTATAAGCCTTTTGAATTACGAGGACACTGAAAATGTCCTCATAAATCACCTTCTTGTAATGTGGTGTTTTGTTTCATGTTCATGTTTTCCATGTCTTTTATTTTGTAATTGTTTCATGGTCCCTGTTTGTGTCATGCTTCCCTTGCCCTCATGTATTCATGCCATTGGTTTCCCTGTTCATTGTGTCATGTTCTGATTGGTGGTCTACCCCCCTCTCTGTCTTGTTTCCCCTTGGTTTGTTCTTGTCATGTGACCCTGGTTTCCTATAAGTAGCTTCATGTTCCAATTGTGCCCTCTTCGTGTATTGAATGTATTAAACCCGCTGTCAGTGAGTCTAGTCTGTTATGCCTCGTCAAGTCAAGTCAAGTCAAGTCAAGTCTGTGTTTCTTGTTTGGATGTTTGGATATCACCTGTAAATAAACTGCACTTGGGTTCTCACTTACGCTCGCCTTCAGTGGATGATTCGTTACAGAATACACAACCACTAAAATGAACCCAGCAGATTGCCTAGTTCGTCTCCGACAGGGAGACCTATCCATAGAGGATTACGTGGCTAAGTTCTGTGAGCTTTACTATCAGGTAGATTTTAAGGATAGCTTCTTGAAATACATTTTCCGTTATGGTTTGGACAAAAATATATCTTGTTTAATGGCGCGCAATACCCCTCAATGGACTCTTGAAAAAACATTGACTTTGCTTTGTTGCTGGCTGGTTCCCTTCACTGTGGTTGTCTGGATGGGAACTGCCACTTCCCCAAAGCCTGTTCACGTCATGCCTGCCAAGCCAAGTCTGCTCACGTCATGCCTGCCAAGCCACAGCCTTCTCACGTCATGTCTGCCAAGCCACAGCCTGCTCACGTCATGCCTGGTACACCAACAGCTCCTGCCTTACGTCATGCCTTAGCTACTCCAGACCTGCTCAGGACTATGCCCAGTTAAGTCAAAGTTTTATCTCATGTCCTATTCTACCAATCAGAGATCCTCCTGTCATTCATGTGCTGCCGAAGCCAGAGTCTGCACCATATGAAGTCTGCACCCCAGGGCCTGCTCCGGTTCACGTCTGCAAGTCCAGAGCCTGCTCCCATCATGTGGGGGGGCCGGTATTACACAGAGTCCCGGGTGTTGTCTCCCGGCCCAGATGGCCCCACCGCAACGAGTCCCCGACAAGATGGCCGCTCACGCCTTGTCCCCGGCCAATATGGGGTCACACCCTGAGTCCCCGGCCAAGATGGCCCACGCTGATTCTGACGCGATGCTTGGGCCAATATTGAAAGACTAATGCTAGTATGATGGACCCACCTTTGATGTCGGTGAGAGCTGCAGGCATCCCGTTGACGTCAGTGCTCTCAAGCCCCGCGGTCTTAGAGGCCCTGCCATATTCTGCTGCCCTTCCTGTAATGGCGGTCACCATTTTGAGCGTGTGGGCTGCACACTGCACTCCTGAGTCCTCTCCTGTCCACGAGTCTGTCCCTGAGGTCTTTCCTGTGCATGAATCCGCTGCAGAACCTCTAGAGGTGGCGGCATCCGCTGCAGAACCTCCTGAGGTGGTGGCGTCCGCTTCCGAACTCACTGTCTGCCCTGTCACGGCCACGGAGGCTGTTCATGAACTCACAGACTGCCTTGTCACGGCCACAGAAGCCGTCCATTAACTCACTGTCTGCCCTGTCATGACTAAGAAGGCCGTCCATGAACTCACTGTCTGTCCTGCCACGGAGGCCGTTCACGAACTCACTGCCTGCCCTGTCACAGCCATGGAGGCCGTCCATGAACTCACTGTCTGCCCTGTCATGACTATGGAGGCTTTTTTTGAACTCTCACTGTCTGTCCTGTCACGGCCAAGGAGGCCGTTCATGAACTCACTGTCTGTCCTGTCATGGCCAAGGAGGCCATTCATGAACTCACTGTCTGCCCTGTCATGGCCATTGAGGCCGTTCATGAACTCACTGTCTGTCCTGTTACGGCCACGGAGGCCATTCAAGAACTCTCTGCTTCCTGCTCTGCCGTCATCATCCGGCCGCCCTGCTCTGCCTGCACCGCCATGGCTGCCTACTCCACCATGGCCCCCTGGTCTGCCTGCTCCGCCGTGGCCCCCCGATCTGCCTGCTCCGCCATGGCCCCCCGATCTGGCTGCTCCGCCATGGCCCCCCGATCTGCCTGCTCCACCATGGCCCCCCGATCTGCCTGCACCGCCATGGCTCCCTGTTCTGCCTGCTCTGCCATGGCTCCCTGTTCTGCCTGCTCTGCCATGGCCCCCCGCTCTGCCTGCTCTGCCATGGCTCCCCTCTCCGCCTGTTCCTCTTCACGGGCCTGACCCTCCATCCCACCCCCTGGACCACCTCCAGTCCTCCACCCTCCTGGACGTTGTGTTGGTTGGGGTGGATGTTACATTAGGGCGTCAGGAGCCGCCCTTAGAGGGGGGGATATGTAATGTGGTGTTTTGTTTCATGTTCATGTTTTCCATGTCTTTTTGTAATTGTTTCATGGTCCCTGTTTGTGTCATGCTTCCCTTGCCCTCATGTATTCATGCCATTGGTTCCCCTGTTCATTCTGTCATGTTCTGATTGGTTGTCTTAGTCACGTGTCTTGTTTTCCCATTGGTTTGTTCTTGTCATGTGTCCCTCTTGTTTCCTATAAGTAGCTTCAAGTTCCCATTGTGCCCTCGTCGTGTATTTAACCCGCTGTTGGTGTGTCAAGTCTCCAAACTATGTCTGTTTATGTCAAGTCTGTGTTTCTTGTTTGGATACCACCTGTAAATAAACTGCACTTGGGTTCTCACTTACACTCATCTCAATCCTGCGCCTTCATGATGATTCGTACACTTCTCGTTGTAATACCTATGTCATACCCATTTTTATTATACAAATTTGTGTCCTCATAATCCACATAAACATGCACGCACACACACACACTCTGCTGTGGCACATAAATAATGCTGTATACTGCTGCTACTATATTCAAATGACCCACCACTTTTATTTGTGTGGATACATTATTTTGCTTATCACCTTTTCAGTGATAGTTCACCCTAAAATTTAAATTCATCGTTCATCAAAAGTCATCATTTACTCATCAATTTGCCTTTCCAAACCCAAAATAAAGATATTTTTTAATGAAACCCTTAGAGATTTCTGTCCCTTCATTGAAAGTCCATTCCACCAAAACTATAATGCTTCAAAATTCTAAAGACATTGTAAACTAAATTTCATTCAAACGGTTAAATCTAATACACAGATCGCTGTTGTCATATGAGGACAGATTGAAATTTTTTGATCTGAATAAACTTTTAATAAACTTGGAAATAAACCATGGGCACCTACTGTACAGTAGATCGACATCAATTTGCCAAAACAAAGCACATTATAGTAATTGTTTGATGCGCAAGAACAAACCTCATTGGATCTCTGGTGTTCGTCTGGTTACTTACTTCAAGGCAAGCGGTAACAGATCGGCCAGGCTCCACCACTACCTAATCACAACGATCCCTCTCACCTGAGCTTTGAGCACCTGCACCTGTCACTAATCAAGTACCTCATCAACCAGCCTGCATAAAAGCCTCAGACACCCTCATTGTCCGGTCTTGTATACACGTAGAGGATTCAATGACTTTGCTATTATTGCCATTTGAATACTTCCTGCATTACTTACCTCCTGTGTTCCTCCTAGTGTCTCCTCGTCTCCAAGTGTCTCCTGTTCCTCCTAGTTCCCGGTTCGCTGAGGTGTGTGCTCCTCCTGCCTGCATTCCAGCTCCTGTACAGCCAAAGACCCGGATTACCCTGCTCATCATATCCTTCGAACGATTCCCTCAACATCACATCCACTGAACCCTACCCCAGTACTCTCTGTCACCAAATAAACCTGTTTTATATATACCAACCTGTTGTGTCAGACCTCTTCCGTTACCAGAATATGGACCCCCACACCTGACGCCAGCTAGTAACCCCGGATCCTTCACACGAGGATTGCTTAATCGGCACATCTCAGCCCGGCATCGCCGCCAGTCACCACACCCATCACCGCTCATCCATCCCAACCACACTTCTCCTCCTGTAACATCGCAACCATCCCATTGCCCTGAAGCGGGGTTGCGTTCCCGTCAATCTAGCCTGGTTTTGGTGTAAGCAAGTGTAGACACAGAATTGCTATATTGTGCGGTTGGGCTGGAATGCCTCCACAGGTTGATCCTCACTTTGTCTTGTAAAGGTGCAGAACCAGCAAACACCTCATAATCCCAACTGACGCGGATATTCCTCAAGAATTGCCTTATTTTATCCCCTGCTAACGAGGACCTGATTGACGATTGGGGGTCCTGCAGATGATCTGAATCAGGCAGACCTCGACGCGGTTAGTTCCACGATCTGCAGAACTTCCTGGTGCGTTTTTCGTGAGGTGTTTGGAAGGACAGATGGAGATACCGCCGTGGGAGAGCAACTATACCATTTGCAGCAGGGTACCATGTCAATTGCCGAATACTCGCTGAAGTTCAGAACTCTCGCAGCAGCAAGTGGATGGAATGAGAGATCGCTGCTGACTACTTACAGACAGGGGCTGGAGCCCCATCTTCGGTTACAGCTCGCTGCATATGATGATTCATTTGGATTGGAAAAATTCATTCAATTGTCCGTCCGTTGTTCAAACCGCATGCAGTCCTGTCTAGCAGTAGCAGCAACCCCAGCCCCCGCCACAACCTCCTCCCTCCGCCGACCATAGCCCGGTTACCCTCCAGAACCAGCACCAGAACTCATGATCGTGGAGAAGCAACGATTATCTTCCACTGAGCGGCAGAGAAGGCTGACCTGGGGCCAGCTCGTAAAGAGAAAAGGTATAAAGTCGGACAGAAAGGGTCTTGTTTGTACTGTGGAGCTCAGGGGCATCTGATCTTGTCATGCCCCCTTCGCCCTCCACGTCCTGTGGTGAGTGTGATTCAGCTTGATATCGTTAAGATGGAACCACTCACTACCTGTGTAATGCTTACTGCCTCTGATGTTTCTATTTCAGTATCGGCCCTTATCGACTCCGGGTCAGCAGGAAACTTCATCTCCAGAAACCTCTGCTGCCAGCTCAAGTTACAAGCTACCGCCACTGAAACTGTCTACCAGGTCCAGTCGATAACTGGGAAACCACTATGTCGCCGACATGTATGATATCGGGTGGGCCCCATCACTCTTCGGCTGGGTCAACTTCATACGGAAGACATTCATCTTCTAGTTCTGGAAGGGTCTATGGCGGACATCATCTTGGGGCGCCCGTGGTCCCATTCTGTCCTGAGAGATGGGAGAAGTTTTGAAGTGGGGCAAGGATTGCTTCCCAGTCTGCTTCCCCGGGACTCCATCTCCTCCAAAGAAACTCCCCGAGGCCCTTCCCGTGAATTCCACCTCCATTGAGAGTCCCTCCCCTAAGAAGCATCCTAGATAGTCCAGCCTTCTATCCCTTATTTGCTCCCTTCCACGACGTGTTTTGCCCTAAACAAGCCTCCCGCTTACCACCACATCTGCCATGGGACTGTGCCATAGATCTCATTCCGGGTGAGCCAGTGCCTCGGGGAAAAATCTATTCTCTGTCGCTTCCCGAACAGAAGGCCATGGAGGACTACATCAAGGAGGCGCTGGGTCAAGGTTACATCCGTCCATCTAACTCCCCTGCTGCATCGAGCTTCTTCTTTGTGGCCAAGAAGGACGGAGGCTTGAGGCCCTGTATAGATTATCAAGCGTTGAACAATATCACCGTCAATTTCCGATATCCTCTTCCCCTCGTCCCTAATGCCCTCGAGCATCTCCGGGGGGCTACCCTCTTCACTAAGTTGGACCTCCGCAGTGCCTATAACCTCATCCGGATACGTGAGGGGGATGAATGGAAGACGGTGTTTGTGACTCCTACTGGCCACTACGAGTATCTGGTCATGCCCTATGGACTTGCCAACGCCCCCTCCGTATTCCAGGACTTCATGCATGAGGTGCTCCGGGAGTTTCTCCACCAATTCGTTATTGTCTACATAGATGACATCCTCATCTACACCCGGAGCCAGGCCGAACATCGCCAGCATGTTGCGGAGGTCCTCCAACGCCTGAGAGAGCATCACCTATTCCTCAAGGCTGAAAAGTGCACCTTCCACCAACCCACTGTGCAGTTCCTGGGGTATAACATTGATCGTACCGGTGTCCAGATGGACGAGGGGAAGGTGGAAACCATAACCTCCTGGCCCGAACCCACTACTATCAAAGAGCTCCAATGATTCCTCGGATTTGCCAACTTCTACTGTCGCTTCATCCTCGACTACAGTAGGATCACCAGCCCCCTCACTAACCTACTCCGAGGAAAACCCAAGTCTCTGTCCTGGACTCCCGCTGCCTTAGAAGCTTTCTCCTCCCTCAAAGGAGCCTTCACTAGTGCCCCACTCCTAGTGCATCCAGATCCTGACCTCCCATTCGTCGTGGAATTCGACGCCTCTACTACAGGAGTGGGGGCAGTGTTGTCTCAGCAGCAGGGGAACCCAGCCAGACTACACCCATGTGCCTTTTCGAGGAAGTTCAGCCCGGCGGAAGTTAATTATGACATCGGTAACAGGGAACTACTGGCCATCAAGCTGGCCTTAGAAGGGTGGAGACATTGGCTAGAAGGGGCAGGCCATCCATTCACCGTACTGACCGATCATTAAAAACCTCCAGTATCTTCGTGAGGCGAACCGTCTAAATCCCCGCCAAGCACGATTGGTGGGCGTTATTCTTTACCAGGTTCCACTTTACCATCTCATATCGCCCTGGTCCCAAAAACGTCAAGGCAGAAGCCTTGTCACGCATTCAAAGTCCTGTGGAAGGCCCAGAAGAACCGGAAAATATCATCCAACCAAAGATGATCGTCAGTCCCATTGAATGGAAATCCCCTTCAGTGGCCTCCAACACGGCTCCCAACTGTCCTCCAGGATGCCAGTAGGTACCACGGACACAGCGCACCCCACTGATTCACTCTGCTCACTCCTCCCGAGGCACTGGGCCCATCCAGGGCCCCACAACACCTCTCGCTGCTACAGATCGCTTCTGTTGGCCCAATCGAATGGTCAGACTGAGAGGAAGATTCAGGAGGTGGGATGATTTCTGCTAACCTTCTGCCATGGCCACCAGGATTTCCTGGAACCAGTTCCTGGGCTGGGCAGAGTACGCCCAGAATTCCCTGCGACAGACTTCTACTGGTCTCACTCCCTTCCAGAGCATGCTTGGGTTCCAGCCTCCACTGTTCCCCTGGTCTGGGGAACCTTCTGATGTTCCGGTGGTTGACTACTGGTTCCGGGAAAGCAAGAGGGTCTGGGACGCTGCTCACCACCATCTCCAACGGGCAGTGCACAGGCAGAAGATGGCCACGGACCTTCGAAGAGCGAACACCATTAAACAGCCAGGTCAGAATGTAGGCTGTCACTCGTTGTAACATGTTCACTTGCTGCCTTTCCCTGTAGAAATGTCTTATCCGCAGTCCTAGATTTGTTGGCCCCTTCACCATCCTGTAACAAGTAAACCCGGTCACCTTCAAACTTGAACTCCCCTCACAGTATCGAATTCATTCCACGTTTCTCTTCTGAAACCTCACCATGACCCTGTCTCTCTCCCCACAGAGCCTGGCCAGACGGAGGAAACCCTCTTCCCTTGATCCTGGATGAAGGATCCGTCTACAAGGTGAAGGAAATTCTGCAGTCCCGGCGCCGTGGTGGTCAGCTGGAGTACCTCGTGGACTGGGAAGGATATAGACCCGAGGAACGCTCATGGGTACCTAGGACCGATATATTGGACCCCACCTTAAATGTGAGTTCCATGCTGCCCATTCTGATCAGCCGGCACCTCGGGGCAGATGTAGACCACCACGACGTCGGGGTTTTCGGCCCTCAGGAGCGGGCCGTGGAGGGGGGTTACTGTAACAGATCGGCCAGGCTCCGCCACCACCCAATCACAACGATCCCTCTCACCTGAGTTCTGAGCACCTGCCGCCAATCAAGCACCTCATTGCCAGCCTGCATAAAAGCACAGACCTTAGACACCCTCACTGTCTGGTCTCGTATACACGTAGAGGACTCAATGAATTTGCTACTTCTTCCATTTGAATACTTCCTGCATTACTTACCTCCTAGTGTCTCCTGTTCCTCCTAGTTCACGGATCGCTGAGGTGTGTGCTCCTCCTGCCTGCATTCCAGCTCCGGTAAAGCCAAAGACCCGGATTACCCCGCTCATCATATCCTTCGAACGATTCCCTCACCATCACATCCACTGAACCCTACCCCAGTACTCTCTGTGACCGAATAAACCTATTTTGATATATACTAACCTGTTGCGTCAGACCTCTTCCGTTACACAAGCATGTTTGAGCTTTCGTTTACCATATTTGATGGGTTTATGTGTGCGACGTAGCCTGTCGTTTACTGTGTCTGTATCATCCCAGACCCTGTGATAAAAGGGCCCACTAAGATATTGAATAGTATTGTCTATTTAAAAAATATCAAAGCCAGGTCCTGTGAATGTTAGTGACAACCCTGGCTCTATTCAACACATCTTTTGCGAATATGTACCTCAAGACCTGTAGGTAGTCATGAAGGTATCATTGCCTCAAAGAAGTTGGAATATCTTGTTCTCCAGCAGGACCTTTGTTGTGCACAGTAGGTCGGGTAGTATCAGTTTGCAGTCCGTATCTTTAAGTGTAGAGTCTTTGAAATGTTTTAGGCACATCTGGAGCTATAATTCAGCTGCTGTCAGTTTGTAATGTGAATCATGACACTCCAATCCTCCTCAGCAGACCCAGCTTTTGCACCATAGCAATGGCCTCCTCTGTAGATTCCTCAAAACACCAGTGATTAGCATTCCATGCAAAATTATGAGAGTGTGTTTATAAAATTGTCTTGCCTAGTACAATATGACCATGAATTACTGCTTTTCAAATTAAAACATGCTTTTAGTCATATCAGTGAGCAGTGTTGGGGGTAACGCATTACAAGTAACATGAGTTACGTAATCAGATTACTTTTTTCAAGTAACTAGTAAAGTAACGCATTACTTTTTAATTTACAAGAGAATATCTTATCTGTTTCAAATAAGTAACCCAAGTTACTTTTTTTTTCTCCAATTTATTGATTGACAGCTCTCCTGTCCCCATGTTGAGAGAAATCAGATGTTACTGTAGTTCTAAAATAAATATGAATATGCATTCATTCATCTCACTCACCAAAAAAAAACACAGATTCAGTATTCCTCAAAATGAATAAAAATAATGCAACTCAGAATATGACGCAAACCTACAATAGTTAAAATGTTAAACAACACAAATATCCTTTATGTATTTAATCCCCTATTAACCAATGTCTTTGCTTCTGACCTTCGATGATCCAGTTCAACCGTACTAATAAGCAAAAATTACTCTAGATAAACATTTGTGTGTCTTTTTTTTATTGCTAAAGTGTGTTGAAATTTCTTCTTCTTCATTCTACTGTATGGACGTAAATTTACTTTCCCTTCTGCCTGAGGCTTATTCATTTCACTTTTGGTATGAAAAGGCTTTTATACTTGCCAAAAATAGAACTTTTTTATTTTAAAAAAAAACAAGCAAGCCCTGTCCAGATTTAAAAAGTAACGCAAAAGTAACAACGCATTACTTTCCATAAAAAGTAACTAAGTAACGTAATTAGTTACTTTTTTATGGAGTAACGCAATATTGTAATGCATTACTTTTAAAAGTATAACTTTCCCCAACACTGTCAGTGAGTAAACAAGTGTGGGTTAAGAGTTGAGGAAACATATTCGGATAACGTTTTGAATTAAATGCTAATGCAGTGTTCACGACAACTCTGAGATTCTGCTCTCGTTTCAGTTTAAATTATTTTTTAAATTCTAGCTTAATTCTAGTTTCAGACAGTATTTGTTTCTGCGGCAACAGTCCTAAATGCCAAAATGAAGCCATTTGCAGCTTTGTTGGAAATGACAGCTAAATTCACATCTTATCATAAAGAAAGCGCAACACTGGTCATAACAGAACAGAAATGTGTGTCATGTTTCAGTTCTGTTTGGACTTTATTTGCGTTTGCACCATTTCCCAGTCTGTGTTAGTCACCAACCATGGCTACTGATTTGATTTGCCATCAAGTTCAGCTGTGTCATCTATTTAGCCTGTGTATTTAAGGTGCTGTGTTTTCAGTACAAGCTTTCTGGACTCGTCAGTAGTGTTATGTCAGTGCGTTGCCTGTCTGTGATTTGCTGAAGCTGCCCTGGCTTTGAATTGCTTGTGTGTTGTATTAAAGACTTTTAGAACCTTCATCTTCATGCGTTTATGTACAGTGAATTGTGACAGTGTGTAGAGGTTGCTAGTAGCAACCATTTTGGTGTTTACATGATGCCATAATCAAATGAGAGCTTTCACAAAATTGAGTTGTAGTTACATGTTTGATAAAAATATGAAAGGACAAGTTGGAAGCTCAAAATTACAGTAATTCTGACATGGCACAGCTCAAATGCACCATAATATTTAGCTAGCCAGAATTATTTTTATTGACACCTTTGCCAAACAATCTTACACTTTCATTGTGTTTGGCCATTATTCAAAAGAAAAGGATTTGTATTATAACAAAATGTTGTAGCTGAAAATAAAGCTAGAGATAGAAAAGACTGCTTGTACAGTATTAGTTATTGTACATTGTAATCTGACTGTAAAGGAAACACACCTGTCTTTAGCCCATAAACTTTTGTATTAAAGTTTTTGTTGCATTTGCAGGTTTATGAAATGATTAATTGAATTCAACAGTTTGAAATAATCAATTTGATCAAACATCCCAGCACACGAGTGGCTAGTGCTGCAGGAGTAAAGAATTATCTTGCAAATACTTTACAAGATCAGAGTAACGTTTTTCAATTAGCCAGGCATGCAGTTTACTCTTTTCTATTATAAGAAATGCTTTAGAAGTCAATACCATTCTCTCTTTAGAATGAGTAATTGCTTAATTGTTTCTTTCTGAGTATGCTGAGAGCTTGACATTTTTAACAAATTAGGCATATTTCTCTGTGTCTGCATCACTCTGTGCATAATTGAGTGCTAGTGTCAGACTCTGGCCTCAGGAATCTCTCTGAAAAAGCTCTTAATAAAAAGAGTACTTCTCATCTTTGTTCTCCCCTCCCCCACCTCCACCTCTCTGTTTTCTTTCCTTCAATAGCTTAATCCCTCTCGCTTTCTTAATTAATCTTTCATCTTCTCCCTTCTGTTGATCTATGGATGTTCCCTTTTTTTTTAATTTTCCAAAGATTTGAAATAAAAGTGTGTGATGTTCTCTCCAATTTCATATTTTTCCCTCGGAATTTTGGGCTTTGTTACTCTTGTATACATAAATGTGACAGAGCAAAACCATCTCAATAGTGATAGTGAGGCATATCCTTGTTGTGCTATTCGTTACATCCCTCTAGGGAGTGATTAATGGAGACATTACATTAGCCACAACTAATTGGGGTTGTCAGAACGGAATGATGTTGTTCAGGAGCTGATTGTGATCCAGATTATTACAATTTCCTGAAATGTTTAGGTTAATTAACATAAAGGATGCTGGTCCAATAACAAAGCTTTTAATATGAATGAAGGGGTCTTGTCTGCATTCATTGTAGGAAATATTGCGACTCCAGAGTATAAATCAGCCAGATCATGAGAAAACGTCATTATTTTCTGAGGCCTAAGAAGACTGCGTAAAAATGTATGAATGAGATCATACAAATTCGATACCAGTTTGCAAAACATAAAACAGAATTGCTATGACTGTATGTAAGAATATGTTCTTATGAATTTGTTGGTCAGTAATATCGCTCTCTCTTTTTTCTTCTTTTTTTATGGATCATGCTAAAGGACTCTAGAATATTCTTTGTAGTGTTTTGGATGTGTAATGTGTAATGTAGTGAATTTTTGACCTGTGCATTGCATTAGATTTAATGTAATCATGAGCATTTTCATCAGATACAGCAATCTGTATGCTCTCGAGAGTGAAATGAATAGCAGGTATTGAGAGGCTATTTTGGCCCAGCCCAGAAAAGTTTGTGTTACCCTTTCAGAAAAAACAGTGCTGTCTCTGTCTGTTTGGAAAATGTGACTCTAAAGCTACTGTATTCTCTTTTTTGTGATCCAGACAGATCTTGGTCTATGGTTGTTCACTCACAGAAGGAATTAGTAGTGATTGACGGAATTATCAGTAGATCAAGGCATGAAATGCATTTCTGAAAAATGGAGGGAATTCCCACCCCTAAATGTCTCTCCCTTTTTTTTTTTAAACTATGCAAACCCAGCACTAAATTTCAGCCCCAGGGATATGCAAACACATGCTCAGCTGACCTTTTTCGAGTTATCCAGATACAACAAAAATGATGTCTTTGTTCATCTGATTGCTTAAAAAATAAATGTAATAATGACTGAATCGGTTCACACATTTGAAACGGACTGCACTTGAACTGCGCTTCCCAAATATGACATTGAAATTGGAAACCCAGTTTTTGTCATTATAATCTGTGACCTCGTATGTTCCAGGTTTTCAGTACTGACACACTGACCGAAAGTAAGTTTTAGAGGCCTTTACACTCTTAGAAAAAATATGCAAATAGTATACCTTTAAGGCAGCGCTCTAGCGGTTAATTAACAGAGCTGCACACATCCCGCGGAAGAACATCCCAACCGGAGCTACTTCTCTAAGTTTATGTCTCTGGCGATTCACGCAGGTATGTGTTACTCCGCAGCGGTGACGACCCCGACCAGGCTACAATAGTCCAAATAGAAGTACTTATTATAAGTGTACCGTAGTGATTCGGAATAAGACAAAAACGCGGTTTGGAAGATGAATTCATGATGTACTCGCTCATTATATACATTTAGCAAATTTTGTACACAGAAAAAGTTACAGTGCTGCTTTAAGGGACATCGCTGTACCATATTTCCCCCTAAAAGGTTCAGTGTTGTACACTGAGGATACATATTACTACTCTAAGCTACTAATATGCACCTTTTAAGGGGCAGATGAAGTAAAACGTAAAGTATTAAGTCCCATAACAAGCTGTTGTACCCCTAAAAGTAAAACTGCGTCGGAAGAGTTCTAGGACATTGCCAAATACTTTTACTCTTCCTTCAACATTTTTGGCGAGGGTATTGTGTAGGCTTTGCTCCAGTCAGATTCTTTTTGTCTATGCCCACAAAGAGAGCTTTTGTAGCTAAAATCTGTGAAGTGTTGGGATGAATGTTATCGCTGAACCAGTCAATCCAATGAAAAGAAAAGAGTCTTTCACTCTCATAAATGAAGTGAAACCAGAGATATAGCCTTTGTTGGTGGATATCCTAGGTTTTCTGTGGCCTAAATTTCTTTTATTCAGAAGAGAAAATATATTCTCTTGAGTTGAAAGAATAGAAAGAGTGTACAGAAGACTTGCCCCCACTCTCTAATACACAGTGCACAAGTAGTGTGTCCAGGGAATGGCTTATTTTCCGTGTGGACTGTTGAATCTGCATTGTTTCCACTGAGGATCCTACTGAAGACCCATGTATGGAGAAAGAGAAGATAATAATAAAATGCTGAAGATGCTAGAGATGACTGCTAGCGATGTTTTGAGCCATTTACTTATTCACAATCACTGTTACACATGCTATCACCATGTAATAAACAAATATCCATTTACAAAATCCATTTAATCCATTCATAAGTGATTTATTGTGTGTGCAACTGCTGACTGATGTAGTTTAAAAGAGTGTAAACAGATCTGCAATTTATTAGGACTGTTATGACCACGATTCTGACCACATTGCTGACCACGTTTCCCAAAAATTAATTTTTCTCACTGAAAAACATATTAAAACACTATTTACACATGATGTATTTGTGTTATTTGGAGCTGCGTTAGCATAAGAGGGGGAGTCAAATATCATATCAGATTTGTAATTTGAAATTCAATATATTGCAAATCCATGAATACATTTCTGTTTGTTGGTTTACAGGTTGCTTGTTGGTTCCCCAAAAGCTAGAGCATTGCCCGGGCACAAGTCAACAATTACGGGAGGCATGTACAACTGTGACATAAATTCTCTGAGTCAGTCATGTCAACGTGTGATGTTTGACAATGAAGGTAAACTCAAACACATGAAAGTAAGACACATTATAATGAGTTACTGCATGTGTGAAGTGAGGCATTTTTATTGTGCATATGTAGAAAATCTGGCAGCTGAAAATAAGCAAAACCAGTGGATGGGAGTTACTGTACAGAGCCAGGGACCTGGAGGAAAGATATTGGTAAGGGTGAGAGAGAGAGAGAGAGAGAGAGAGAGAGACTGCGAGGAAGAGGATGAGAGAGAGAGAGAGAGAGAGAGTGTGTGTGTGTGTGTGTGTGTGTGCTCATATTAGGGATGCACTGTTATCAAAATTCTGGCCAATAATTATTTTAATATTATGGCCGATAACCGATAAATGGGAAGTGGTGCAGAATATAAAAATTCTACACTATTTAATCTAAATGAGTTTAGTGAATTTAGGAATTATGATGTACAGTGTGTGAAAATAAGATGACAGCCAAGGTAATCTAAATGTAAAAATAAGGAGAAAAATGTTTTGAGGTCAGTAAGATATTTTAAAATTACATTTTATCCAGCAAGGACAAATTAAATTGATCAAAATGTATAGAAGCTTTTTTATTTCAAATAAATGATATTTAGTAAGCTTAAATTTAAAAATATATTAAAATTGAATGTTTTTTTAGACTGTAATAACATTTCACAATACTTTTACTGTATTTTTTATCAAATAAACACAGCCTTGATGAAGAAAGAGAGTTGCAAAAAAAAACATAAAAAATCTTACAGACCCCTTACTTTTGAACGTTAGTGTAAGATGAATATCCTTGCAAAAAGTTTTATTTATTCTTGGTTTTAGTATATATTAATTATTTCATTTTTAGGGACGTATTTTACAGTTTTATGCTAATTATTTGACTGATTTAAACGGAACTCCCGCTGTCTCTCTCCAGGTCTGTGCGCATCGCTACCAGCGACGCATGTTTGTGGACTCAGCTCAGGAGCTGCGTGACTTGACAGGTCGTTGCTACGTACTAAGTGAGGACCTAACGATTAATGATGCCTCAGATGAAGATGGAGGAGCCTGGATGTTCTGTAATGGGAGAAACAGAGGACACGAGCGCTTTGGATCATGCCAGCAGGGTCTATCTGCCACATTCACAAAGGACCGTCACTATCTGGTGTTTGGAGCGCCGGGTGCTTACAACTGGAAAGGTATTGATGAATTAGAGTGCTTGTATGTATGTGTGTATTGAAGTGTAGGTGAGATTTTGGTAAATTTCATGGTAAATCTCATTTTTGCGAGAATATTTAAAGTTGTAATGAGAAGGTCAATCACAATGGCCACTGTCAAACAAGACCATAATTCCCCACATCACTCGATTTTTGCACCATCATGACATGTTAATACATCAGATTTTCTTTATTGGTTCATTGCATCTGACTTTTTTTTTATCCGCCCTTTTTAAACTTTTTTTCTGGCATCTTTGCTTCACTCATTCACTTTCTCCATCCTCAACCCTTCACCCTTTTCCTTTCCTTGTTCACTCACTCCTCCACTGGGTGGATGTCAGGAGTGGTGCGGATGGAGCAGAAGAACAGCTCTCTGTGGGAAGAGAATAGCTTTGATGACGGCCCATATGAAGTTGGAGACGAGAGCCGACTTGACTTTGCTAACAGTTATTTAGGTGAGTCCATCATCACATAACATCCCATTCATCATCTATTTCATTCCCTCCTTGATCCACCATGTGACTCAGTCTCCCTAAAGAATTCTGGTGTGATTAGGATATATACACTTTTCCAGCAGAGTTTGGATACAAGGCATATATATAGATTGCCACTCTTACCCTTTGTGTGGTTTTACTCCTTTTTAGGTCTGTTTGGTTGTTTGTGCTTATTGTTTAGTCATTTATTTTTCATGACAAGCATATCCAGTAGCCTTCAGTCACCTCCCATTCAGGTGGCCAAGGAGAACGTTTATGATGTGGCATCCAATAGCTATTTAGGTTTGTGGGATTTCTTGGACGCCAATTTGATCAATTATTTACGTTCAACCTGTCATCATTTTGGTCTTTATACATCCTATACATTGTGTCCATTTTGTGAACAAATGTGAATATTGTTGCTACATTATTGTTTTGAAGCTGTCTTTGTGTTGGTATCTTGTTTACATCCACATTGCCTGAGCAAAACTATGATACTACATACTACGAGTGTCCAATCAGTCAGAATCATGCATGTTTTTCATTGATGCTGTTCATGGATTTTATCATTGCATTCTTATTATTCAGGTTTCTCTCTGGACTCTGGAAAAATGCTGACCAAGAGAGGTCAGTTGACTATAGTTGCTGGGGCTCCAAGAGCCAATCACAGTGGGGCAGTTGTGCTATTAAAGAAGGACGAAGTTAAATCATACATGTTGACAGCTGAGTACATCCTAGAGGGTGCCGGACTTGCCTCTTCCTTTGGCTATGATCTTGCAGTGCTTGACATCAATGGAGATGGGTAAGATCCAGTACAACATAATTATTATATGCTATTAATTATATTATATCATTGATTTATGGTATTGTTATTGTTTCGTGTATTGCTTAATTATATAGTAACCCTGGACCCAAAAATAAAAGTAAATTTTTTGAAATTGAGATTTATACATCATCTGAAAGCTGAATAAATAAGCTTTCCATTGATGTATGGTTTGTTAGGATAGGACAATATTTGTCCGAGATACAACTATTTGAATATCTGGATGCAAAAAAAATCTAAATATTGAGAAAATCGCCTTTAAAGTTGTCCAAATGAAGTTCTTAGCAATGCATATTACTAATCAAAAATTACATTTTGCTATATTTACAGTAGGAAATTTACAAAATATCTTCATGGAACATGATCTTTACTTAATATCCTAATGATTTTTGGCATAAAAGAAAAATCAATAATTTTGACCCAAACAATGTTTTTTTGGCTATTGCTACAAATTTACCCTAGCGACTTAAGACTGGTTTTGTGGTCAAGGGTCACATATATATATCTTATCGCAGCAAAAATAGCTGCCCACTGCTCCAGGTGTATTCACGGTGTGTGTATGTGTGTGTGTTCACTACTCACTGCTGTCTGTGCACTTGGATGGGATAAATGCAAATTCCGAGTATGGGACACCATACCTGGCCACACGTCATGTCACTTTATTTGATCAGTGATACTTTAGTATTATATATAATACTAAAATATACTTTTATTTTATTTTATTTTATTAACATGAAGACTTTATGTTTAAATGTAAAAAAAAATAATAGTTTTAGTTTTAGTTAATAATAGCAACACTAGATGTTGATTATTCTAAACTGATTTATAAAACAGGTGGCAGGACATTGTAGTCGGAGCACCTCAGTACTTTATTAAGGACGGTGATATCGGTGGGGCCATCTATGTTTATCTTAACAAGGAAGGAGCTTGGGACAAGATCACCCCCAAGAAAATTGAGGGAGCTGCTTATTCCATGTTTGGTTTGGCTGTGGAAAACATGGGAGATGTGAACCTGGATGGTTATCATGGTATGTGTTTACTATGTAGTCTCTTCTATGAATAGAGCTAATGAAAAACATCCAGAACCAACAGGTTCAAGGAAAGATGCATAGAGGAGAAAACATGCCATAGCATACATCAAATAGTAGGAAACATTGAAACATTTCTATGATAATGGTGATAACCACAATAATATTTGAATGTAATACGTAGTTAATTTTCTTAATGTAATCCTGCTGATTTTCAGATGTTGCTGTTGGTGCCCCATATGACAGTAATGAAGCTGGAAACGTATATATCTTCCATGGTTCACCTCAAGGGCTGAAAAAAGCCCAGGTTCAGCCATATATTCACTTTTCTTTTCTTTCGATTTTGCTTCAGTATTCATTCATTGTTTTATTCATTCCTTTTCAATGATTTCAGGTTCTTGGAGGAAAAGATCACAATGTGAAACTCTTTGGATACTCTCTTGCTGGGAACATGGATTTGGACAGAAATAATTACCCTGATCTGGCTATCGGATCTCTCTCTGATTCAGTGTTTGTGTACAGGTATGATCATACTGATAAACAACCTGTAATGATTATTAAGGATACTTTATAAACAATTATATTGTTTATGAATATTATTATACAAATAATTTCATTTAATTTAATATTAAATGTTGTAAAATATCTACAAAATCTAGTATTCATTTAGCGATATGGATAAATGACTGAATGTATTAAGTATGGGTCTTACACTATAGGGCACGGTCAGTTATCAGCATTGAAAAGACTGTTACCACCACTCCAAAAGAGCTAGACCTCACTAAGAAAAACTGTGGAGAAAATATATGGTGAGAAAACTATAAACAAAACAAGCAATCCTTATAATATTAGCCAATAGCCAGTAACCCCCATCTAAAAGTGAGGTTTTATTGTGTGTTCTAGCCTTGATGTGAAAACCTGCTTCAAATTTTCAGTCAAACCCAAAACCTACAATCCTACACTGAGTAAGTACATGTTTCTAATTTACCTTCACAGGTTACTACTCAGTAATTGTTCATCTCTGTCATGCAGGATCTTATCTCTGTAAACAAATGCCAACATTTTGTTATTGCTTTGTCTTTTCCCCCCCCTTCTTTAGAGGTGCAATACTCTATCAAGGTTGAATCTGAAAGGAAGAAACTTAATCTTCCTTCCAGAGTCATCTTCACCCCGCGCTCAGCAAATGACTATGAAAGCACAGGAGTTGTAGAGCTCAAAAGTCAGGGCACAGAAAGCTGCGTTACCAGAGGTCTCAAACTGCAGGTACAGCAGATCAAAAGCAGCTTTACAACTTCCCATTTAGATGGTAAAATTAGAACTACTGAGTGACATGCTGTTTAAGTAACAACTTTAAATTGAGGACTTTAGAATAACCTAACGGGGCAATTGTGACAATAAATCAACAGCCATAGTAAAGAATAGCTTGACCTTAATAAAGTAAAAAAGTAAGTTCTGCCATCTAGTGGTAATTGTTATTACTTCTGGATTAAAGAGATAGTTCACCCAAAAATGAAAATGTGATGTTTATCTGCTTACCCCCAGGGCATCCAAGATGTAGGTGACTTTATTTCTTCAGTAGAACACAAACGAAGATTTTAAAGGAAAACCGTTGCAGTCTGTCAGTCTTATAATGGAACTGAACGGGAATCACGGCTTTGAGAGTAAAAAAAAAACATACACAAATAAAACCAAATTAAACCCTGTGGCTCGTGACGATACACTGATGTGTAAATACACGAAACGATCGGTCTGTGCAAGAAACTGAACAGTATTTATACCGTTTTTTACCTCTGATTCACTGCAATGTCTAAACTGTCTGAACTGTCCTGAGCACGACAGTGGAATGTGACCCGTCTATTTTTCTGTTCTTGCTGAGGTGGATCGCAGACTTATAAGTGCATTACTGCCACCTATTTCTCAAATGGACCATTGACATTCCTAATTGAGATTGTAGATAGAGTTTCAATGATCCATTTGAGAGATAGGTGTTGGTAATGAACTTATAAGTCTGCGATTCGCCATAAAGCAAGAAGAAGAAGAAGGCATGTCACGCGACGGCTGTTGAGGATGGGCTCAGGACAGTTCAGACAGTTTAGACATTGCAGTGAACCAGAGGTAAAAAAAAATTGTAAATAATGTTCAGTTTCTTGCATAGACCGATCGTTTTGTGTCTTTACACCTCAATGTATCGTCACGAGCCGCAGAGTTTAATTTGGATTAGTCTGTGCATGTTTTTGATTTCCCCCATACACTTGCATTATAAGACTGACAGACTGTAACGGTTTGAGTTAAAAATCTCAGTTCGTGTTCTACTGAAGAAACAAAGTCACCTACATCTTGATGCCCTGGGGGGGTAAGCAGATACCATCAAATTTCATTTTGGGGGGAACTATCTTTAAGGGGAACATTTGACATTTTAGTATGAATCGGCATTACTGCAAACAATGTACAATGGTAATGATTTAATAATGCAGTTATTATGTGCAAAGAACCTAGAGACACACTGAGAGGTATCCCGATTGAAGTCTTGTGGAGATCTGAACCCTCCACCACGCAGGAAGAGACAGAATGCTTCCCTAACCTGACTTCATCATGGCTTAATCAAGATGCCACCACTGTTACCAGGTAACCACCATCTTCTTAACATCTTTGCATTTTCAGTGATCTACCATGATCATATCTTTCAAATGTTTGTGGTCTATAATATTTTGAAAGAAACCTTTCATGCTCACCATTGCTAAAATGATTCGACATATTTACAGTAAAAACAATTAACACTAAAAAGATTGTAAATAAACTTTTTCTGTTACTATTATTTTTAGCTATGTTGCGCTAGAAACATGGAGTATATTATCAATGTGGAAAACAGTCGTGCTGCTTCATAATTTTGTGGAAATCATTATACTTTTTTTCAGGATTCTTCAGGAAAGTTCAACAGAATCTATTTGAAATTGAGATTTGTTTTGCTACAATGCAAAAGTAATCTTTAATATCACAAAATCAACCTAATGCATCTACAGTTAGGCTTATATATATTTGGACACTGACACACTTTTCATAATTGTGGGTTTGAATGCCTTCAGAATAAAAATGAAATGAAACAAGATGAAATTGAAGTGCAGACTTTCAGCTTTAATTCAAGGGGTTGAACAAAAATATAATGTGAAATGTTTAGCAATGGAAACTATTTAAAAAGGCCCCTATTTTTAGGGGCTCAAATGTAATTGGACAAATGAATAAAATCATAAATAAAATATTCATTTTGAAAGTTTTGTTGAGAATCGCAGGCAGGCGATGACTGCCTGAAGTCTGGAACCCATAGACATCACCAAAGACTGGGTTTCCTCTTTTGTTATGCTTTGCCAGGCCTTTACTGCAGCTGCCTTCAGTTGTTGTTTGTTTGTCTTTCTGCCTTGAGTTTAGTCTTCAGCAAGTGAAATGCATTTGAGATCAGGTGATTGACTTTGCCATTGCAGAACTTCACTTTTTACCTTCAAAAACCACTGGGTTGCTTTTGCAGTATGTCCATCTGTATTGTGAAGCACCGTCCAATCAACTTCTGCATTCGGCTGAATCTGGGCAGGCTGTATATCCCTATACACTTCAGAATTCATCCGGCTGCTTGTCACGCCATCAATAAACACCAGTTACCCAGTGCCACTTGAAGCCATGCACACCCATACCATCACATTGCCTCCACCATGTTTTACAGATGATGTTGCATGCTTTGGATCATGAGCTGTTCCAAGCCTTCTCCCCACTTTTTTCTTCCTGTTATTCTGGTAAAGATTGGTCTTAGTTTCATCCATCCAAAGAATAATTTCCAGAAGTGGCCTGGGTTTTTTAGATGTTTTTGGCAAAGTCTAATCTGGCCTTCTATTCTTGAGGCTTCTGAATGGTTCGCACCTTGTGGGGAACCCTCTTTATTTGCTCTCGTGAAGTCTTCTCTTGACAATGACACGCCTACCTCCTGGAGAGTGTTCTTCACTTGGCTAGATGTTATAAATGGGCTTTTCTTTACCATGGATGGGATCCTGCAATCATCCACCACTGTTGTCTTCCGTGGACACCCAGGTCTTTTTATGTCGCTGAACCCACAAGTGTGTTCTTTTTTGTTGATTTGGCCACTCCTAATGTTCCTGCCATCTCTTTGATGGCTTTGTTTTGTTTTTGAAGCCTAACGATGGCCTGTTTCACTTGCATGGAGAGCTCCTTTGACCGCATGACGTGGGTTCACAGCAAATGCCACTCTTAGAATCAACTCCACAGCTTTTACATTCTTAATAGATTAAATAATAAAGGAATAGCCCATACATTTCCATAGAACAGCTTATATATTAAAGAGCTGTAATTCCTAAACCTTTCCTCGAATTTGGATGTGAATACACTTAAATTAAAGCTGAGAGTGTGTGCCTTAAGCACATATTCATTATATAACTGTAACTTGAATATGTTTTGGTAAAGAGCTAAAATAACAAAAATTGTGTAGGTCAAGAATCGTGGACCTAACTGTATGCTGAATCCTTCAATGTTTGGACCCCAAACTTTTTTGAAGGGTATATATTATACTGTATATATAAATAAAATATTATATGTAATTATAGAAACATTGTTCATACACATCAGGCAAATGTATTTTCACATTTATACTAAACATTTTCATTCCATTGTCTGTTTGTTAATCTTAAATTTATAATTTTTTAAAAACCGTTTACCAACAAGCAGCTCAACTTTATCCAACTAACTAAGCCTCTTTATACTTGAAGAACTGAGGTAAACCAGTACCAAACGCATCTACATATCTTATTCAGTATTAAATGTTATTCTGAATCATACTGGCTTTTAGGTTCAATTTATCAAGGAAGGATGTGGTGCTGATCATGTCTGTCAGAGTGACCTGCATCTACAGTATAAATTCCACACCAGGGAACCAAACAGAGACGTCTTTAATCCATTACCTGAGTGAGTTTTTATTTTTAATTTTTTTTGTTTTCAATGCAATGTATATCATTTCATTTTATTATCATGTCGTTAATATGGCAGAAAGCAGGCAGCTGCTTCCTCATGTCTTGTTTAAAGTGACATCATGTGTTTAATTTATGTTCAAATTAATGAACAAAGTGCCTACATTCTTTTTCAAAGCAAATGGCAAAACAAAGTGGTCTTATTTGAGTCTCTCTGTTTTGCTTTCCTCACAGGGAAAATGGAGTTCCCATCCTGTCTCTGAGTGATCAGAAGGACATTGTCTTGGAGATCAAGGTGGTCAACCAGGGTGAAGATGCTTATGAAGCACAGCTGACGTCCTCGTTCCCCAAATCCCTGTCTTATTCTGCCGTTCGCACTAAATCTGGTGTAAGAACAGCTGCTAGATGTCTAACTTATGACCAATTATTAATGGTTAGTTATTTTTATTATTATTAATATTTTTAGTAAGAATTTGTTTTTAAAGGGTTAGTTCATCCAAAAATAAAAATTAGGCTGTGTTTTACACACCCCCGAGGCATCCTAGGCGCATATGACATTCTTCTTTCAGACGAATAAAATCAGAGTTATATTAAAAATTATCCTGGCTATTCCAAGCTCTATCATTGCAGTAAGCGGGTGTTGCAGTGCTTCAGTCCAAAAAGAAGTGAAATAAAATCACCCATCCATAAAAAAAAAAAAAGTGTCTCACACAGCTCCGGGGGGGGGGGCTAGGAATAAAGGCCTCCTGTAGGGAATCGATGCGTTTTTGTAAGAAAGATATATCCATATTCAAAACGTAATAATCCACTTTAATGTAGCTTGCACCAACAGTCCTACACGGAAGCAGCTCCAGGAGGGATGATGTATGAGGTGGGCGTTGCGCTCAGAAGTGACAAACGGGGAAGCGCAGGGGAGAGATCAAAACAAAACAACGGTCACTTATTAGAAGTACAAAACGAGGATTTGTAAAGAAGAATGTCAGAGGATTTCAATATAAGCCAAGAAGAGACTGGTTTTCCTTTGCTAAAGTAATGAAACTTCCTTTGCTCCTGTTAACAAACGTCGGTTTACACGAGACTCACCGGCGCATGCGCAATGCCGACCTCATACGTCATCCTCCCGGAACTGCTTCCGTTTACAACAGTGAGCACAAGCTACATTAAAGTGATTATTACGTTTTGAATATGGATATTTTTCTTACAAAAACGCATCGATTCGCTACAGGAGGCCGTTGTTCACCCCCCGGAGCCGTGTGAGGCACTTTTTATTGGATGGGTGTTTTTTATTTAACTTCTTTTGGACTGAATCACTGCAACACCCGCTGACTGCCATTAAACAGCTTGAAAGATTAAAGGCAATTTTTAATATAACTCCGACTGGATTCATCTGAAAGAAGAAAGTCATATACACCTAGTATGACTTGAGGGTGAGTAAAACACAGCCTAATTTTCATTTTTGGGTGAACTAACCCTTTAAGTGATCTTAAATCTTTACAGGATAAACCAGTCACCTGTCTAGCCAATCAGAATGGGTCACAAGCCGATTGTGAACTTGGAAATCCATTCAAAAGAGATGCTGAGGTGAATATTTAAAGTATATTAGACAATATAATAGTATTTATTTTTATCGCTATTGTTATTTTATGGTATTATAATAGAAAAGCTCTATTTTTGGTGTGTGGACTTACTTTTGAAAAAAAAAACTTTTTTAGACAACTTTTTACATCATTCTGAACACGGGTGGAATTTCTTTGGATACCACTGAAATTGAAATTGACCTTAAACTCAGAACGTGAGTAGCAACATAACTCTTGCCAAAGGCACAGTATCAGTTTAGTATTTTCTTTTGTTTTAAGCATGTCAGAATTCATAGATTCATGTTTCCATTTTTCGTTTTGTTAATTGCAGGACAAGTGATCAGAAGCAGTTACAAGCAATCAAAGCCAAAGCCATTGTTAAGATCCAGCTGCTGTTGTCCCTCTCAGGGTAGGTTTGCAAACTGCACTATCATTTCCCATATTCTGATGATGATAATATCAACGTCCTATATTTGGATCTTCATGCACTGTCATCATGTATCATCTACAGCATTGCTAAGCCATCTCAGCTCTACTTTACTGGAGAAGTTAAAGGAGAGAGTGCAATGAAGTTGGCATCTGATGTCGGCAGTCCAATTGACTATGAATTCAGGGTGACTATTAGAGTTCCTAACATTTTGTAAATAAAGCATACATTTTACATGTACAATACTTCCTTTGGTTTGTTTATACAATATTTATTTATTTGCATTCTAACTATCTTACGTCACAATATTTAGAGGCTTTTTAAAAAGATGGATCCTGTTAAATATATTGATTTACAGGTTACAAACTTGGGCAAACCCCTTAAATCATTCGGCACGGCTTCTATGATTATCCAATGGCCTAAGCATAACTCTCAAGGCAAGTGGCTGCTGTACCTCATGAAGATGACCTCAACCGGTTTAGACAGCTTCATCTGCTCCAATCAAGATGAAGTCAACAAACTCGGTTTGAAGGTAGTCCTAGTCAAAATTTGTATTATTCCAAGTTGCATCCATATAGAAATGAACTGATTATTTGTTCTGTTTTACGGTTATCTAGGAGCCTTCAGTGTCACGAACTAAACGTGAAATTGGGGAAACTCCTGCAAAAGAGGGAACAGTCTCTCTTTTTACTGACAAGAGGAAATACACAGTTTTGGTAAAGTCACCCAAACATGAAGCATACCGTGCGTTCAGAAAGTATTCAGACTAATAGTCTAATTTTTAACATCACTACACTAAATACCCCACAATGAGTTATAACTTAGCAGATATTTTAAAAAGGAAAAACTGAAATATCACATTGACAGAAGTATTCAGATCCTCAAAACAATAAGTAAATGCATTTTAGCTAAAGGCTGCAAAACTAAAGTCTGAATATGCCCTGTATGTGTTTCCTTGTGTCTTGTTTCTAATCACTGTCTTCTTGTTGTGTTTTTAGTCGTGTGAGGATGGGGCGGAGTGCATCACATTCAAATGTCCTCTAATGGGAATGGACAGCAATGCTGTCATCAGCCTGAGAGCTTACCTTTGGAACTCTACCTTCCTGGAGGTGAGTGTGATCATTCAGTAGGATGTTTTTTTTAATGGCATAATCTATTAAATGTATTAATAATAAATTATTATTACTTCTTTAAAAAATAATATTTTAACAAAACTGCTTGACTGCTTATTAATATAAGAAAAAAAGTGAGTGTGTCAAGATAAAAATGTCATGTAGTAGGATTAATGGTTCTCCAAGATGGCGGCGCGTTCACACGCTGCGGCTTCTCTCTCTCCCGACAGAAAGGTGTTTTCGTGTTTTTTGTCTTGTGAGTCGCAGTGTTTTTGTACGTATTCGTCACGTCTATCTGTCTCTAAGCACGCATACAGTCGTGAGTTTCTGCTCGATGTCGGCAGAACCACATTTTTAGAGTTAACTCTGCGCACGCCGAAGAGCTGCGAGATCTCGGTCTGCTCCGGAGGCCTACACCATCACCGACCCCACTACTGCATCTCGCCCACAGCGGAGGCGCCACAGGCGGCTCGGCGGAGAGGAGCGGGGAGGAAGCAGAAGAGGGGTAAGCGCGGAGGTATCCGGGCTAGGATAGCGGCTAACCCACACAAGCCAGCTATCCCCACCATTGTACTGGCTAATGTACGCTCTTTGGACAATAAACTGGGCTACATCCGACTACTACGCTCAACTCAGAGGACTGTAAGAGACTGTTGTGTTTTTGTGTTCACGGAAACATGGCTCAACAACAGCGTTCCGGACTGCGCTATTCACCAGCTAACATGCTATCGAGCAGACAGAGCTTGCGTCGAGGGAGGTAAGACCCGCGGCGGAAGGCTTTGTGTTTACATCAATGATGCGTGGTGCCGAGATGCTGTTGTGGTCTGCAAACACTGCTCACACCTGGTGGAGTTTATGATTATTAAGTTCTATCTACCGAGAGAATATACAGCCATAATGCTCGTTGCTGTATACATCCCTCCCAGCTCCAGCAACAGCAACAGGAGCGAGGCACTGAATGAACTGTACCAGCACATCAGTGAGCAGCAGACAGCCCACCCCGATGCTTTTCTCATCTTGGCTGGGGATTCAATCATGCAGACCTAAAGAGTGTGTTCCCAAAAATACACCAACACATAGACTTTCCAACACGGGGAAACAATACTCTGGACTTTGACCCACTTTGAGGCCCTCCCCCTCCCCCACCTCGGTACCTCAGACCACATCACTATCATGCTAATACCTGCATACAGACTGCTCGTTAAAGTCACCAAACCAGTTCAAAAACAGATACAAGTGAGGCCGGAAGGGTCATCAGAGGCTCTTCAATACTGTTTTAACACCACTGACTGGAATAAGTTTAAACAAGCTGCAACATACAATAACACCACAGAACTCCAAGAGTACTCAGAGACTGTCACTGCCTAAATCACCAAGTGCATTGATGATGGACGTCCCAAAGACCAAACTGTCGGGCAACCCAGAGCCGTGGCTAAGGGGAGTCTACGGACTCTGATGATCTGCGGAACACTGCCTTCGAGCTGGAGATGAGGCTGGGCTGAAGAAAGCTGGGCCAACCTTTCCCGCGGGCAATCAAGAGGCCTAAGGAACAGTACTCCAGGAGGATTAGCCAGCGTTCAGCGACAGCAGAGACAACTCGGAGCCTGGGCCGGGGATACAGACCAGGACGGACTACAAGCCCCACCACGACCTGTGACAGCACCATCTCTTGCGACGAGCTCTGAACGTCTTCTCCTCGCTCGCTTTGAGGCACAAACAGCACCACTGCACAGAAGACTCAACCTCCTCCCCGGCGACCCGGTGATGACGCTGTCCCCGGACAGCGTCAGGAGATCCCTCAGCAGGATCGACGCACGCAAAGCTCCGGGTCCTGACAAAATTCCTGGGTGTGTACTGAGAGACTGCAGTGGAACTCACCGATGTCTTCACAAACATTTTCAACATCTCACTAAGTCAGACTGTTGTCCCCACATGCTTCAAAGCTACCAACATCATTCCAGTCCCGAAGAAGTCGTCTCCATCCTGCTTCAATGACTACCGTCCAATTGCACTTACCCCCATCCTCATGAAGTGCTTTAAACGGCTAGTCATGCACCACATCAAGTCTGCCCTCCCCCCTCCTTGGACCCCTTCCAGTTTGCATATCGGTCCAAACGCTCGAACGATGACGCCATCGCCACTACCCTCCACTC
The DNA here is from genome assembly GCA_018155175.1 of Sinocyclocheilus anophthalmus. Taxonomy (NCBI): domain Eukaryota; kingdom Metazoa; phylum Chordata; class Actinopteri; order Cypriniformes; family Cyprinidae; genus Sinocyclocheilus; species Sinocyclocheilus anophthalmus. The sequence goes on from JADLZN010003200.1 coordinate 66,282, forward strand.
TGCACTCACACACCTGGACAAAAAAGACTAATACGTCAGAATGCTGTTCATAGACTTCCGTTCAGCATTCAACACAATCATCCCTCAAAAGCTCATTCACAAACTGGTCCAGCTGGGGCTCAACACTTCGCTGTGCAACGGGCTGTTGGACTTCCTGACTGGAAGACCTCAGGCAGTTCGGGTCGGCAGCAAAACATCCAGCACCATCACACTGAACACAGGGGCCCCCCAAGGATGTGTGCTGAGCCCCATCCTCTTCACTCTGCTGACCCACGACCGCACACCGTCACACAACTCCAACCTCATCAAGTTTGCGGATGACACGACTGTAATGGGTCTCATTAGCAACAGAGATGAGAAAAACTACAGGAGCGAGGTGAGCCACCTGGCCAGGTGGTTCAGTGACAACTATCTCTCTCTGAATGTGGAGAAGACGAAAGAGATTGTTGTTGACCTCAGGAGAGTGCACACTCAACATGTTCCTCTGACCGTCAATGGTGTGACTGTGGAGAGGGTGAGCAGCACCAAGTTCCTGGGTGTGCACATCACAGAGGATCTCTCCTGGACTGACAACACCACAGCACTGGCCAAGAAAACACAGCAGCGTCTCTACTTCCTCCGCAAAAAACTGAGAAGAGCCAGAGCCCCGGCACCCATCATGTGCACCTTCTACAGAGGAACCATCGAGAGCATCCTGACCAGCTGCATAACTGTGTGGTATGGCGCCTGCAACGCATCCTGCAGCAAGACACTTAAATGCATAGTGAGAGCAGCTGAGAAGAACGTTGGTGCCTCTCTCCCCTCCCTTCAAGACATCTACAACACCCGTCTCACCCGAAAAGCCCTCAGCATTGCAGGTGATCCCACCCACCCGACACACAGCTTCTTCAGTCTGCTGCCATCAGGGAGGAGAATGCGGAGTCTCCAGGCCAGGACCAGCAAACTGAAGGACAGCTTCATCCATCAGGATGTCAGGAAGCTGAACTCCCTCCCGAACTTGCCCCCCCTCCCCTCTTTTGCCCAACGCACCACTGAACTCAGACCTTCTGACGGACTCTCCCACTCCCCCCTAACAAATACACACACACACACACTGTCACTTTAAATCAGACTGAATAAGCTCTTTTGCACTACAAATAATTTTTTGCACTACAATCACTATATCTGCACTGTTGTTTACTTTACTGGTTGGCAATCTATCTTCCATATGCCTTGTGCTTTATAAATATATATTTTTTACATTTTACCTTATTTATATATTTGTATAGTTGTATTTTGTATTTAATCTGTATTATGTTATCTGTATGCACCCAAGGGTCTGAGAGTAACGCAATTTCAATTCTCTGTGTGTATGTACTGTACATGTGGAAGAATTGACAATAAAGCAGACTTGACTTGACTTGACTTGACTTAATAATTCATGAAATCCATAAAAATACTTTGCAAACTGTTTAAAAACCTTTTCATCATCATATGAGATGTGTTCACTCATATGCATTACATTTTTCTTGAAAATTACAACATATGAAACCAACAAAATTACAGATAGAATGTTTCTAATAACTTGGCAGAGGTGTTATAAAGTAGAACCGTCTCATTCTTTTTAAAAAATATTTTTCCTTTTCTTTATCATGGACACTATATCATGTCATTAAACTATTAATAAACTATTTCGTACAGGACTATGCAAAATTTAACTACATTGACATTATTGTCAAGGCATCACTTGATTTCAAGACCTCAGCTACAAATATACAGCTGAAAAATGAGCCAGCACAGGTGAGGACATTTCAGCTTTTAGCCATGTATACTTCTCCTTCCATGTTTTGATCAGTTTGTCTTCTCTATCAAACTGACTTTATATGAAGGATTGAAAACTCAGCTTGAGATGATAAGTGCATTTTGAAAGACAGTTTGTCCTGTTACAGGCACGCGTTACTGTGTTTCCGGAACGCAAAGTTGCGCTGTATGGCGGTATGCCCTGGTGGGTCATACTGGTGGCCATTTTACTAGGACTCCTTTTGCTGGGCCTTTTGGTGTTCTTGCTTTGGAAGGTAAGAACATATAATTAAACTCACAACCAGACCCAACCAGGACTACTTAACCCTGTATTTAGGCCCAATCCCAATTCTACCCCTTAGCCCTTCCCCTTTCCCCTACCCCAACCGTTTCGCGCGTTCACGTGAAGGGGTAAGGGTGTCTCAATTCTCTTTTGGTTGGAGGGGTAGGGGTAGGGGTAGGGGGAAGGGCCAGATAGCCCTTCAAATGAAGATTTTTTTGGGACCACACTTCAAATGAAGGGGTATGAATGATCTCAGCGTAAACCGTCTTCAGCAGCAACATGGCTGCCCGAGCTAACACAAAGACTCATAAATGTAAGTATTTTTGGCATTAATAAAGATTTTAACGAAAAGTAATCATTTGTTTTATGTTACATTCAATCGTGAGTTCATATTTACAGTCATGTTACTCAAAGAAATGTTTGCAAAAAATCGCTAATATTTGCTAACTAACGTCATATCATTATAGACTGCACGATAGTGCAACAACATATATTCATGTCTGATCAGGGCGAACCACCGTAGACATTGAGGGGGGCTAGTCCCCCCAATAATTAGAAATCGCTAAACCCTTTTCTCAAATATTGCCAATTCGCGAGAGAGAGAGAGATGAAAGTTGCGTGTATGCGCGTCTGTGCGTTTCTCTTTTTAGAGTGAGTTTACTTAAAAAACAGCGATTATATCCTCTTGTTTCTGGAAAATATAATGTAGCGATTCAGTATTTAAACTGTTATTAATAAAAGTCGTGGGGCAGCGTTGACAAGTTTTTTTTCTCCTGGATGTGTGAGCTGCGCGATCTCCGATATATACATATATGTGTGTGTGTCAGTAAGCAGCGCATTAATATAAAACGGTAATTATCTAATGCACACCAGTATAGGTGTGTGTATTGTAGGAGCTAGACGACGTACGATGACGTGTGACGGCATAGTAGTGGTGTCCTAATTCTTAGGGGAATATTTTCACCCCTACCCCTTGACACTCTGTTTCAAGGGACAAGGGGAAGGGGAAGGGGTATAAAATAGAATTGGGATTGGGCCTTACTGTCACTTTTATTAAAACAGATTTTCATCATTCTGTACTATTCATATGACTTTAAGTATTTAAAACACAAACCTTTACCCCTTTTAGTGTGGTTTTTTCGGCAAAAGCGACAAAGAACCTGAAAAAGAGAGGCTGACTTCAGATGCGTAAAGAGAAACAGAGAACGAGAACCTCTCTTAGGGTAAAAGATCTCACAGATCAAGTTGACCAGCGTGCTCAGAGCTAGCATGAAGAGTTGGATCAGCCCTAGCTTGAGTCTGACGCACATGCTACCTGTCAATGCCTAGATGTGGGGTGATGGTGGCAGTTTCCATGGCTTCATTGCTCAGACATAAGCGAAATGCTATGAGGAATGCAAACTAATCATGTATGAAGTTGTTGTTGGAAAAGGGTTTATACATGTTTGCATTCACTCAGCTTTCAAGTGCGTGTGACTGTGTATGACTGAGATTTGGCTTGATTTAGAAACTTGCACTTTTCTCTGGCCTGAATGGGATGTTTATCGGAGCAACTCTCGCTTTCGGCACATACAGTTCTTTATACGGCCCGATTCTTGCTTATATCATCTTTAAAATATTGAATGTTTTGTTCTTTCCTCATGCTAGGCATGCTGCACACACTGCAAACAACACTACGTCTGTGTTTTTTGCTAATTTTCCTGTATAAATGATGCTGTTTAGCATTGTTAGCATGAACTTGCGCTAATTGTCTTTTTTCCTGAACAGTGTGGATTTTTCAAACGTTCCAAGTATGACGAAAGCGTCCCCAGTTATAATGCTGTGCGGATAAAGAGGGAAGAGAGGGGGAAAGAGGAAATGGATCCTCCGGAGAAGAAACAATGGATGACTTCTTGGAATGAGAATGAGAGCTACTCATAGCTAAATGCTAACCTGGTTGAAAGCAAACCAAAGACTCCCTTCCTAAAGCCTTTAATGCTTATTTTTGCACACACTGAACTTTTCTTACTGTTACTACTCCATCAAAATGTGTAAGGAATCATTTGAGCTTGATAGAGATTTTTAGAGATTGTATTAGAAAATGGTGTCTGGAAGACATATGATGAACAAGGATAAAAAAATAGGTTTACTTGTGTTTTGTTTTATATTAAAATTTGCTTCCATGTTCCACCACGTTTTCATATCACAATTCACTTCTCATGCAGACAGTAATGTATATACATTTAATGTATTTATTCACAGCAGATGGTTCTTTTGTACAAATGCCAAAGATTTAAAATTTTTGTTTTATTTTATGAATGACTTGTGTGAGTCAGGACTTCTTGGTTCGTTTTTTTTCTTATCTTGATATCCAGCTAAAACTGCTTAGATGAATGTAAATATGTGTCTGGATTTTTAAATTTTTTATTTGTTGTTTTATTGTTAAAACCATTCAGGTACATATTTTATTTTCATACGCGTTTTTTCCCCCCCACTGTACTTTACTAAAACTGGGACTGATTTATTAAGAACTACTTTGTTATAAATAGATGTTTGATATATTATCGGGTGCCACAATCCATTGTAAGATCAGCTTCTTCTTTTAATTTTTGAAGGTCATTTGAAATTATCTTTGTATGAATGTGAAGTTGCTTTAATTTTTTTAAAACCACCTTTTGGCAATGCAAATGCTTAAATAATGAAAAGTATTAATTCTGTTTATGTGTTAAGTGACTTGTTGAATTGGTCAGTGGTGATGTCTGAATGTTAGCTACTTAAATTTATTAGCTCACACAAAATTGAGACTGAATGAATGAAATTCAAATAATTTTTTTTTTGCTGGACCTAAATTTATGAGGTACACATTTTTTAATTAAACAAATTGTTTTGGGGGTTTTGTCAGCTGTAAATCTGAATAAATTTGGAATATACTTTTAAAGACTGACGTGCGATGGTGCTGTGGATAAATACAAAAGACATGTACAGAGTTCGACGACATGTAATCAGACTAACTGATGAAATGTGGAGACTCATAATGGGTCTGATAGAACAGACACCTGAACAGAGGGTACAGGCAAATCAAGATTGAGCTACACAACAGAAAATGGCTCTAATACTTGAGACATGAGCACAGGATTAGTGATTGACGTGACTGGCAAAGATGTAGCGTTGATAAACAGGCATAGACTTGTGAAGTAGACAGGCACAGAAACTGATGCAGGTGACGCAGACCAAGACTCATACTGAGGCATTCATTCAGACTGAGAAAGATGCAGCAGCCGTAGTGAATGCCCTCCATTCTTGTCTTACCAAGTCACCAATATCACAAGCTCAAGCTAGTGAAACATGTTCTGCTTTTATCAGAAACTCAACTATTTAATTTTCTCATAAAATAGTGACTCCATTAAATAAAATGTTGAGTTTTGTGCATATTAGTGTATAAGCTTTAAGGCAAGCAATATGCTATTGTATGTATGGACTAAAGGCTATCACACAAACGCACACTAAAAATGTAAGTTGTGAACAGATTATTGGAGTGCGTTTTACAATAAAATACTACATCAGTCTTTCTGCTTAAAAATTTCACATGTAGCTAATTAATTCACATGTAACGCATGTACATTTTAATTAATAGTGAAATAATTTAATCTTTTTCATTATGTCACTACATTTAAAACAATAACATACTATGTTAAATTAATTTTGCTACAAACATGCCGCCTTCAAAGTTTGTAGATTGAAAACCTGGAAAGGCTTATTTATAAACTGAAAGGTTATACTGGGATCCTATATCAATAGTACCTCTACCAACCTGCATAAGATAACGTATCAAAAAATGTAGGTAGATCGCTAAGCTGACAGTGATGCAAAATGTTGGATGCATCATCTGAATCAATGCAAAATCAATTTGTCAGGTGTGCTTTGAAAGATAATTTAATTTACAGTTCATGAAATATCTTTGCAGCTACATGTGTCATAAGGTACAAACAAATGTCCCAGACATTCATTAAAAAAAGACATAATAAATAAAATGATATAATTGTAAAATATTTATTTGTTAATACACATGTAAAATCATCATCATTTGTGACATAGAAGACAATTAATTTCTCTCCTCTCTGCAGTAAAATGTACATTACTATGAGTTATATACAGTAGACATAAAAAAGGTGATTCTTTCCAAAAAAGAAAAGTCCAGGGTGGTGAAGTGCTCACTTAAAAGTGCACACTAGGAGAGGGAGCCGAAGCTTACCTGATGTGCTCTATTAACCCTGGGAATGTGTGCGCATCACATGAGACATTCACACATGGATTGTTAGTTCACTTTTGGCTAAAGTGCAGAGTGTGCACTAGCAGCTTGGCTCATGATAATTTGCCGTTTAATCTAAAGAACGAGATTAACAATCTCGGCATTTTTACTAACTGCCAGATATTTAACATCGGTGCTCTCTGGTGGACAGCTGTAAAATCGTTTTTAGTACCATGTGCAGCATCTTATAACACTCGTAGCCCTCAAACAAATCAGTTAAAGGCAATGAAATATCCTTTCTGGATAATTAGATTAAGTTCCCATTTTCTCAAAGTGCCATTATGCATGTTGAATGTCAGTGTGATGGACAGGAATTGATTCTTTAACTCCCGGGTTGTGTCAAAAAGAGATATTAATAACAAGCTTATCAAAGACACATTTACAGTAATATGTGTTCCGTTAGGCTTTACTGGCAGAAAACCTCTGGTATTTTGATGTGTTCACCCATGTTGTTACTTTCTCAGCAGTCTACAAATCATCTGTGTGTGTGAGACAGTCTACTCCATTTCTATCAGAACAAATTATCATTCCTTGGGTCGGTGAGCGTGCACATTTGCAGCCCTTGACATTGTTACTACCTCAGCAGGCTGATTCAAGGTTTGTTGATTGGCCGCTTTTAATCTTGGCCTCTTTCTCTCTCCCCCTTTCTATTTCTTTTTTTACTTGCTGCTTTTCAAGTTTTTCCTGAGCCTTCTTCATGTCTTTTAATCTCCTTTTAATAGTGGAGCGATCTCTTTGACTAGAAACGCCAAGCTCCTGGAAGACAACACATATTTCATTGTAACATTATTTAAATCAATACTACAACACAAAATTAATCAAAAAACACATGGACCAACCTTAAGTTTACTGCTGTCCATGCACAAGAGATGTTGGCCATCCACACCTTTAGCTGTGAACTCAGCTATATACTGTTCCATATTCATGCCCATCAACCAGTGGCAGATCTGCTGATTGGTCCACTCGGAAAGTGGGCGGTTCTGCCACATGTACTGCTTTGCCGCTGGAAGAGGGCCATCATCAAGGGTCTGAAAGCAAGAGCATTTTATAATGTAGTTATGTCAGAACTGGTGTGGAAGACCGCAATACACCATTCTCCCAAGCAAAGAATGCTAACACACATATGCTTGGCATATTTCACGCAAACTGCTTTTTAATTTTGTGTGCCTGAATTAAAAGCGCCTGTTTACAGATCAACAGACTCCTACCAGGGCAGACAAAATCTGGAGCACACTTACGAAATCAGGTCAGAAGCAGAGGAAGACATCAAGAAAGGAGGCAAGACTAAGACAGACTAAAATATGAAAGGAGATGTTCTGAAAAATGTTGTCGTAGCTCTTTTCAATAAATTATAGTGACCAGGGGCTGCTAAGCTCCAGAACAACAACAAAAAAGCACCATTACCATCTACACCATCTACATAAATTTAGAAGAATCTTCTTAAATCTTCTTAAGTTTTTAGTACATTAACATGTGTTTAGCAGATGCTTTTCGCCAAAGTGACTTACAATAGAGGAACAATAAATGTGTCAATAACTTTTTATTCTTTCATCTTTTCATATTTTTGCCTTTTTAAGGATTTTGTTAAGGCAAAACACTGACAAAACTAAAATAATTTTGTTGAGATTTACTTTGCACATTTATTTAATTTCATATATAGATATGAAAGTGATAGGTATGAAAGATATAAGTGAGAAATGTAGTTTCTCACATAAAACTACAGTATTATATGGCTTCAGAAGGCTTGTAAATTAATATAGTGTGTGAGTCATAAACTACTTTTATGAGACTTTCATGGTGCGTTTTTGAACATTTTGGAGTTGAACATCTCATAAAATGCTTCTAAAAGAGCAGAGAACATTTCCTCTTGTGTTCCCTGAAGAATGTAAGTCATACAGGTTTGTAAGGATATGAGGGGGGGATAAGTAATGATTGTTTTTTTATTATAAACTATTCCTTTAATATTGAGCCACTGACACATCCAACACAACTTGTGAAATAATGTTACCTGTGGCAACATCTTACCAACAGGGCGTAGGAAGACTGTTACAATCATTTGAGAAATTCCACATACCGTGCACATAAAAAAAATGACACTGGAGAGCTGCCTCACTCACAACCACACCCATATACTCCATATGGATAACAGAATTCACTGCGGAAAGATCCTAACCATAGGCAGGAAGCACAGAATGAACAGCTTGGATGCTTTAAGAGGGGAGAAACCTGCTCTCCTGTGCCTCACTATGCACAGATGGAAGAGCCTAAAAGTCACATTTACTTGTGCCTGATGAAATTTCACAAGTGAAATCCAGTCATTTCAATAGGAATCCATGCAACTGGGAGTTTCATGTGAGGGCAAAAAAGTTCACACAGATTTCACTAGTGTTCAAGTTGGCCACGCATATTCGCCGCATTGACCAAAAGAAAGCTGTTTGGTTTGAAAATTACTTGCTGAAATTTTACAGAATAACATGCATGCTGAACTATCACCTCTTTCTCAAAGCTATGAGTATGATCTCATTCTTTCCATTCCTCCCTCACGACGCACACATTCCACCGGCGATACTTGCTCTCCTCTTCAAAACACCTCACAAATTAAAAGTTCACATTCAGGGCTGATCAAATATATACATATGATGAATGCTAACTATTAACTACAGGAAAAGCTCATGCAGTGGTGACCCCACGGCCTCTCACCTCACAGGAGGAGAAAGTATGTGTGTGCGAGCGCCCGAGGAGACGGGGCTCTTTGAGTAACCCTGCCAACACAGAGCGAGGGCTACCTGCAATCGAATCATCCGTAACAGACAAGCTCTGTAACAAGTAGAACACGGGGACATAAACATATAAACATACACAAACAGACACATAAACAATTACTCACAAACAGTTTTCACAGATACAGTATTCATAGGAGGATGCTTGGAATGCTATTTAGCATGCACTTTTATATGGAAGCATATAGGTAGCGAAATTCAATTTAAAATGCAATATGCAAAATGGCAATGCAATATGCAAAATGGCAATGCAATATTCAAAATGGTAACGCAATATTCAAAAATGGCATTGTATTTCTGTATTTAAATAAAAATTTTCCATTACCCATACGTGCAAAGTTTGGTGCAAAAGTAAAATGAAAATTAAATTATATAATTTACATTTGCCATTTCCAACAGTAGTCTTAATATGTAAATTGCATGCACATTTGAACGCTTTATAAGTTGCGAAATGAAAATGAAAATGTATAACACAAATTGATTTGATATGTGTAACATGTTCAAGCAGAAATGGTAGCAAAATGATCATTTAAATGCTATTTGTCCTAAATGCATTTAGACTAACAGTTAGAACACTTAGGATTGCATTTTCATCATGACGCCGTGGGATATTTGTAGCAAAATTCAATTTGAAAATGCATTCCGAGCAGACCACGCCCACCCTCCATCAATCATTGCTTCAAGGCAGGGATTGTCGGAAGCGTGTTACGTTTGGATCGTTCGAAACATGGCGGCTCGAGATCTGATAAGATCACTGAATTCACTGGCAGATGAAGTGGAGCTTGAACAGAATAATATATGAAGCGTACGGCATTCGGACACCATAGTATTCCAGACTATAAATGGACATTACAAGCATTACAATAATGATAAATAAAACATTTTTTTGTATAATTAATTAATTTAAATGAATGTTTCTAATAAACACATTTATAACAGAACCTCAAGTAAACTACATGTTATTTTGTTTAGTCATATACAGGTGGGAGCTTTCTCAATTTATTACTCAGAACAACTTATTAGCCTACAACACCTTTAAAGACTTATTCAGGGAAGTACAGCAGGATGCAGGAAATGGTTGAGTATTATTTTAGTTATAAAATATCATTATTGTAATGCTTGTAATGTCAATTTATAGTCTTTACAGAGCAGCTTGGCTCCTTAAATGTTTAAAACCAGCTAATTTCAAGACGCTGGCGTCACGTGGGTCACCCGCAGTGTAAGACGCTCAAAGCTCAAGATGTTCGGATAGACGTTCGATCGGTCAGTCGTTCGAACGTTTGATTTTAGCATGGAATACGCTTATGAGGTGAACACTTCATATATTTCTCTGTTCACGCTCCACTTCATCTGCCATTGAATTCAACGATCTTATCAGATCTCCAGCCGCCATGTTTCAAACGATCCAAACATAACACGCTTCCACCAATCCCCGCCTTGAAGCAATGATTGACAGAGGGTGAGCGTGGTCAGCTCGGAATGCATTTTCAAAACCGCACTGAATTTTGCTACACATATCCCACAGCGTCATGATGAAAATGCAATCCTAAGGGTTCTAACTGTTAGTCTAAATGCATTTAGGACACCCCCCCCTAGCATTTAAATGATCATTATGCTACCATTTCTGCTTGAACATGTTACACATGTCAAATCAATTTGTGTTATACATTTTCGTTTTAATTTCGCAACTTATAAAGCGTTAAATTAGTATGTAATATTAAAGCTACTTTTGGAAATGTCAAATGTAAATTATATAATTTAATTTTTATTTTACTTTTGCACCAAACTTTGCACGTATGGGTAATGGAAAAATTTCAATTTAAATACAGAAATACATTGCCATTTTGAATATTGTGTTGCCATTTTGAATATTGCATTGCCATTTTGCATATTGCATTTTAAATTTAATTTCGCTACCTATATGCTTCCATACTTTTAAAGCAGATAATGCTAATCGCTTAAAGGAATAGTTCACCCAAAAATTCTGCCATTAATTACTCACCCTAATGTCGTTACAAACCCGTAAGACCTCCGTTCATCTACGGAACACAAATTAAGATATATTTGATGAAATCCGAGAGCTCTCAGACCATTGTATAGACAGCAACGCAACTGTAATGTTCCCAGGTCCCAGGAAACGTAGTAAGGACATCGGTAAAATGGTCCATGTGACAGTGGCTCAACTTCAGTTTTGCGAAGCTATGAGAATACTTTGAGTGCAAAGAAAACAAAAATAACAATTTATTTAACAATTCTTCTCCCCCGAGTTACGTCTTCCGCCATTTTAGAGAGTATCACAACGCATACGCATGCTTTCCCCTAAGTGTAAACAACGCTGATTACGCAGATTACGTTCATGCGCGCGCTTTCTCCCCGAACGTAAACAACGCTGATTACATCGAATACGTTCTTGGGTACTCTCCAAAATGGTGGAAGATGTAACTCGGGGGAGAACAATTGTTAAATAAATTGTTATTTTTGTTTTCTTTGCACACAAAAAAAGTATTCTCGTAGCTTTGTAAAATTGAAGTTGAGCCACTTTTGTCACATGGACTGTTTTACCGATGTATTTATTACGTTTCTGGACCTGGGAACATTACAGTTGCGTTGCTGTCTATGCAGCGTCTGAGAGCTCTCACATTTCATCAAAAATATCTTAATTTGTGTTCCGAAGATGAAGAAAGGTCTTACGGGTTTGGAACGACATGAGGGTGAGTAATTATAATGACAGAATTTTCATTTTGGGGTGAACTAACCCTTTAAGGGCCACTAAATGTGTCATATCAATGCAAACCTCTAATCAAGTCCTCAACGTTCAGGCTAAGACTGAGAGTTTTGGTGTACAAGATCATTCAAAATAATGACATTTTTTTTTAAATAGTTTACGTGCAAAGTTCATAGAAAGGCATTATGTACATTTAATGAATCAAGGTTGCAGCAAGAAAAGGTAAAACAAGATATTTCTGATACGTTTGTTTTTTTCTTGAATACATGTGAGTGTACACATCTTAATCATTTTCAAAACGTTTTTAAAATAAAGCTTAAAAATATTTTTACAAATATCATATCTTATATTAATGATTTAATTAATACATATGTTTTTATCAAAAACATGTAAAACATTTAACACATTAATTGAAGAAAGAAAAGAAAATAATATAATTGACTCAATTTCTAAATGACCCTAAACATATTTTATTTACTGCATTTGTGGCTTTGTTTTTTTTCTCTCTCTCTTGAATGCTTGTTTGAATTAAATGTGGATAAATGGAGCAGTGGCAAGTGGTGATATTACCTTCAGTGCCTGGGAAACTGTACCAGTGGAGAACAATTCCAGAAACCAAAACCAGTAGAAACACAAAACTACTTTTTATTACTTGTAAGAGCTGGCAATGGAGCACTAATCAATACAACTATCGTGCATCCCTATCATGTGTTAGTGAAACGAATAAATATCTAAACCTGAATTAAATCAAGTTATTAAAGTATTACCGGTAAAACCACCAAGAACGATCACTCGCTAGTGTGCGTTCTTAGACACAAACTACTTCTAGTTAATAAATTACCACAGTCCATGGCAATGCTCCATTATTAAACAGGATTGGGCTTTATCAATGTGGGCAAAAGGGTTTATTGTGAAAGAATGCATGGAACATTTCATCGTTAAACAAAGCCACACCAAAAACTAGTCCACTAGTTAGTAGGGTTAGTAGCTGAGTTATTAACTGAGTGTTCTACTGTCCTCACACAAAAGATACATTAGCTGGAGGACCAACTGAATACAGTACCAAATCTAAGGAATGAGAGAGAAGAGATGGCCAGGAGAGGTTGGTCTGCTTTAAAGAAGATTTCATAAAAAACACATTCCGCATAAGCCAAATGACATACAGTAGGGTCCAATGTGATGATCATGTTATCCAGCACAATTCAAGAATGTTCCAATAGAAGCAAGAATATCTGACCGTTTATACAAAGAGGATGTAGTGACCTAATTGTGTAGAATCTTAAAAAATGTGTTACTCATTTTACATCACATAGCTTTCTTTGTTTTTAATAAATTCCTAAAACTTTGTTTATTGCCAGCTTAAAATTAGATTTTGAATCCCTGATATTCAGTATGGTTTACTGTCTTCTCAAAACCAAAATAGTACAGTACAGCCTTCGTAATACGTCTAATTACAAAACTTTACTTCCTGTTAGAATCAAAGACTGAACATGAGATTGCTTAAATATTAACTTTAAATGACATCCAGGAATGCAACCAACTGCAACCTTGCAAAGTGCAAAGTGCAAACTGAATTCATTTTAAATGGCTCAACCCCAATGAATCGCTTAAAAATTGAATGCATTAAATTACTGACAGCACAACATGTCAACTAATTTCTTCCTCTTATTCAAGACAGTTATGAATTTTTTTTTTTAAATAAATAAAAAACACCTGGACCCTACTCACCTTGTTTGCACGGTCCTCTATGTATCCCTCTGAAGGAGTGCGAGGCAGACTGCTACTGGATGCAGAACGGTCTTTTTCTCGCTCTCTCTCTTTTTCCCTCTCTCTGTCCCCAAACCAGGAAAATGGCATACAGGAAGGGATGGAAGAGATGGAGTCAGAGGGGGAAACATTGCCGCTGGACTCATCCAGTAACTCTCCCGATCCCCTGAGTTTGGACAACAAAGAACCCTTGCTAATGAAGCTAATTAAGTAATGGAGATAAACTGATCTATATCAGAGAAGACCAACAGATTTAAAGTGATTTTAAACTAATTAACTTCAGTTAATGTAGTAGGTTAATATTAGGACATTTAATATTCACACCTGCTCCCTACAGATCCTCTGAGTGTGATGCTCTCCCGTTTTTTGCCTTTGCCTCCAGATCTGCGGATACCACTACAGGGCAACACAAAAGTAAGAATGGTTTAAGTTTTGGGGTATTATCTACTTGATTGAGGAAAAATAGTCAAGATTAAATTGTATTATACTACTGGGCTGCTGAATGCTTGAATCTGATTGGCTGACGAACATTCTAAGGTGTGCAATTATTTTCAGGGAAACGCACAGATAAGGTAGTTCCAGGCCGGTCTTGACCGCATTACATGTCTATATCACTTTGCCAAATGATTTCAGTTATTTCAAAGGTCCCTTTACAGCTTACAACAGCAAAAGAACCAGAACCCACAATGACACTGACAAGAAAATAAACAACAAGATAAAATCAAGATAAAAAATTATTTCCGTGTTTTTGCCACAAAATGTTAAATTATGTACGGAAAGCACTACTCTCTTCCTCCCACTCTCTCTCCTTTACAGACACACACACATAGGGACACACACTCGCACAGAAATGTGTTGTCAGCATTGCTCTGATGATTTTAATCAGTAAAATAGTTACTAAAAAGCTACATGGCATTTCTCACAAGCTTGGTAATAACGGCGTTGTTCTTGAAGAAGATAAACTTACAGTTTTGCTATTAGTAGAGACACTGCTGCCAAACACTGTTGAGATGCGCAGATTCATGTAATTCACACACTTAATCTCTCTCTCTCTCTGTAATAACTTCATTAATAATTGCATTACTATCAATGGCTCAAGCCTCCGTTACTAGGTCTAAAATTATGTTTTGGAATTAGCAACGGAAGCGTGGAATGAGATGCGTAAAATCCTACACACAAGAGCGTTTTAAGGACAAAAACCTAACGAATGTCTTGAAATACAACATCAAGCAATGTCTTGAGGTGTGGTAACCGTAGTATAAGTGGAATAATTGACTCCGGTCCATTGAATTATCAGAAAATAATGCACACCAGAGGTGTAATTGCCACTCTGCATCATCACCTTCTGTGTGCATTATATTCTAACAATTCAATGGCCCATCTTCAATTATTCTTTATGTAATATATCCTAAATTGTACTGAAAGTTGGGACTTCCAGTTTTATGATTGGTCCCATTAATTTTTTTTTCTACAAGTGGTCCATCTCCTCTCATTGTAATGTCTCTTATTTTGGCACACAAGAGGTAGTTGCTGGCCAGGCCATACCTGAAATCTGGGAATCGTCTTTTGGTTTTTCGCGTTGGTGAACCATCACTCTCTTCATCTGTAAAACAAAGGAGCAATTCAAAATCTTGTAAATTTCCTCATAGTCTTTTGACTGATACTGATGAGCCGGAGCAGAAAAACCAGTGGAAGTAGGAGATATAAATAAAAAGTACTTCAAGAAATCAGTTGTACCTCTGCTTGCTCTGCTCTTGCTGCACTCCTTGCCTTTGCTCCTCCTGTTTCTCAGGTTTAGGAACATACTAGAGGAGGACTGTGAGGAGGATGGGGACTGGGGAGCAGAGGAGTCTTTAGGTGGAGACAGGCTGGCTTGTGTGCTGCTGCTTCCTTGGGGTGTTTGGCCCTGAATGAATACATCATCTCTGCTTTCACTTCTTGGTTCACGTGTATGGTCGTGACCAAACTGTATAGATGGAACAGGTATGGCTCGGCTCTCGAGGTAAGACCGCCTTCTTTCACTGTTTGATCTTTCCTGTTTGTTGTCTTGTATGCACATAGATTCCTATAAAATAAGATAAAATTAAACTATGATTTCTTCAATCCAAATTGTTAGGCAAACATACAAGATGGGGGTCAATATTATTAAAGAGCAGGTCATATGGGTTTTTGAAAAATCTCTCTTTTGCAGTTTATAACGTAGCTATCCTTAAATGAAAACAATCTGCAAAGTTGTTAATCAAAAAAAGTGCATGATAAATAATGATATTCTCTCTCAAAAGAGAGAGTCGATTCTGAATCGTCTTAACGAGTCGTCATAGTTTCGAATCTTTTGCCTGTTACCGGTATACATCACTGGGTAACACATAATCCCGCCTGCCCGCGAAATACGAACAGAGTCTGACCTGCCCACAAACACTTCCGCTAGTTAGTGTGTTTACATCATGTTGAGAAGACGCTGTGTTCAAGGATACCACAGAAATACAATTCAAACCTTTTGTTGTGTGCATGTCATTTTACCAAGGACTGCTTCTCTAATCTTGGCTTTTATCTTCTTAATTTGGACTAACAAGCTCTCTGAAGCACAGCCTGTAAGTACGATTGATACGTTATGTGTACATTTTCAAATGAGTACTCAAAATATCAAGTTTTTGTGCTAATATGTGATGTCTAGTGCGGCTTTAGGTTTCCAGGTCAAGCACGATATTACGGTCTTACTGAAGTAGTTCTAATAATTCGCTGTGAACCCACTATTTCCTAAGAATGTGTCGATTAATGTAGACTGACGTTATTCTAATAATTACTTCGTTTAATAATAAAGAATGTAGTGTAGCACACAGACTTTATAATCATTGTGAAATTGCTGTTTATTTTGCTGCACCGGCAGTTATAGGGTTAATGCAGGAGAGACGAGCGAGTTAGTTAGGCTGTACAGCTGTTCTGCGTTCTGATTAAAAGTTAAGACCGAGCGTTTTTGTCTGTCGTTCTTCAAACATTATAGTAGACATATTTTGGTTTACAAATTGTATTGTTTCATCAGTTAGTCACGTTGGCACTCAGCTAACTTATCCACCATTATTGTTTTAAGTGTTCACAGTTTAGCAGCTAAACTTTAGCTGTGGGCACGATTCGCTTGCATAAGTTTTTTTGTATTTTATGTCATTATTATAAGAACAGATAGGAGCACTATATTATTGTTTTATGCAAAAGTGCTTTGTCAATGGTAGCGCCTCTCTGGCGCCAGAGACTCCTCTCTGTGCCAATCACAGCAGGCTTGGCCAGCTGACCAATCAGAGCAGAGTAGGCTTATGGAAGGGAAGGGTTTGCGCCGAACTTGCTTGGAACGAACCGTTTAGAAATCATTGGCAAATGACTCTAATATAAAATGTATATTCTGAGAAAATTACATTGGTCCCCTTCGGGAACTCGAGCTGCGTCGGAAAACGCTAGTGGAACGCCTTCAGCGTATACCAAGCTATGATCATATGTGTATCAGCGAAAGATGGGCGAGCGTCCGCGGCGGGTGCCGTCATGACCAGGAAGCTTTTAAAGCCGGAGTGCCACCGGCGCTAGGCGTTATGTCATTCGCCCAGCTCTCTTGGTGTGTCGCGTCACGATTTTTATTGTTTTCCTGGGGTTTTGGGGGGGGGGGGGTGGTCTATTTCTTGTGTCGGTCCAAAGTCTATAAGCTCCAGCTATGTCTAAGCTCATGCAAGGACAAAGCATTTCAAGGCGAGAGCAGGCCACGTTGTAGGTTGTGTGTTCCTCCCTGCCCAAAGATAAAGTTATATCACACACAGCCTGTGCGTGGTTTGCTAGGGAGCGAAGCATAGTTGTTACTGCCTTGCTTCGCTCTCAGAAGGCTCTCTTTGAGGAGGGAGCCTTCACTAGAGTTCCTCGCGGTGCCGGCCCCGCTTTCGCCGAGGCGGAGCGGCGGCTGTGCTCGTGGGTTTCGCGTATGGATCTGCTAATCACCAGATCCGGCGCCCGCTCTCGGGGTTCGGAAGCCCGCGCTGCGGTACTTCCCCCCCGGGGAGAGGGCGCGACGCTCCGCCTGTCTTTCTCCGAGGAGATTGATACGGAGGGCGTCAAAGAGCTCGCCAGTTGCACAAACATCAGTTACACAAGCAAACAATATTATGCCTTATATTATAATGAGCAGCATTAAAAGGAGCGGAGCTCGCGCAGCCGGGGCGGATTGTGTTCCCCCCGCTATTAAACGCTCCGCTCTCGCCGGGCACGCTCCGAGGAGTGTGTCCGTGCCTGTGATCTTGCGATTGCGGTCCCGCTGCTGCTGAGGCACGGCGGCGACTGAGAACGCGGAGATCGCTCATGATCTAGCAGACGGTTGGAGACGGCTCTTCCTATCTCCACCCGTGTTTGCTAGATTTAGAGCTCGTTTGTTTGTCAAGGAGATTGATGTTGATCATGTGACTGAATGGCTCGCGCAGCACATATATTACATCATTTCGGATTTTGATGTGAATCTTACTACACTAGACCATATTTACTCATCTGGTTGTTTGATTGCATTTAATTCTGAGGAATAAAATGAAGTATTTGTCTGACTATGAGAAGTTAGATATACAGGGGCTCTGGGGATATAAATTTCTCGAGTGAGAGCACGCGTTAACCTCTCTTCTTCTGAGGAGGTTGAGGCGGTTTGCAGGGGCTGCTGGGCGGAGCAGTCCCAACCCACCGTGTTCCAGCCCCTCATTCTGGGGGCCTCACTTCTCGTACTCCGCAGAGTCTAGAGTCAGAGTGGAGCTCCCAGGCCGAAGGCTTCTAGCAGAAGGCGGGTCTGCGGACCGTCATTCTCGCTGGATAGTCTTCACCGTAAAGGTCCTGACGCCTAAGGCCTAGGACTTTTTGAGGGCCAGCTTCCTCTGGGGAAGAGCGGTGTACACTGCATCACACGGTGCCCGTCTATCCTCAGTGCCCTCAAGAGGGTGGTCTGCCAACCCTGCCGTGTTCAGGGCGGCAGCGGGGTCGTCTGGCGAGCGCTTCTCCTCAGTTACCGCCCGGAAAACATAGCCATACTAAGAGCGCTCGGAACATACGGAGGTACAGGGGGGAAAAAAGTATTTAGTCAGCCACAAATTGTGCAAGTTCTCCCACTTAAAAAGATGAGAGAGGCCTGTAATTTCATCATAGGTATACCTCAACTATGAGAGAAAAAATGAGGAAAAAAAATCCAGAAAAACACATTGTAGGATTTTTAAAAAATTTATTAGCAAATTATGGTGGAAAATAAGTATTTGGCAATAACAAAATTTCATCTCAATACTTGTTATATACCCTTTGTTGGCAATGACAGAGGTCAAACGTTTTCTGTAAGTCTTCAAAAGGTTTTCACACACTGTTGCTGGTATTTTGGCACATTCCTCCATGCAGATCTCCTCTAGAGCAGTAATGTTTTGGGGCTGTCGCTGGGCACAACGGATTTTCAAATCCCTCCAAAGATTTTCTATGGGTTTGAGATCTGGAGACTGGCTAGGCCACTCAGGACCTTGAAATGCTTCTTACGAACCACTCCTTCGTTGCCCGGGGGGGGTGTTTGGGATCATTGTCACGCTGAAAGACCCAGCCACGTTTCATCCTCAATGCCCTTGCGGATGGAAGGGGTTTTCACTCAAAATCTCACGATACATGGCTTCATTCATTCTTTCGTTTACACGGATTAGTCGTCTTGGTCCCTTTGCAGAAAAACAGCCCCAAAGCATAATGTTTCCACCCCCATGCTTCACAGTAGGTATGTGCTTTGGATGCAACTCAGCATTCTTTCACCTCCAAACACGACAAGTTGAGTTTTAACCAAAAAGTTCTATTTTGGTTTCATCTGACCATATGACATTCTCCCAATCCTCGTCTGGGGATCATCCAAAGGCTCTCTAGCAAACTTCAGACGGGCCTGGACATGTACTGGATTAAGCAGGGGACACGTCTGGCAATGCAGGATTTGAGTCCCTGGCGGCGCAGTGTGTTACTGATGGTAGCCTTTGTTACTTTGATCCCAGCTCTCTGCAGGTCATTCAATAGGTCCCCCCGTGTGGTTCTGGGATTTTTTGTGATCATTTTGACCCCACGGGGTGAGATCTTGCGTTGGAGCCCCAGATCGAGGGAGATTATTAGTGGTTTTGTATGTCTTCCATTTTCTAATAATCTCCCACAGGTGATTTCTTCACACCAAGCTGCTAACCAATTGCAGATTCAGTCTTCCCAGCCTGATGCAGGTCTACAATTTTGTTTCTGGTGTCCTTTGACAGCTCTTGGTCTTGGCCATGGTGGAGTTTGGAGTGGGACTGTTTGAGGTTGTGGACAGGTGTCTTTGATACTGATAACAAGTTCAAACAGATGACATTAATACAGGTAACGAGTGAGGACAGAGGAGCCTCTTAAAGAAGAAATTACAGGTCTGTGAGAGCCAGAAATCATGCTTGTTTGTAGGTGACCAAATACTAATTTTACCGAGGAATTTACCAATTAATTCTTAAAAAATCCTACAATGTGATTTTATGGATTTTTTTTTTTTTTATGTACATTGTGTCTCTCATAGTTGAGGTATACCTATGATGAAAAAACAGGCCTCTCTCATCTTTTTAAGTGGGAGAACTTGCACAATTGGTGGCTGACTAAATACTTTTTTGCCCCACTGTATCTAGATGGGTCCTGCCCCGAGCAGGCTGGTGTCTAGTCTTCCTAGCAGACGACGTGGGTCTGAGGGCCGTCGTTTTCGATAGGAGACTTCAGCTATGAGAGTCATGATGCTGTGGCTCAGGACCTTGGAGGGCAGGCCCCTCTGGGGAAGAGAGGTTCACACCGCATTACACGGTGCCCGTCTCTCCTCAGTGCCCTCAAGAGGTCGGTCTGCCAACCCTGCCGTGTTCCAGGGCGCAGCGGTCTCCGGCGAGCGCTTCCTCCGTTACCGCCCGGAAAGGAGCGGTATAAGAGGCTCGTACTCTTTACGGAGGTATCTAGAGCAGCTCGCAGGCCGTCCTCTGCCAGTCCGCGCTCAGGGCACTGAGCTAGCGCTCTAAGCGCACCACAAGCGAGTCTCGCGAGACTGGTTCCCTTAGGAGTTCACCTGGCGGTGTGGGAGCCCCTGCTGAGTGTGCTTCATTGGGTCCTGCCCCGAGCAGGCTGTGGTTTAGTCTTCCTAGCAGACGACGTGGGTCTGAGGGCCGTCATTTTCAATAGGAGACTTCAGCTATGAGAGTCCTGATGCTGTGGCTCAGGACCTCGGAGGGCAAGCCTCTCTGGGGAAGAGAGGTTCACACCGCATTACACTGTGCCCGTTTCTCCTCAGTGCCCTCAGGAGGTCGGTCTACCAACCCTGCCGTGTTCCAGGGTACAGCGGTCTCCAGCGAGCGCTTCTCTCAGCTTCCTCCCCGAAACGTAGCGGCACTAAGTAGGCTCGAGACCTCTACTGGCGGTATTCTCGAGCAGTAGCACGCAGTCTCTGCCCAGTCCGCTGCTTAAGGGCACTGAGCTAGCCGTCTGGGCAACCAGAGATCAGTACGAGAGACTGACTTCCCTTAGTAGATTAGTAGCAGGTGGAGTACTGCCACGTATCTCCAATGGGCATGAGTAGTAGGAACAGAGGCCCCCACCCCTCAGAGCCATCCCTGATGTCGGTCTCCCGAGCAGAGGCCTCGGGTATTAGAAACAAGAAGTAACACGCAGCCGGCGGGTAGTTACTCCATCTGGGAAGGAAGGGGCTTCTTGACGATGTGTTTGGTCACTCAACAAGGGAGACTCCGGTTTCTTCGACAGCTGCTCGGCGACTAACAAGCAACCTTGTTTACGAGAGAGGATGGTGGGGGATGCGTCCCCATTTTCGATCTGCACTATTGAACCCGCTTGTTAGAGCCCGCAGTCATACTGAATGAAGTTCAGAATGATCCACACTACCACAAGTCGTGTCTTCAGTCAGGTACCGATGGACTGACGTTGTCCCGATCGATCTGAAGACTGCATATTTCATTCGCAATCCTTCCTCATCACAGGAAGTGTCCTGAGAGTTCGTTTTTTTTGGGCCGGGCAAAAAGCCTACCCATACTGGTTCTTCGACTGATAGGATGAATCCTCTCACCCCACAGTTTCACGACTCAACCACATCGACGATTGGTTGATATTAGCTCAGTCAAAGCGGATGGCGGTTCAACATCGAGATGACGTTCTCGCTCACTCGAAAGAGCTGGGATTAAGACTTAACGCCAAGAAAAGTGTTCTTTCTCCACTACAGAGAACTACTTTATCTGGGCGTGGTGTGGGATTCGACTACGATGCAGGCATGTTTGTCTCCTGCTCAGATTGAGTCGATCCTCATAGCAGTCGCGAGAGTGAGAGAAGTCCGGTCACTCACTGTCAAGCAGTTCCGAGGGGAAACCCGCTTCGTATGCTTAAGGTCACGCGGAGGTGCCTACATGCCTTAGACATGTGGAGGAAACCTTGGTTCTTGTCTCAGGTCCCGGTGCTGGGAGCTCCCTGTCGCCACGTAACGCTAGCGACGGATGCATCCCTCACAGGTGGAGGTGCGGTCATGAGCGGCCATTTTGCCGCAGTATGTGGACGTTGGTGTGGTCGCATCTGACAAGGGATTCATTGTCTGTGAAGATGTGGGCCCTGTTTCGAGTTCTCCCAGACCTAAGGGGTCACCATATGTTGGTAACAACGCAAACGGTGGTCTCTTACATCAACCACCAGGGAGTTCTGCGTTCGCGCACCTTGTACAAGCTGGCGCACCAGATACTTGTGTGGTACCAGGGCAAACTCCTCTCATTGAGAGCAGTTCACATTCCTGGGCATATCAATATGGGAGCAGACATCATGTTGAGGCAGGGGCTGAGGCCTGGGGAATGGATGCTTCAACCCTAGGTGGTTAAGCAGATATGGAGAGTGTTTGGCCAAGCTCAGGTGGACCTGTCGCGACTCATATGATATCACACTGTCCACTCTGGTTCTCTCTGACTCATCCAGCACCACTGGGGCTGGAAACGATGGTACAGACTTGGCCGAGGCTTCATCTGTACACCTTTCCCCCAATTGTTCTGCTCCCGGGAGTTTCTGGAGAGAGTTCTGTGTGAGTATCCCCCGTTCCGGCCGGGGCCGGAGTTGGGTACTCAGGCCTGATTTCTATCCATTGAGGAGCTCTATGGGGATTCCCATCAGACAGAGATCTCCTCTCACAGTTTGTTCGGTGGGGGCACGCCCCCGCCAAGGAGCTGTGGGTGGTGCTCTGAGGAGGCAAACTCAAATTCCGGTCTCTCAATCGAGGTTGTTGAGACCATCCTCCATCAAGAGCTCCCTCTATGAGGAGACTGTACTTCTTGGTGCGGAGACCGCCGGCTCGACCCAGCTAACTGCCCGTTTGGCACAGTTCTGGAGTTCCTGCAGGCCTGATTCTCTGCAGGTTTGACCCACTCCACCCTAGAGGGCTTAGTGGCGGCCATTGCGGCCTACCACGCCCCTCGCGGTGGCCATTCAGTGGGAAGACACCATCTTCTTACACATTTCCTCTGCGGTGCACTGAAGCCGAGGCCTCTGGCCAGAGAAGCTTAAGCTAAGTGGTGGATCAGGATGCTATTACATAACCCCGAGTCCTGTGATCTCCCCTCTCCTTTGGGGGTCAAGATTTACTCCTCCAGGGCAAAACAGTTGACCTTCGGGATGGCCGAGCCCCGCTACTTAGCCCAATCCGGGCTCATTATGTTCATCTTGCCATAAGCCGTTGCCCTTTCACAACAGCGCACGGGGATTTGCAAGATCTGGCGGCTGTATGTGACATTCTCGTTCCCCTGCGTTTTCCCGAGACGCAGCTTGAGTTACTGAAGGGGAACGTCTCTAGGTTACATATGTAAACATGGTTCCCCGAGGGAGCGAGACGCTGCGTCGCAAGGCCATACTACCGGCATCCCTACTAGAGCTTGCTTCAATCCTAAGAAGCTAGCGCCGGCTGCACCTCACATGCTCTTAAAGCTTCCTGGTCCTCGAAGGCACCGCCATGCGGACGCTGACATCGTTTCGACGGATTACACACATGATTTCAGAGCTTGTATCGCTGAAGGCGTCCCTAGGTTTTCCGACGCAGCGTCTCGTTCCCAGGGGGAACCAGGGGTACATACGTAAACTTGGGACGTTTTCTGAACACTAGATGCATTTTAAACCTGTTGTAGAGGACTCCAACACAATATTAGGACACTTTAAAATACCATATGACCTGCTCTTTAAACAAATGCTGTGTGTAAATACAATGAACACCCTGGAAGTTACAGAACAGCTAATGTCACTTACAGAACGTTACATAAGTGTACCACATTCACTCATATACCCAGTGAAGTCACAACAAAGTAATCACAAGATCAGTAGAGTGAAAAATAAATATAAAATTTGTACCAATTTTCAAAGTGTTAATATAGGCTTTTCTCAACACATCAATGAAATCCTGCTAATAACTGAATTTTTTTAGTGCTGTCAAACGATTAATCGCATTAATCACATCCAAAATAAAAGTTTGTTTAAATAACATATGTGTGCGTAATGTGTATAGCCTATTTATTATGTATATAAATACACACACATACATGTATATATTTTGAGAAATAGGACATGTATCAGTTGCCTTCATTTTTTTCACGTTTTGTTATGTTGCTGCCTTATGTTAAACTTCTTTAAATTACTTTTTTTCCCACATCAATCTACACTCCATATACCATACTGACATATCAAAAATAGAATTGTCACAACTTTTGTAAATGTATTAAAAATAAAAAAAAACTGAAATAAGTACATTGAATAAGTATTCAAACCCTTAACTCAGTACTTAGCTAAAGCACCTTTACAACCTCAAGTCTTTTTTGTTTGATGCGACAAGATTTGCTCATAAGCATTTGGCAATTATCTGCCATTCCTCTCCTCATCTCTCAAGCTCTGTCAGGTTGGATGGGAGCAAAAGCATATTTTCAAGTTTCTCCAGAATTATTTGATTGGGTTCAAGCTCAAGCTCTGGCTGGGTCACTCAAGGACATTCACAGAGTTGTCTATAAGCCACTCTTGCTGAGCTTGCGGTCACTGTCCTGTTGGAAGGTTTACCTTCTGCCCAGTCTGAGGTTCTGAATGCTCTGAACTGGGTTTTCATTAAGGCTAACTCAATATTTCGGTGCATTGAGCTTATCTTCTGCTCTGACGAGTCCCTCAGTCCCTGCCACTGAAAAACAAACCGACAGCATGAGGCTGCTACCAGCACACATTACTTTTGGGATGGTACTCTGCAGGAGATGAGCAGTGTGGTTTTCCTTGCAAAAAAAATTTATTGCTTGGAATTGAGTTCATCAGACCAGAGAATCCTTGTTTATCAACGTCCCTGTCTGAGGGTTCTTTAGGTGCTTTATTGCAAATTCCAAATGTGTTTTCATGTGCCTTCACTGAGGAGAAGATTGAGTTTGGCCCCACCGCCATAACGCACAGATCGGTGGAGTGTTGCAGTGGTGTTTGTCCTTCTGTAGGTTTCTCCCATTTGCACATATGATCATGGAGCTCAACTATAATGACCATCAGGTTCTTGGTCACCACAATAACCAAAGCCCTTCTCCATCAGTTGGTCAGTTTGGCCAGGAGGCCAGCTCTAGGAAGAGTCCTGGCTGTTTCAAACATCTTCCATTAAGGGTAACAGAGACTACATTCTTCTGCGACCCTTCAATGAAGCAGAATTTTTTCCTGAACTCCTCCCCAGATGTGTGGCTTGACGCAAACCTGTTTCTGAGCTCTACAGGCAGTTATTTTGACCTCAGGGCTTGTTTTTTGCTCTGATATTAATTGTCAGCTGTTAGACATTTTATTAAGATGTGTGCCATTCCAAATCATACCCATTAAATTGAAATTGCCACAGGTTAACTTCACTCGAAGAGTAGTATCATCTACAAGCAATATGAATGCTCCTAAGCTAAATTTCAACTGTCCCAGATAAAGGTATGAATACTTATGCAATGGAATCACTTTAGTGTTTATTTTTAATAAATTTGCAAAGATATTAAAAACCAGTTTTTTGCTTTACCATTATAGTGTATGGAGTGTAGATTGATGTGGAAAAAAAAATAATTTAAAGCAGTTTAGCATAAGGCAGCAACAAAACAAAATGCTGTGAAAAAATGAAGGGATATGAATCTGAGCAAGGCACTGTATGTATATATATACAGTGGGTACGGAAAGTATTCAGACCCCCTTAAATTTTTCACTCTTTGTTATATTGCAGAAATTTGCTAAAATCAGTTAAGTTAAATTTTTTTCCTCAGTAATGTACACACAACACCCCATATTGACATAAAAACACAGAATTGTTGACATTTTTGCAGTTTATTAAAAAAAAAAAAGAAAAACTGAAATATAACCTGGTCCTAAGTATTCAGACCCTTGCCACCAGTTTAGTAGAGCACCCTTATGATTAATTACAGCATGAGTATTATTAGGGAAAAGATGCTTGTTTCCTATGTTGTTGCTGCAACAAGTTTTTCACACCGGATTTTTGGGAGGGGAGGATCCTCTGCCATTTCCGCCTGCAGATTAATCTCCAGTTCTGTCAGGTTAGATTGGGGTAAACGTTGGTGGACCAAAAAAAAAGGCCATTTTTAGGTCCTCTCCAGAGATGCTCATTGGGTTTAGTCAGGGCTCGGACGGGGCAATTCAAGGAACACCAGTCACAGATTTGTTGGTGAAGCACACGTCCTGGTTATTTTTTTTAGCGTGTGCTTAGGGTCATTGTCTTGTGTGGAAGGTAAACCTGCGGCCTCCAGTTGTGAGGGGGATGGTCCTGAGCAACTCTGGCGAAGGTTTTCGTCCCAGGCTATCCCTGTACTTGGGGCGCCCTAGCAGTCATCTCCCCGATTTGTCAAACCAGCGTCCCTGCCTGCAGCTGAAAAACACCCCCACATCATGATGCTGCCACCACCATGCTTCAGTGTTGGGACTGTATTGGACATGTGATTAGCAGTGCCTGGTTTTCTCCACACATTCTGCTTAGAATTAAGGCCAAAAAGTTATCATCAGACCAGAGAATCTTATTTCTAACCATCTGGGAGTCCTTCAGGGGGTTTTTAGTGCCAAACTTTCATGTGTCTTGCCTGAGGAGAGGCCTTACGTCGGGCACTATCGCCATTATAAAGACCCCCGGATGGTGAGGGCTGCAGGGATGGGTGGACTTTTCTACAACTTTCTGCCCATCTCACGAATTGCATCTCTGGAGCTCAGCCATCAGTGTCTTTGGGTTCTTCTTACTCTATCACCAAGGCTCTTCGAACCCCGATTAGCTAAGTTGGGTTTCGGTGCATAGCGACCTGGACACGGCCAGATTTTTTCTAGGAAGGGTATCTTGTCGTCAAAAACTGTCTTCCATTTGAAGGAGTATGGAGGAAACAGTGCTCGTAAGGAACCGTAAGGCCCCGCAGAAATTTTTTTGTAACCGTGGACAGATCTGGGCCTCGCCAAATCTGTCTTCTGAAGCTCTTCAAGGCAGTAGATCCTTGCCCTCTCATTCTCATTTCATGGCTCTGACATGCACTGTGAGCTGTAGGTCTTATATAGACAGGTGTGTGGCTTCCTAATCAAGTCCAATCAGTATAAACAAACACAGCTGGACTCAAATGAAGGATAGAACCATCTCAAGGATGATCAGAAAGAGATGGGAAAAAGCAAATTCCTGTTACAATTATGAGTGTCACAGCAAAGGGTATGAATACTTAGGACCATGTGATATTTCATTTTTTCTTTTTTATTAAATCTGCAAAAATGTCAAAAATTCTTTGTTTTTCTGTCAATATGGGGTGTTGTTTGTACATTAATGAGGAAAAAAATTAAACTTAAATGATTTTAGCAAATGGATGAAATATAACAAAGAGTGAAAAATTAAAGGGGTCTGAATACTTTCCGTAACCACTGCTGTATATATAGATAATAAATGATCAGTTTTGTGTTATATAAACAAACCATAAGCACACAAAAGAACAGAAAAAGAGGGAGAGACACACTGTTGTTTTGCCCAAAACAACAAGCACGTCCTGACTGACGCTCATAGGACCATTTCAAGAAAAGTCGTGAGATTTTTCAGCAAGTGGAGGACAACATCAGCAAGGATTAGAGCCGCAGAGATTCTTCATGGATGCCTTAGTTTTTTTTAAAATGACAAATGACGTGATCAGAAATGAATGAAACTCTGTGAGGTATTTAAATGTTTGTGGTTCAACGCACCTGAGCTAGGCTTGGTGCCTGTGAGCCTCTCGCTGACTCTCTGAGTTTATTTCGGGATGGCCGCTTGCGCTGAGATCCCTGTGCCAGTTTGGCTTTGGCTCTGTAGACACTGCAGTCCAGGCGAGCCGTCTGAGGAACATCTCCCCAGTCTGCATCTGAGGACAGACAGACACACACTAACATCTCAAATACTTAAACAGATTAGGCTGTTTGTGTCTTTTCTGAACAAAATAATGATTAATAAAGGTGTTACAATCTGGCCAAATAAACTAGAGTAAGATATTACAGCAAGTCCTATTTATTTGACAAGCTTTTACAGAATAAATGATTGGCTGAGCTCTTCTCTACCAGAGTGAAGGTCATCTGTAGATAGTCCATTTCTTTCAGAGGAACCAGAGTTTGGACTGCTAGGTTGACTGGGGCTGCAAGACTCTTCTGGCTGGTCTGATCCAGTCCGGCCCTCCAGACAAGCTATCTGAGAAATGCAGAGAGGTATTATGTGCATATAGAGTCATACGACTCTATCCTGTTATCTTTGTTTCTATGATGACTAAATGTTATGCATTTCGCAGATGCTTTTATCCAAAGCAACTTACACTGCATTCAAGGTACACATTTTTATTTTTTTTCAGATTACAGGTCTTGCTTTCCCTGGGATTTGAACAACCCATAACCTTGGCATTGTTAGCGCCATAGAAGGATAAGCATAAGGTAGAAAAGGCTCTATATTTTTCTGCTATGATTTTGCATGGATAACTAATATATGTTCAATTAATAATATCTGCTTAATAGTTTAATCATTATGTGCAACACCAATCCTAACCATCAGTGACTAAAAGCCACAATGAATGAATGACCAAGACAAATGTTCAGTGTGAAAATTCAGTGTGATAAATCTGCTAATGAGGTGTTCTAAAATCTGTAAATAAAGCTGGCCAACCAATAAGATTCTCTTTTGTTCATAAGACCAGATATGATGCTGTATTTTGTTAAGCGAAAGTGTGCTTGTCCCAGTACAGTACCCGCATTTGCTGTCCTGTCCATGTGTATGCAACAGGAAGTAAGTGCGCAAGACTGTCCCAGGTCTGAGAAATGCCAAAGCTCAGTGCCCTTGACGCGCACTAAGTCCACACAACCTCTAATACCGCTTAGAATCGCAAGTGTGGATGAATCCAGAATCAGCTCTCTTGCCTCTGTACTCTTATATTTGGTGTTGTTGGCTAAACAGCAGAGTGATTACAAATATACTGAATAGAAAATGATGTTTGAAAACATGTAAATACTTTTTGACTTAATTTCCTCTCTGTGACAAGTGGGCGTCTGAAACGGAAAGTTGCATAGATTTTTGAGTACTGTAGTAAGCGGAGTATTTCTGCTATTCTAAAAGTGCCACCTAATGTCAGACAGTGAATTTGCATTTTCATTCAGCTCATCTGTTGGTTTTTCATGCAGTGGTCTGAACAGACAAATCGCATGTGAATATCGGACCAAATTTTTGTGCTGAACACTCTGGAAGTTACAGAAAAGCTAACATCACTTACAGAACCTTATGTAAGTGTAGCACATTCATACATTCAGTGAAGCCACATCACAAAACACTCACAAGATCAGAAAGATATTCATAATTGTAATCTCATTTTGTTAGAAATTAGAAATTAACATGAACAGGATGTAGTTTTACCTTATGCTGCAACTGCCTCACAGTGCTCTTGTACTCTCTTTCCTTTTGCTCCAGTTTTCTCTTCAGCTCCGCCTCATTCCTTGCACCTTCAGCTTCTCTAAAAGTCAAGAAAAGCTGCAACGTTAACAAAACATGAAAATTAATTTTTCTTGTCTCATGTATTTCTCTTTGGAGCATTAGGATTTCTTATAATTCACCTATCCCAAATTAATACATTTCCAAAAACGCCTGACCAAACTTCCCAGAAAGAGTCTGCTATGACAACACATAACATGCTCAAACACACCTCTGTTGATGCTCCTGTAGAAGCGTGATGGTCTTATTGTATTTGAGCTGCAGGGAATCATTTTGACTCTGGGCTTCATTCAAACGCTGGTTGATGGTTTTACAGAGGGCCTGAGCATCAAGCCAGCATTTTTCCAACTTTTCAATGCGCTCCCTGCTCTCTTCCACACTCCTTTCAAGAGCTGCACCTCGAGTCTCCCAAGACTTACGTTCAGCTTCACTCACTTGCAGCTTTGAAATCCCAAACACAAAGAGTTAAATAACTCTGCAGGCACAAAAGTTACTAAACAAGAAATTTGCATTTTTATAAGCATCCGACCTTTTCTCTCAACTGATTGAGTTCTGTTACTGTGACACTGTGTTTTATCTGCAGCTATAAGAGAAAATTCCAGTGAGAAAGAAGATTTTCACAATGATGAATACAGTACAGAATATGTAAATTCACATTATACCTCTTTGAATTTTTGTTCTAGCTCAGCAGAATCGATATCTTCAGGTAGATCAATGCCTTGGCTGCTCAGTTGTGAAAACACTACTTGTGCCAAGTCATTTGATGCATCCTCCGCCCCCTGCTTCTTTTCGGTCTCTTTCTGTATCAGTCATAAAATGGGCCCAACAATGATTAGCGACTCATTTATTCATGACATCAAGCTTATCTTTATATGTTCACATACCTGTTGCACAACACTCTTTTCAGCCAGTGGTTCAATTTCCTGTTGGTCATGGATTCGAGAAATTGTTTTTTCATCCTGTAGCTGATTGTTCTGGGGTTTGTGGTGGTCTTCATCATTTGGCTCCTGGTTTTCAGGGCTTGCCTCGTGTTGTAGAGTCTCGCTGATCAGACGGGCCACTTCGCTCTCCCCTCCTGGTTTCTCCCGACCAATGAGAAACCTGCATTGGAGGACATAAAATTCCTTCATGCAGTTCTAGGACTATGACCGTTGCTGGTATTATACTGACTATGAGATTAGATTTGCTCTGGTAAATCATTACCAGACATTTCCTCCTTAACAGGTGATGCATGTTCATTGTTCATAAATTACAGTAATCATAATACAGTGAAAATCCCTCTAGAGCAAAATGGAGTGAGTTGCCTCGATCAAGGGCATAATGGAGCGAGCTCACAACTTGTTCCTGGTGGGGCCTGAAGCCACAACCTTAATAAACTTTAGCTACAACTTCACACAGGTCACTTTATGTTTAGCTTGTTGTGTCGATACTCACTTGACCAGACCTTTGGTGTTCTTCAATGTGGTAGCAGCAAAGAGTTGACTGACGCCAACCAGACTGATTCCATCTACTTCCACAATCTGATCATTTACCCGAATTCTGTTAAGACAAACCACCAATGCTTGTTTTATACAGAATCATCAGCATCTGTTACTCACATTGTTTGCTATCACACAGAGAAGGTTTTATTGATTTCATAAGTCTAAGTCAAAGACAAGTTTTTACCGTCCATCCCGGTGAGCTGCACCTCCCTCGGTGATGGTCTTCACAAATATTCCCAGCTTCTCCAGTCCTTGATCTGCCCCAACTCCCATACCAATTATACTGATTCCCAGGCCATCATTTCCTACACATCAAAACAGGCAACTCAAATACAGTACTTCTACAGTTCATTGAATTTCAAACCAGGGGAAACACATTTTGTGATAAAAGATTAAAATAAACCTTTCTGAATGTCTATAGGTAAAGCATCCATCATTTCCACCCTCTTTTCCAGCTCATACTCAGCAGATGCAGACACAGGGTCCACATCATCATTCCTTCGATCATAATCTTCATTAGAGAAGGTAAAGTACACCTGCAGGAGAGGAAATAGCCTACATTAAACAGCACACCTGTGCACACCCACACAAAGGCCATCACCTTGTATAGCTGAATCTGTGATTTATTGATCTCACAATTAATGTTGATGTAAAATAATGTTCTGATAAGACAAAGCCCACACAGATAATTTATGAAAAAATGAGTCAGTCATTCAGATTCCTTCAAATCTTCCTGTCTATGACTGCCCACATTTACATGTACTGTATTTACTCGTAATTTGGCAACTTGGCCCATCCTCATGAATAATGACTTAGGCATTCAAGCTTCAAAACACACAAGTTGCCTAGACTTCCGCACTGTATTCCAAGTCTTCTGAAGAGAGACAATTGCTTTGTGTGAAGAACAGACTGAAATTTAAGTTATTACTCACTGATTATTTTTTTCAGTGAGCTGTTGACAGCTGAGTCTGAGAATGGGTTATTCATTCATTAAGCTGAACTCGAGAAATGGGTCTGACTAATCTGTGCACAAATCATTCAAATGTTTCAGTTTTGTGAACCAGCCGATTCATTGAAAAGATCGGAGTCAAGAGTGATTAGTTGACATATCAGATGCAGCTATTTCTCTCAACAACATGAAAAGATGTCAGGATTTTCAGGGAAAGAACACTTGGAATACAGCACAACAGTCATATGGACTACTTTTATGATATTTTCATGGATCTTTTGCATCCCTTTTTCAATCTTGAAAGCTCCAGTTCCCAATCTTTGTAATCACAAGAAAAAAAAGAGTGACCAATACAATTCTTAATTCCACACATGCTACAAATAATGCACAAAAAAAATCATTTTGCAGTATTAAAAAGTGGTCATGTAGCCTACTTTGGTGAAATTTCACAGGCAAAGAAAGTCCATTGTCAATATGCATGAAGCACTTAGCGGTCACTTTCAATCTAAGCAGTTTTATATTGGTTGGTCAAAATGGTTAATTTGTATGTTCAAAGTTCAACAAACTTGAATCCGATGAAAAATTTGTGATGTTAATTGTTTTCTGATGCAGATACCTATTGAGATGACTGCATTTCGCCTGCAAAATTCCACCATAAAAAGGTAACAGTGATCGCTCCCTTTAGAAGCCACTAGCTAAATTACATGTCCACAGCATTTTGTCAGTGGCTGGTTTAGGCTGGCATAGGCACTTAAAAAGCAGGTCAGTCAATGGTATGCATTCCTAATACTGGCACCAGATTTGGACATGAGGACAGCAGTAGAATTAAACCGAAGGAAAACAATGCCTCCAAATCAATTAGACATGGCAAAGTAACAGTATTTCCTATCCACTTGTCTTTTCATTTACCATTTTACTTTTGCTTCCTCCATCCATACTTCTCCTTCATCTTTCCTTCTCTACTACAATCCCATTTTTCCTTCCCTTCATTTATTCTCTCTCCGCTTTCTTTTGTCTAGCGACTCTAGTTGTCATGGAGTAAGTGTGCACCTCTGAACAATGTCCTTTTCTTTCAAACATGCTCAAGCACAGTGTCTCTTTCTATCTCCCCCCTCCCTCTCTCACTCCTTTAAGCTGTGGCATTTTAGCAAGAACACAGGACTATTTCTTCCTGGGACTGAGAGAGAGTCTGTCAGTGAACTATGACTTACAATAAAGAAAAAAACAACAAATGTCACAGCATTTAGGTCCAGCGTCAAACTTGAATCCCAGAGTTGGAATAACATAAAAGCACCATGATCAAGAAATATTAAGATAATGAAATACTACACCGTTTCAATAAAGAAACATATAATTTGGCAGCATTTAAAAGGGTTGTTATTAAGTTGGTGTGCAATAAAAATAAGTCAGCAACAAATAATTAAGAAATCCTGGCCTTTAGTAATTTAATGGGATTTAAAAATCCTAAATTTTTTTATGAAATTAATGGAAACCAACAGTTATGAGCCCATTGTCTCATCAAATTCAAAAGATGTCCAAAACAAACATCTGTTGAAAGGAAATCCTCATTCACAACCTATATGAGACAGGCAACTCACTTCCTGTTGATCCTATATATGGGAAACAGGATGAGTAAGCACAAGAGCTCCACAAATACAGAAACAGGCACATCCTGAGGTGAGGAAACAAAAATGTAGAAAAAAAATGTAGGAATGCTACCATTATGCTTACAAAAGGAGACACAAGCTTCCTGATTTGGAGAGAAAATGCATCATGGTGTAAGACAAATGTTAGTTACCATCCGCTCATCCCACTTCTATAAATACACAGCAAACTGACCTACTCTACACGCTCGAGGAGGACACACCAAGAAGGAAGGGATGTGTTGGGGAGGGTGACGCATTGAACATTGAGCTATGGTAATCTGAAATGTTACTGATTTGCTATGTGTTTCGACCCAGACTATAAATCTATGGTGTCTTCAGTCTACCAGGCTCTGAAGAAATACATGACCTGGTTTCCAAACTTATGAGATCTTTTAAGAGTGCTGAGAGAACAACTGCAAGGTCCACAGGGAATGAAACACCCTTACACACATACAGCCTCTAGTGACTGGTTTTGGCTTTTGCCACCTACTGTAACACAATTAATATGTCTTTCTTTATTTCCTTTGATCAATTGTTTAGTATATTCGATTTATACTCTGATTAATATGCAAAGGCATGAGCTTCCACAGCACTGAATTGGTACAGATCCGACGATGAGATGATTACATTTATATCCAATCACACAGACACACACAGAAGACCTTTCCTACCCTTAACAGGATCGTTTTATAACACTCCACGTTCCAAGATGTCCCAAAGTCAGACACATGAATGACAGCACAAAGCACTTTCTGTTTGATGCAACCCAGTGCCTGATCTCAGACAGATGAAGTAAGATCAAAGAGTTCAGTGGTTTCCTTTGATCTGTTATATGACTAAATAATTTGCACAGTGTACTGACTACGACATAGTCTCAGTAGCAAAAGGACATGCAACATGGCAATTATAGTTTCTTTTGTATTTATGTACTGCCTGGGGCAGATTTATGTTAAATCATAGTTAACAAACAACACTATAAGGTACACCACACCCACACACACACTATATATATATATATAATATAATTATAAAAAATATAGATATATATATAAGATAGATATATAAACATTGTGTACCAAATGTACACAAAAATTATGTCACAAAAAGTAATAATAAAATAAAAATAAAAATTCACAGTCATATACAAATACTATTGTTGATATCTGATTTATCTGCTATCAAGTACCTCAAAAAAATTGGGGTAAGAAAACCTGATTGCGAGGAATGAAATGAGCATTATATAGGCATTTAGTACTAATGTTACTCAAAGCACTTTACAATGGGATCTGGGGTATTTCCTCAACCACCACCAGTGTGCAGGATCCACCTGGATGGTGCGATGGCAGCCACATATGTCCCCAAGTAAAAGTATAGGTGAGAGAGGGAAGAAGAAAAGTAGAGGCGGTGGAGCCATTTACCACCAAGACTGATAAGGGCCAATGAGTCAACATGGCAAGGACACCAGATTACATAATACACTTTTACAAAGAGTGCAATGAGCTTTTTAAATGACAACACCTAACTTGAGCCGTGTAGTGTCCCATGACTAGGACCCACACACAGACCAGAGGGCAAGCATTCCCTACTGGCCTCACTAACACCTCTTCCAGCAGCAACGTTTTCCCATGTGGTCTCCCATCCAGGTACTGACCAAGCTCAAGTCAACCCTGCTTAGCTTTAGTGAGCAACCAGTCTTCGGCTATAGGGTGATATGGCTTTTGA
Organism: Sinocyclocheilus anophthalmus; assembly: GCA_018155175.1. NCBI lineage: Eukaryota > Metazoa > Chordata > Actinopteri > Cypriniformes > Cyprinidae > Sinocyclocheilus > Sinocyclocheilus anophthalmus. The sequence goes on from JADLZN010003200.1 coordinate 101,696, forward strand.
TTTATTTATTTATTACCCCATTGGCTGCTATTTTTCCTAATTTTAAGCATAAACTCACTTAACTTTCATAGAGTTTTAAAAAAAGAAGACTTATCTTACATTATTTTGGTTTTCAAATAAAACACCTCTTGATTTACGAATGATTTGTACTGGAAAACAAGACAAAAATACTGATGTGGCAGAGATGTTATACCACTGATAAACTTTGGCAAATCCAGTGATTAGGCTAGTTCTTAAAAGCGTTTATTGTATCATGCAATACCTTAGTAAATGGTTTAGAAACCAGCCAATCAGACTGTCAATTTATGTGTAGTGCTTGAGTGCAGTGTGCATCTGATGGTGTCAATGGGTTGTGGGTGGTCTGTGAGTCTGCACTCAATATTACAATCAGTTGTATGCTAACAGATTAAATTGACCCAACAGTCAGTTTCTATAAACAGATTTACTGAGGAAACACGTTATGATGAACATCTTGTTTATCTGTTACATTAAGTTTCAAATTACGAGGCTCAGCTGAGACCAGAGGTAAAGCCCTAAGATATGTAACTAGCCTAATTCAAACATTTCTCTGTGAAAAAAAACCTGTCAGAACATGAGACATAGGATATGACATGCCTGCAGTGATGCAAGCTCAGACAGTACCTTTGTTGAGATCTTAAATGTTCTGGGTAGAAGGTATTTTACACTGTACCTGGAACCCTGACGAAGTCACAATTCATAAGAATAAATAAAGTAATGAAACAAGTCTCAGACAAGTCGGCTATAACATTTATCGCTCCCTAAAAGTAAAGTTTGTTTGTGTTTGGGGGCAAAACAAATACAGGACACAGGTGCCAAATACCTTAAAGCAAGTAGGATCTTGTCATATAAACGTGAATAATAGCTGCAATAGTACAACCATAAACATGCATCATGAAAGTATGAGCTAAGGTGCTGACCGAATTGAGACACGGGCATCTGCTAGAGGTGCAAACACAGATTTAGGCTCTAACGGAAACGTTCTAAACCATTTCAGAGGGACCAACAAATACATGCTAAAGCTGAATAAAAAAATAAGTTAAAGTACTAAATATGAATACAGTTTCTTCTAAATATAAAGTAAGATAGGGTGAGACATACCTTGATTGGTGCTGTAGAGAACTTGATCTTTCTCTTTGGAGTAGGATCTTCCTCAAAAGAGAGTCCTGGAAGTTCCTCAAATTCCTGGAATTCCTCCTTCACTTGACATTCCAAATCGGTCCTGTTGTCCTTGTCATCCACAAAGGCAGCATTCTCAATTCCACAAATTAAAGATCTCTTCCCCATCGATCTCTGATCATCTTGCTGTTGCCTCTCTTTTCCTGTTAAGACATCTTCCATCTCTCGTTCATCATCGTCCTCCTCTAAAGCTTCAACAGCTTCCTCTACTCCCTCATCCTCTTCCTCATCCTCTCCTTCTCTCTGTTCATCCTGCTGTTCCTCATCTTCAACATTGGTAGCTTTCTGCACACTAACAGTCCCCAGTACTGCCTCCTCTTCAGTTCGGTCTGTCTTTAGTTCTACTTCCTCATTGTCTTTTATCTCCTCCTCCTCATCTTCCTTCTCCATTATGTTCTCCTCAAGAAACTTTCCCTCCCTTCTATGGTCTTCCTCTCTTCCAGTCTGTACAGATTCCTCACACGCCCTCCATCCCTCCTCAGGTTCCCTAATACTCTGTTTTGACTCCTTCCCAAGGAATGTTAATTGGAGCTCCTCGCTGTTGGTTAACACCCTCTCAGAATTGTGATTTGGGGATTGGTTCTCCCTTCCAGCCTCTTCAAAAACATCATCCTCAACATGTTCCTCCTCATTGCCCTCGCTTTCGGATGATTCGGTCTTCACCACTACCAGCTCAGCTCTGACCGTGGACAAACCAGGAACCTTCTCAGTGTTCTTGCCTTCACCTTGCTGCTCTTGAAATGTAGGATCCTCAGCTAAAGATGCATGACTAGTGGTACTCCCTGCAGACAAGTGGTGGAACTTTTTGCTTGTATACAGAAGAGCGGCTTCTGATGAGACTGTATCTTCTGAGGACTTAATATGTTCTTCAACTGTGGAACTAGTATTATGTAATGTCTTCTCTGTACAGACTCCATTCAAAGGGGTACTGTGTGAATCTGAACCATTTAACTTGGGCAAACACATTTCAGCAGGAGAATCAGCCCATAGTGAATAAGAGGTAGGGGAACTACAGCTGTCTGGTGATGAAGGGGGATCCGAATGGTCGCTAGCAGCAGAGGGTGACTGGGAATGACTAATGGGACTATGGGATTCAGTGGAAGGAACAGCTGACAGCGATTCACTATCACTGTCCAACATAAAACTCTCCAGACGTCTGGATATTGGCCCGGCATTCATTGACATATTCAGCTTATGTGGTGGCTCACTTTCACTTTTGCCTTTTACCTTGTCCTCGCTTTCTTTTGCCTGTTTCTCTACGTCTTTAGGTTTGTCATTTCTCTCTCCAGTAACTGAAACTTTCCTGTCTTGTCTCTCCACTAGTTGAGGCCAGATAACTTTAGGAGAGCCAGATCTCTCCGTTGGAGACTGCTCTTTAAGGCCACTCTCAAACAGCATCCTGGTCATTGAGAACTTCTCAGCCAGTGCTGCTTTGTCAATGGAAACATCCTCTGTTTTCCGTGCCTCAAAGGAGGCTGAATCTAGACTGGTAACACTACTCAGGCTGGACCTGTAAGGGGTGGAATCCAGTGGAAATTTGGGTGACGTGGGTTTGCTGATATTGGGACTGTCTTGATTCTGTTTTCCATCCATTTGCAAGAATATATTTTTTATTTTGCTCACTTTTTTGCCTGATGGTCTGCCTTGGGTGTCACTGCCTACGTTGGAGAAGGGTGAAGTCGAGCTGATTGATGTGTTCCCATCAAAAGAACATTTGATGGAATGGAAGTCTGATTTATAGGCATTCCTGTGAGGAGATGCACTTCTCAGCGCCCGTTCACTTTTGTTTTCACTTTTAATCATGATCACAGATTAAAAGAACAGATTTGAAGGTCTCAGTTAGTAAAATAGATTAAACTAGGACTAAAAAAGCAGCGTAAATCCAGGTGCATCTTACGTCCTCATTCACACTGGCTGAGATTGTAGATACAGACGGTGCCGAGTGACTAAGTTTACTTTTTCTTTGAATGAGTGCCAACGCTTTACCTACAGAAGAGGAAATTGCTGAACACAACTGTCTGCATTCACAGCACCTATTTAAATCCCTGCAACAACGACTTTGCCAATGTAATTATGCGCCAAGAACACACACACACACACACACACACACACCACCACACGTTTGAACAATTTAAGTCCACTTAAAAGAAAAACAGTAGAAATCTAGATGCGTTAGATAACATGCCAACAGCATGTGACCAATGGCGTGCAACACGTAACAGCATCTCCTCCATATATGACGGCTGCCTATGATAGAGGACAAAGCACAGTACTTTGCTAGCAGTTTAGCCCTCTTTTTGGGCATCCCAAGTTGTTGAAGCTCTCTTACAACCAGCCTGTGTGTGTGTCTTAAACTACCGAATATAAAAACAAGTAATCGGCCTCTATAACCTATCTCTGAAATAGTTTTTAGGAGTGGTTGATATTTAATGACTTTAGTCATGAAAGCTTCCTCCATACTAGAGTCAAAGGTGCATGCAGCCTCTGAATCAAACACCTCTCTACACTCCTCATTAATCACAACAACATCTGGTGTATTAGCAGACAGGCATAAAAAGATTTCAGAATTACTGCTAAGATACTGAAACAGATGATTTTACACAAGAATGTTTGTATATTCTTACTACAGGTGGTAAATGACACACACACACACACACACACACACACACACACACACACACACACAGACACACACATTTGTTAAATTGAAACTTAAAAGCAGAAACGGATAATATACAATTCTTAATAATCTAATAACATATTTTGTTATTTTAAAATGTACTGATAGCACAGATGGACAATGGAAGGCCTCTCCAGCAATTTTGCTCTTTAATAACATGACAGAGAACACTGTTAACCCCACAAACAACACCAGGGTAAACATGACACCACACTAAAATTAACATTAGATAAATAACATGAAATATAATATAAACATGCGTAATATAACACAATAAGAAACATATAAGAAGTGATAAAAATCAAGTTTTTAAATATAATCCAAACAAATATAGGTTAATAGTTCATGCAAGGAATTAAATTCCCTTTTCCTCATAAATGATCAAGACGATTCATACTTTTAACTGAAAGCATGACTTTAAAAATATTTTACAGAAAAGTGTAAATATTCGTCCTTAAATTGTTCATACTGCTTACTTCCATACTGTCTACGTTTTAAACACATTAAAAGTTAAGTACTCATTATATAAGTGCATCTTTTAAAGCAGTGGTATTTGCCTTGCCGTTAACTAATCGACAGGTCTTTATTGTAGCATCTTTACAGTCCTTAAATTCCTTTTTAAATTTACATTTTTTACAGGTAGCAGGTGTTCAAGTACATCGTATGACCATATTTACACCCCTCTTTTTTTGACAGCTGATCTTTTCCCATTGACTGCTTTAACCGACTTCAATCCTAATTAAGCTTGACTAGTTGAAGTTTGTGTTAGGAAGTTTATCTTTCCGTTTTCGAAAACAACACGACCGGATAAACGAGTTTAAACCTACCTGAACTCCATTCATTGCGATTTACGGAAGATCTGAGAAACCATGACCAAACAATCACAGACTTGTTAGACTATTCGTCGGCATTCCTTTCTCCGAAGTCTACATGTCTTTCTCCTTGAGTGGGGGGGGGGGGGGGGGGGGGGGGGGGGGGGGGGGGGGGGGGGGGGGGTGAAAGGGGGGGGGGGGGGGGGGGGGGGGGTTACTGTAACCAGCTCAACAAACCTTATCCCCACATGCGCCCTCCTCCTTCAGCGTCATACCCGCTGCTTCTTTCCAGTGCTCGCAAGTAAAGCAAGCGCAGGCACGGAGGGGCAGAGAAAAAAAATACTTGGACAACCGTGGGAAAGTCAGCAATCTCGTCCATAAAGTAACAGCTAAATCCAGAGAAGGCTAGGTTCTAATATAACCTATTATAGACATTACGTATTTGAATAAAGACAAAAATAAATTTCCCAAATTATGTGATTCGAATGTATGAAAGACGCTGACTGTGATATTATCCCCAAAGCTATCTTGAGTGAAGAATTTTTTTTTTTTTAACATTTTAATAATTTGAAGGTAGAGTCTAAACACAGATTTTCTTTTTTTTTTTGGATCTGAAATATGAACTAACTTTGGGATTTGGGGAAAATTTGGGATCTCAAAAGCGATCATCCATGCAATGAAACATGTTTCCAGCATTTTGGGCCACATAGATGCCATATCTGAGTTTAATCTCCCTGACACAAGTAGGTTGATTACAAGTAGGTCACCATCTTAGTGCTTCTGAGATGAGTCGAGTTGAGCATAGGACAAAGGAAAAGAAAAGCAGCTGAAAGCAAAGGAGGAGTAGAAGACTGAAAACAACAATGCATGCAGATAAATATCATTAACAAAACAAATCTGAACATAATGCAAGAGAAAGAAGAAAACAAGGCACAAACACTGTTCACTACTGACACTGTAAACGGCCAATATCATAAAGCTTTATGATAAACCATTTTGCTGTAGACATTTTGCCTCCTCCTGTTTGTCTTGGTATGGACTTCATATGTGACCATATGAAGCCTCTAACAGATGGCATTTTGTAGCTACATATTGAAAGTAGATTATCTCTCCTGAGCTGTTCAGAGTGACAATCAGCATAGCTGAAGCATGCAGTTCCATTTAAAACTGATTGGCTGATGTATAATAAAAAACATTCCAGCAAGGGTGTACTTGTGTTTATTGCTAAGAAATATAAATCGGAATTAAATGCTCTCTCAGATTGTGCTGCAGGTCTGACTAGCTTACACTGTTATGCCATGTCCCTCTGAAACACCAACAACCCGCTGATCTGAGAAATTTACCGGTTTTTTTATTAGATGTGTCACAAGGTTCATTCTTAGAGATCTCTTTTGCTTTCCTAACCACTTATAATCAGTATCAATGAGAAAATTGTCTCACACTAACCCCACTATACTTCAGTTATGTGAAAAAAAAGGGCAGAAGAAAGAGTTTTGGCAGGCATAAAAATCAGGAACACTTACCATATCTTTGATATTCCTTTCCAATGGGAAAAAAATGCATTACATGTAAATCCAGAGTTGATGAATGAAACAGGTGTCTGTAGCCTGTGCTGCTCAGCTGCTAGTCCTGTTTCACTATGTCATGACCTGTGTTTTGTTTCTGTTTGTGGAAAGTTGTGATATGACGCATCATTGTCGAAGTCCTTTTTCCTCGGCCCGGGTTTGTTACATGGCCTGAATTTGATGCTGTTTTCCCCAGGTGGCCTCAGGACCTAGTTTTATAAAAATATCACCCAATCATAGAGGCAGCAAGGATGAGAGAATGAGAGAGAGATTCGAGAAAATTAGTTAGAAGTGGAATGCAATACAGTTCACGCATTTGTATAGAAATTATTAACTGTTGCATGTGTGTTGATGATAAAATAATCTTGTTTGAAGCAATTGGCAGATGATGAAAAAAAAGTCATACACATATAAAGTATAAAGCCAGAGTGATTCAGATTAATTCAGGAAGACAATGAAAATGGAAATAAGATTTAAATAGACCGACACTTAAGCACACATTAAAACATAAATTTGTTCTTTTACATTTTCAACAATGAATTGTTGCTTATTGTATTTGCAAGCATATGTCAATGGCTGTAAGAGTTTCTCTGACCTCATTATGGATATAAATAAACCCTGGTCTTGGACTGAAGTTTCAGCAAGAATTCTTTTATAAACCATCCCAGTCGAACACTAGGCTTTATCTCGGTATAGAAAACCAGCCCACACAATGAAATCTCAAAATATTTATTGAGAAAATTATTTGCAATAGATATGCTCTGGGGGTGTTTGTTAATGAATACATTGAGATATCGCTTAAAATTAACCATGGAATCTCTCATTTCCATACTCTCAGCTCCATGGATCGAATATATAGGACTTTAGCATACAGTGATCTGAGGGGTGATGGCACTACACAGACACAGATGGTGATCTATTTATAACTCGTAATTTAGAACTTAAAGTTTCCCACGTGTTTTGGCCTGCTACACTTTGTTCATAATTAATCACACACATAACACTGAAAACAATAAAGACTCCTACTTAAACCTAAATGTAGTCTTTTATTTATGAAATACTTACTTGTAGAATGATATCTTGATAAAGTTTTGGAAAACCAAGACAAAACATCAGAAATTAGACCAGGAATTTATTTTATTTGTTGCTCAGCCAAAACTTAAATGAGATTTTAGTGTGAGCTAAACATGGGGAAAATTTGTATATTTTATTCATACAACTGAGATACAGTTTTAGAATAGTAACATGTTGTATGTGCTTCCAAAGGGACTTAATTGTGTTGTAAAAGCTCTTTGACTAAGAAAAATACATTGGAAATCTCCATTTATATTGTAAAGTTCACCTGAGCTTGCTTTTGACCCCTGTCAATTTTAAGGCCCTAGTCAGAGGCATGTTCACAGATGAAGGCTTGATGAAACAGTTTTTTCATCTCAGGTTGACATACATGGCTCTTGGAAAGTTACTGGCAGGTACTGTGGGATTCCATTTGTGAATTATATTATTTACTGGTTCAAGTCACCTCATGTAATAACAACTGGGATGATGATTAAACAGGCTGTAATAATGATAACCGCACCATCAGCCATCACTCAATGAGTGTACTTATTTACATAGTTACCACAGGCTTTGGCTTATGGTTGTCTTTATTGCCATATAATTCTTGTATAGCCTAAGTATAGCTGCAGGCATGGGCAACTGAAGGCTCTTTGGGCTCAGGCCCTTATACAGTATGAATAGTGTTTTACAGCTCAGAAGAATGTGTTTTGTTTTTAGGTTGTGAGTTCAAATCTTCCATGATTGATTTTGTTTTCAACTTTATTTTGTGATTTCAGTGATTAAAGGAAAGACATGGTCCTGTTGTCAGTTTAAATGTTCCAATATATAAAGAATTGATCAAGAGGGTTTGATAAAGAGAATATTTCCACATAGTGTAAAGTTTTTAGGAGATATTAAGAAAATTCTTACAAAGAAAAAAAACTTCTTTAAAAAACTTATATAAACTAAAGGTACACATTTGGACAATTCCCATATTGAGCCATAAAGCAATGTCAGCCATCTTCAAAGAAAGATTATGAACATTCATACAAGTAACAGAATTCAGGATCATTATACAATAAAAATAGTAATGCATTTGGGGCCCCCCCCAACCACACAAAAAAAAAAAAACAAAAAAAAAGGTATAAAGATTCGCCATATGTGGAATATGTGTTTTAACATTAAAATGAAGTTATTTAAGCTATTATATCAAATATTGTGATATTTACCATGATTATATCTCCTCATTAAATAAGTAAATTTTGTTTTTTATTAGTGCCAAAAGGTGGTGGAAATTACTAAAAAATGGAACATTGCAATTTGTGAAAATAGATGCTTCTCCTACAATAATATTGAAATAGTTTATGATATTATATTTTATGAGTCTATTCTCATGTCTAACTAGTTCATATTTATTTGATTTTCATATTTTAAAATTGAAAGTCTGGCGTGGGACAGAGTAAACAATAAATTCTATCCGTATATGGATAGTTCACCCAAAATGAAAAATGCTTTCCTATTTTGTTACTCAATCTGAGTTGGTTCCAAACCTGTGTCATGGCTACATCCACATGTTTGTTCCAACATTTTCATACTCCGAAGAAAGAAGCTCATGCATGTTTGGAACACCCTGAGGGTAAGTAAATGATAACAGAATTTTCATTTCTGTCACTTGAAAGGAAAAAAATATGATGAGACCTGGTAACACGTTGTCTACAACCGGTTTTTATATGACTTCATTACTAAAAACTGAAGAAACCCCGCATAAAATAGATCACTCGGTGGACCCTGGACCCAAAACCAGTCATAGGGTCATTTGTTACAATTGAGAGTTTATACATCATCTGAAAGCTGAATAAATAAGCTTTCCGTTGATGTATGGTTTGTTAGGATAGGGCAATATTTGAGAGATACAACTATTAGAAAATCTGGAATCTGAGGGTGCAAAAAAATTATATATATTTTTTTTTAGAAAATCGCCTTTAAAGTTGTCCAAATGAAGTCCTTAGCAATGCATATTACTAATGATAATACATGTTTTATATATTTACGGTAGGACAAAATATCTTCATGGAACTGTACTTAATATCCTAATGGTTTTTGGCATAAAAGAAAAATCGATAATTTTGACCCATCCAATGTATTTTTGATTATTGCTACAAATATACCCCAGCGACTGGTTTTGTGGTCCAGGGTCACGTATGGTACGATACGGTATGCATGCGATATGGTTATGCACATTTCTTATTCGACAGCTTCCTCTAGTGGAACGGTTAGAAACATCCTTCGACACGACGACATCAGCAGCACCTGGCAGCAGTGTCTGATACAACACAGTAGCTTCGCGACTCTCGCTCCTGCTGCCCTGGACTACAGGCGCCTCTCTCCAAGGTTGGACACCTGAAAAACACACCCTCTCTGCGAGTTCTGTGTACACTATCGCTTCTTAAGGACTTGCCGGTAGGGCTAAGCGGTCGGATGGTTTATTGGGCATTGCGAATGCATAATGTGGGGTATTTGAGTCTTATTCCCAGTAAGGACATAATACAGAACATGGCGCTGAGGAAACTGATATGGGCTGTTGTGGAAACAACATTTAGATATGTTCTTTTATTATCCAGTGCCATATTTCATGCATTCAGTCATTTCATTCATGCATCAGGCCACACACGCTTTTCATAATGTGGCATCTGTTCATAATATTCATGCATGACATAATTGCATGTCATGTTTGTTCAGTATGAGGTAAATATCAGAATGATTGTGGATTATTATTGAAATGCATCATATAAGAAAAAAAAAACTTGAATATTTCTAAAATAAAATATGTTTTTTATTTAGGATGTATGTCAAGTTCTGCCGCATACGGCACGTGCTGCTTTATTGTTACCCAGACAACGCTGGGAAAAAACAGATAAGCGTTCAAGGATACTGTGACATTAGCAGATTTATCGCCCGAATTAAACTAATTTAGACTAATAGTAGCCTATGGATTATTTAAAATATTTATTAATTAAAATGCGGGATTTTGTTAGATTATTTTAGAGGTCATTGCTGTACTAAAAAATATGGCTTTTCTAAACTCTCTACACTAGATTCCTTTCAATGACACATTTATATGACTATCATTATTTTGAACTACATCCATACAGAGATTTATTATCTACTGTAGTGATGAGGTATCTCATGTGAGTACATGTATGTTTACTTTGATCCTGTCAATGAAACTGCTAGTTGGTGTATGGCCATAATACCATAATAACAAAAGTATTTCTTTCATCAAAATCGATTTGATGTGTTGTAAACAAACTGAATTAAGAAGAATTGAAAATGATGAACTACATTAAGCTATTATATGGTTGTTGCTGTACATCTGAGCGCAATTAAACTATAAATAACTCATTTGTATCATGAATGATTTAGTCTTCTTTTTCTTGTGGTAGGCTGACTGTAACCCAATGAGAGCCCAGTGATGGGTAAGGAGAAGCTCCATATCAACATCGTGGTCATTGGCCATGTGGATTCAGGGAAGTCCACCACCACAGGCCACCTCATTTACAAGTGTGGCGGCATCGACAAGAGGACCATTGAAAAGTTTGAGAAGGAAGCTGCAGAGGTATAGCAGTCCAAATATGTAAGACCAAAGAGATTTAGCTACAATTTGTTGCAGTGTTATTATTAATGCATACAATTATTCAAAGAGGCCCACTGTTTGAAAGATGACCTACTTAAGCAATATCAAACAAGCACAAGTGCTGTGCTACTCAATATCAGCACAAATCGCAGATTGTGAGTGTCGTTTTACTTTATAAGTGATTCTATAAAGTAAGTTAACAACTTATTTAGAACTCATTTTCTGAGAATGTACTCACCTCAGGCCATTCTCATTCTGATGGTACCCATTCACTGCAGAGGATCCATGGGTGAGCAAGTGATGTAATGCTAAATTTCTGAAGAAACAAACTCACCTATATATTAGATGGCCTGAGGGTGAGTATATTTTTAATTTTGGATAAACTATTCCTTTAGAGGGATAGTTCACCCAAAGATTTATATTCTGTCATCATTTAATCACCCCCTGGATAACGTTATTTCTTCTGTGGAACAAAAAAAGAAATATTTTAAAGAACATTTCAACTGTTTCAAAACAACATTGGACCCAATTGAGAAATAGCTTCTTTCTTAATAAATTTTGGCTGGTTAGTGTTATATTTTATATATACTACCGGTCAGAAGTTTGGGATCAGTAAGACTTTTAATGTTTTTAAAGAAGTCTCTTATTCTCCTCAAGACTGCCCCTTATTTGATCAAACTGCAAAAAACACATACCAAAACAGTAATATTGCAAAATGTTATTACAATATAAAATAATGGTTTCTATTTTAATATCCTTTAAAGTATAATGTATTTCTATGATGCAAAGCTGAATTTCCATCAGCCATTACTCCAGTCTTTAGTGTCACATGATCCTTCATAATCATTCTAATTGCGGATTTCTTATTAAATTATCATGTGGAACAGTTGTGCTGCCAATTTTTTTTTTGGAAACTGCGATACTTTTTTCAGGATTCTTTGATGAATGAAAAGTTAAAAAGAACAGCATTTATTCAAAATATAAACCTTTTCTAACAATATAAATCTTTGCTATAACTTCTTAACAGTTTTTAACACATCTTTGCTGAATAAAAGTTTTCATTTCTTTCAAAAAAGAAAGAAAATGTACTGACCCCAAACTTTTGAACTGTAGTGTATATTGTTAGAAAAGGTTTCTATTTTAAATAAATACTCTTCTTTTTAACTTTTTATTCATCAAAGAATCCTTAAAAAAAGAATCCAAAAAAAAGGTTCCAAAAAAATATTAAGCAGCACAACAGTTTCCAGCACTGATAATAAATCAGTATATTAGAATGATTTCTGAAGGATCATGTGACACTGAAGACTAGAGTAATGATGCTGAAAATTCAGCTTTGCATCACTGGAATAAATTAGATTTGAATGTATATTAAAATAGAAAAACGTTATTTTACATCACAATAATATTTCACAGGCAATGAATATTTATTTTTGATCAAATAAATGCAGCCTTGATGAGCATAAGAAACTCCTGTAAAAAACATAAAAAATTGTTCTGATCCCAAAGTTTTGACCGGTAGTAGTGTATATGTTGTGTATGTATTTTTTATTCACCTAGTAGTATCACACTTTTAATAGAACTATAACTGTGCTGTAACACTAAATATTAATATTGATGGAACGCAAATTGGTCAATCAAATTGGAGGACTGAAAATAATTGTTGCATAATGTAGTATCTTATGTGACAATCCATTTGTTTAAGAAATTAAGTTGCAGATTTTCTCTAAACAGATATATTTTCTTTACTTTTCATAGATGGGAAAAGGCTCTTTTAAGTACGCTTGGGTCCTTGACAAGTTAAAAGCTGAGAGAGAGCGAGGCATCACCATCGATATCTCTCTGTGGAAGTTTGAGACCAGCAAATACTATGTCACCATCATTGATGCTCCAGGACACAGAGACTTTATCAAGAACATGATCACTGGCACTTCACAGGTTTGTATGTAATAACATAACAAGGCCAATCAGAAAGTTGCCCTTTATTCATTGAAGTATTTTCATAATCTTAAACATTTCATTTCTTTTGATACAGGCGGACTGTGCTGTGTTGATTGTGGCAGCTGGCGTTGGAGAATTTGAGGCTGGTATCTCGAAGAATGGCCAAACACGAGAGCATGCTTTGCTGGCATACACCCTGGGCGTCAAACAGCTGATTGTGGGTGTCAACAAGATGGACTCCACTGAACCTAATTACAGCCAGAAGCGTTATGAGGAGATTGTGAAGGAAGTCAGCACTTATATCAAGAAAATCGGCTACAACCCCGATACAGTGGCATTTGTTCCAATCTCTGGATGGAATGGAGATAACATGCTGGAGGCCAGCCCAAACGTTAGTGTCATATTAACTACAGTTTTGTATATTTCAGATTATTAATAGACTCAATAATTCGAGATATTTAAAGAGCATAATTTTGCTTTTTACAAACCAAACTCTTATTAATTAGATTTATGTTATTTGTAGAGATTAATTATTTCCATTACTGTTTGCTTTGCATTCAGTACTGTGTATATATATATAAATGTAAATGTAATTAATGTAATTTATTCCAGTGATACAAAGCTAAATTTTCAGCAGCCACTACTGCAGTCTTTAATTTCACGTGATCCTTCAGAAAACATTCTACTATGCTGATTTGCTGCTCAAGAAACTTTTCTTATTATTATCACTGTTGAAATCAGTTGTGCTGTTTCATATTTTAATGGAAACTTTGATACTTTTTTTTCAGGATTTTCTTTATTACAAATTCCTTTACTGTCACATTAATTTCTTTTTTCTCCTTTGTAATTCCTAAGAGGTTCTAAACACCCCAAACCTTCCAAACTGTTACATGTATTGGCTATAATAATATGCTTTCTCTGTAGATGACCTGGTTCAAAGGCTGGAAGATCACTCGTAAGGATGGGAGTGTCTCTGGGACGACTCTGTTGGAGGCTCTGGATGCCATTCAGCCTCCAACCCGCCCCACTGACAAACCCCTTCGCCTCCCACTGCAGGACGTCTACAAGATTGGAGGTATGAGGACACCCAAACAGAAAGGGTCTCAATAAGAAACCCACTTGTTTAAAATGAACTTCAAGATTATGTGTACAGTATAACTAATAATTTTCTTGTAAAGGTGTGTGACCTACAAATGACTTACAGGTGTTTATGGTTTTTCTAAGAGATAAAATAACTGAGATTGCAAAGACAATACTGATATTTAGTAAAAATTATTATTTTTTTTTTTACCTCTGTGCTCTTTCTGTTACTATTTAGGAATTGGTACTGTGCCTGTGGGACGGGTTGAAACAGGCATTCTGAAACCTGGCCTAGTTGTGACATTTGCCCCCGTGAATGTGACCACTGAGGTGAAATCTGTGGAGATGCATCATGAGGCTCTATCTGAAGCTCTTCCAGGTGATAATGTGGGATTTAATGTGAAGAATGTCTCAGTCAAAGATATCCGACGTGGGAATGTTGCGGGTGACAGCAAGAACGATCCCCCACAGGAGGCAGCAAGTTTCACCGCACAGGTAAAGGTCTAAATTTGGTGTTTTATAGTGTTGTAAAGCCTTCTGACACAATTCATGATCTAGTATTTATATGATCTGAATATTCCTGTTATAGTTTCACTGAAAACAAAAAAGGTAATCTAAAAATGGTAACATCTAAATTAACTGGTTTTATACTTACAATCTATATAGTCAAAATTATGTAACATCACTGAATCAAAATAAGTACATTATTTTATACCGATACAACTCATTTCTATGGGTTAAATCAGGAAGAAATAACTCTTTAGGAAAATGATTGCAATGTTATTACTTTTTACAAACAAGATATCCTTTTAGATTTTACTGTGTTTGACATTACAAATTATTCACTGATCCGCTCTCTGCTCTGGTCAGGTGATCATTCTAAACCATCCAGGTCAGATCAGTGCTGGTTATGCCCCCGTGTTGGACTGCCACACTGCTCACATTGCCTGTAAGTTTGCCGAGTTAAAGGAGAAGATTGACCGTCGCTCTGGGAAGAAGCTGGAAGACAATCCCAAGTCCCTGAAGTCTGGGGATGCTGCTATTGTAGATATGATACCAGGCAAACCCATGTGTGTGGAGAGTTTCTCTGAGTATCCTCCTCTTGGTAAGGGTCATATCTTAATTTGGATTTAAAGTTATGGATTCCTTTAGTATCTTTAATATAAAATGCTTGACTTTATTACCAAATTCACTCCTACTGTAAACATGCCTTTTTTTTCAAGTGCTTTTTATAAGAATGTTTCACCATGTTTCAGTGCAATTAACTTTCTGTGGTGGGCATAATATAATTAATAATATTTGCTTGACGGGATAGTTCACCCAAAAATGACAATTCTGTCATTAATTACTCACCCTCATGTTGTTCCAAACCCATAAGACCTTTGCTCATCTTCAGAACACATTAAGATATTTTTGATGAAATCCGAGAGCTTTCTGACCCTGCATTGACAGCAACACAACTGAAATGTTTTATGGCCTAGACACGTAGTAAGGACATCGGTAAAATAGTCAATGTGATATCAGTGGTCCAACCGTAAGGTTATGAAGCTACAAGAATATTTTTTGTTTGCAAAGAAAACAAAAATAGCTACTTTATTCAATGATTTCTTCTCTTCCGGGTCATTCCCTGGTTGGTTTATATACGAGACCACCGCGGTGTTGTTTGAGCGGACAATCACATGATGACCTCTGAGGTCTGGGAGGAAGTATTTCAGAGCCCGAAACACTGCCAGCATCTCCAGGCAATTTATGTGCCAAGAGAGATGATGGCCTTCCCACAGACCCTGGGCTGAGAGACCACTCATGATCACTCCCCAACCCGTGAGGGATGCGTCCGTCGTAAATGTTATACGACGACACAGAGCACCTAACACAGGTCCCTGAAACAGGAACCAAAGTTTCTTCCACATGACTAAGGGCTGCAAAATGGGTTGCCCCTCGGGGAAAACCCCTTGGTCTTGAGCCACCATTGTAGGGGTCTCGAGTACAGCAGGCCAAAAGGTATCACATTGGAGGCGGAAGCGAGGACCGAATCGATACGATATCAATATTGATACTGACATGCCTTTGCGTCACAATCTGTTTCAACGTCAGCATCTTGAATCTAAACGTCTTGACAGAGCGGTTGAGTTGATCTATGATAGGACGCAACCCCCCATCCTTCTTCAGAACAATTAAGTATCGGCTGTAAAAGCCGGACTCCCTCTCGAGCGGAGGGATGCACGCTATAGCCTCCTTTTCTCAAGAGGGTAGCCACTTCTTGTTCCATCACCAGAGCCTGCTTGGGGCATACCACAGTAAGTGTGACCCCGTTGAATCGAGGCAGACGAGAACTGAACTGGATTCTGTAGCCTCTTTCCACTGTCTGCAGGACCCAATAAACCTGTAGCTGCATCTCCAAGCTGCCAAAAAGTCTACTAAGGGAACCAGCCTCTCGAGACTGGCCTCTGGTGTTGTCAGAACAACCGACTCGGTGCCATGAAGTGAATGACTGGCAGAGACAGACCGGTCTGACTGTTCTGGTATAACCACTGGAGGATGTGAACCTCCCAGGACCGCTACGTTTCCGGGCCACTCTCTTTGCTGTCTTGCATATTGACTGATTAATTTGTGCACTAACTGACACACACACTTCACACACACTTTGACGATGTACACAACACAGAGCACTTGCTGATGAACAGAAGTTAACGCTGTTTACACGGGGTGCGCTTTTAAGCTTCCTAGTCACTACGTCACCCTACCCGTGATGTCTCTCCACTCTATTGGAATGATTTCACATGTGCTTCAGGATGCGGCCACGTAGAGACGTTCCCAAAGCATTTCCGACGCAGCGCAAGTTCCTGAGGGGGAAACATAACTGCACCTTAATGCTTAAAGTAAAATTAAATGTAAAAATATACACTTTACACATACATAAATACATTATTAAGTTGTATATAAATACATGAATATGGTAGTATATTCTTATTATTATAGTGCAATGGACTTAAAATGGAACAATCAATTTTATGCCAGGGTGTTTCTTGGTCTCTCTCTGTCCACCATCTCTGTTTTTGGCCTTAAAATATTAAAGACCCATGATTTATAATAATAACTAAGCTCTGTTTTTCTGATGATCTTAATTTCCCAGGTCGCTTTGCAGTGCGTGACATGCGTCAAACCGTAGCAGTGGGCGTCATCAAGGGGGTTGAGAAGAAGACCCCAACCTCTGGGAAGGTCACTAAATCTGCCCAAAAGGCCCAGAAGAGCAAATGAATGTTGTGCTGGGCTGCGAACACTTGGGTCAGCCACACCATCCCTCCTCTTCCCAACTCCATAAATAAAGCTTGGTTAATTATCACAATGCATCGCAAAAGCAAAAGAAGGAAAAGTAAAACTCTCGCCTGCTTGACAATGATTACGATTGTGATAAGTATATTTGTTTAATTTTATGTTCTGTTTGAATTTTAAGTCTTCGTTGTGGTATTTGTTCTATTGTTAATTTGTTATAAGCACTTTAAGCAGATCTGTGGGAATGTAGAGTAAGCTTTGTTTATTTTGTAGCTTGTGTTGAATATATAAACCCTCTTGCTAATTTTGCTTATGTAACCTTGCTTTTAATAGTAGCTAACTCTTCTAGCTTCTAGTCTAATAGGTATGATTTTATGGTGGTGTGTTATGTTAGTTTGATGTGTTGTGACAGCTTTATAATTGAAGTTCAGTGTCTTTTTCTGTGTGCATGAAGCTACAGTAGCTAGCGCACTTTACTGTCTACCCTGACAGCGCTCTGAACAAGCATGAGCCTTCTTGTTTGCACTTGCACTCACGTACTTTAAAGGAACACTCCACTATATTTGAAAATAGGCTCATTTTCCAACTCCCCTAGAGTTAAACAGTTGAGTTTGACCGTTTTTGAATCCATTCAGCTGATCTCCGGGTCTGGTGGTAGCAGTTTTAGCTGTAGCTTAGCATAGATCATTGAATCTGATTAGACCGTTAGCATCTTGCTCAAAAATGACCAAAGAGTTTTGATATTTTCTTCTGTACTCTTCTGTAGTTACATCGTGTACTAAGACTGACAGAAAATGAAAAGTTGCGATTTTCTAGTCCGATATGGCTAGGAACTGTACTCTCATTCCGGCGTAATAATCAAGGAACTTTGCTGCCATACCATGGGTGCAGCAGGCACAATGATATTACGCAGCGCCTAGAAAATCGCAACTTTTCATTTTCCGTCGGTCTTAGTACACGATGTAACTACAGAAGAGTCAAGTTTTAAATAGGAAAAATATAGAAACTCTTTAGTCATTTTTGAGCGAGATGCTAACGGTCTAATCAGATTCAATGTTCTATGCTAAGCTACAGCTAAAAGTGCTACCGCCAGACCCGGAAATCGGCTGAATAGATTCGAAAACGGTAAAACTCAACTGTTTAACTCTAGGGGAGTTGGAATATGAGCCTATTTTCAAAAATAGTGGAGTGTTCCTTTAACAGGGAATATGATTCTCCATTATTCCTAATGTATGTCGGTTCATAACCAACAATAAAATACATTTGAACTCTGATGCCTGCTTCTAAATTACTAGACAAAGAAATAACAAGAAGACAACATCTTTGATGAGTGTAGGCATGATATTTTAGATATTTGAGAGCTCTGACACCAATATTTAGTGCTGGTGCACATGCCAACAATATTAAATAGACTAAAAACAATTAACTACAAAACATTACATAATAAAAAATATAATAATTTGCACTTATGATCATTTATAATTACCAAAAATAATAAATAATTTTTTTTAATACTTATATATATTATATATAAGTATTATTTATTTGGTTTTTTATATATTATAAAATGTACTGTATAGTTACAAAAATAAGATTTTAAGTTGGCTGTGTAAAATGCGGTTGTGGTGTGATCAGAGCTAAAAAAATGACATGTAATAATAAAAAAACCAGCAACTGATGTAGTACAGAAATTATGAGGTGCGCCTCTCAACATTTAATCTGCTTTATCAAAACTGTACAATTTTCAGCAACATCAGTTTCCTCCAACATATCTGGCACTTTTTTTTTACATAAGAAAAGTAAATGACCCTTTTAATACAATATGATAAATTCAGAAAATGCAACATATTTCTACTGTCTTATGGTCAGACACTTTTTTCCCTATTTTTGTTATGTTATGAATATCGGGTTGATGAGCCTGTTTGTAATGAGACTTTAGACATGCAGTGTTCATGCAAACCAATGCCATCTCTAATTTTGATAATTTCAGCAGTTTGATTATTTACCACATTTGATTTTTTTTTTAAATGTTACAGTACATTTGTAAAAGAACAATGCATGCAATGATATATCATGTATGGTGGCCTATATGAAATCGTAATCGTTCATCCTTTCAAATAAACAAAACTAATAGAACACATATAAAAAATTATCTAAATTTGTTTTGCCCTCATAAAAATACTAAATAATCCAATTTAAAATAAGCTTTAATATCAAAGTTTCATTCCATCAGAGGTGGCTTCTAAAGGCCCGTTCACACCAAGGCGATAACTATAAAAAGTAAACGATAAAGATATAGTTCTAAAAATCGTTCTCAATATTAAAGAATAGCAGAGTCCATACCACAACTATAACGATAAAGACAAAGAGAAACGATATCATTGGAATCACTTTCAAAATGATTTTTCTCGAGCTGATAAACGATAAAAAAATTTACAGCCAATCAGAATCCATCCTGCTGTAACGAGCTCAAGAATTTAAAGCGGCAGATGTGCGTGCGCTTAGAGTAAACAGACGATATCGTTCGCTGGTGTGGACGCTAATATCGTTATCTTTATAGTTATCGTTCTTGGTGTGAACTGGGCTTAAGAGTTTGTAACACATTAGATATTGTGTTATTTTAGTCGAACATGTGGCATGTTCATAGTCTCATTGCTGCCCGTATTGGGTGTATGTCCACTTGCTAGGTTGTGACTAGCACCAGCAGTACTACTTGTCCTAAGCAGCTCGGAGGAGTAGGATGCATCAATGGGGGTCTGGGAGAGAAAGTTGAACCCTTGAGTATGTGTCTTATTTGAGATCTCAAGGTCTCTATCGCTGATGAAGAGATCAGCTTCTCCCCAGGCCCCTACTCCCATCTCAATTCCCCCAGCTGAAGAGTTCTGGCTGCTGCTAACACTGGTGGAGAAACTAGCCTGACTAGAATGTGTGTCCACACCAAGACCTTCCAGAGCAGGCTGCATGAGGTACTGTACAGAGAAGGACTTCCCCAGTCCTATATCCCCACTGCACTGGCCTTGAATCGGGGCAAAAGGAGAGACTGGAGCAAGAGGGTCCATCTCTGCATCCATGCTTATATGTCTCCTCCAAGAACTGTCCTCTTTAGCACTGGGTCTGGTTTTTTGTTGAAGCTTGCAGCTAATATTAGAGTTAAGCCCAAAGTCTATACCAACTCCTCTGAAGCAGGATTTGGAGTAGTCGGTGGGGTCTGACCTACATGGTCCCATGCTGCGAACGTGGCCTGTTTGTGGAGGAACAGAAAAAAGGTGAAGTTTTGAAGAGGCCGGGGATGGAAGAGGAGGATGTGGTTGACGGACACATGGAAAGTGACCTACAGAAGAGTGAAAACTGCTGACGCTGAGGATTTGAGAAGGACTCACTTGTGCTGATGGACACTCCAAGGAAGGGGTTGAAGGAACGTGGAAGGTTGATGGGTTAAAAGGTGAGGCAGAGGCTGGATTGAGCCCAGGAGATGATGCTGTGGAGTTGTTCTGGTTGAGGTTGAGTTCTTTGGGGGCTAATATTAATTGGAGGGCTCTGGGGTGATTACCACAGATGGAATGGCTGACCTGGGAGGAGCAAGAGATATCCTTACTGAGGATGGTACTCTGATAGTCAGAGGTATCCTCCAACCCAAAAGGAGGGAGAGAGGAGAGAGTGAGGGCAGAAGAAGAACCCTTCTGCAGAACCTGCCGGTAGATGTCCAGCAAAGAGTCCAGCTTAGCTTCAATAGACTGTACCTATAGAGACGGTAAACAGAACACAGATTGTCAGAAAACATGGATTATGCTTAATACAGTGGTTTTTCAATAAAGCAGTTAAAGGGGAAAGAAAGATTGTGTGTTTTTAGCATTTTAATTTAGATTAGAGTTTGATAAGGCCCCCTGGTTAAGAACCACTGGTTTAACTGGTTTAGTATTATGTTTAATATGGTAATCGATAAACAGTAAAACATGAGACAATGACATGAGAAAATTTTTTTTAATCAAGGTAAATATCATTTCTGAACAGGATATTATATTGTGTGTAATTTCCATTCAAACATGAAAATATTATATATTTGTGTGTATTTAGGATATGTAAAAGACTAGCTATGAAAATAGCCTTATCAAAGAGTTGGCCATTTCTATTCCAATAACGTTAAACAAATCAATCACAATCAATTTCATCCCATAATGTTATTAAACACAATTCATCTTTAGAAACAGAAATTAGTGTAGGATCTCTGTCTTCAAACGGACCCACTCACACTATTGAGTCACACATGAAACAATCACATTCCATTGAGACAAACTGAAGAGCGCCCTATGATCTCCATCTGCGGTCGTAAAACTCATGCAGGGTAAGTGAAGTGTCTCAGCAGTTCCTGTCCCATCTAGCTTATGGTCTCAAGAGACTCAAATAAAAACAGTGCTTAAACCCCTCGAGGACCAGATGTGCAGTGTAACGTTGACCAACTTCAGCATAAATAACTATCTAAGAGACAACAGAACAAAGAACATGGTATCTGGAAATGTTCCAGCGACAGACTCGCCCAGACCCCATGACCGTTTAACGCATAAATTGATAATCCGATAAACAGAAAGCAACAGAATAAGAGCTCCCTGTCCAGCAGAAGGATGGCAGATCTACACTCGTGACATGGGCATGACCTCAGGACACCTCCCCTTTTCCCCCTGCATTCCAAAAAAGGGACGCATCCTTTTACTACTTTCAGAAAAGCGCGCGTTTCTCCTGTCACAGACAAAGGGACATGAAACTTACAACAGACCATTTCAACAGATAATCATTTATGCGCATAACAGGGCAACCAGATTCACAAATAATATGTTGTATGTCTTATATGCTTGACGTGTTTCATGTAATCGGTGCAACTTTGATCAGTGTTTTATTACCCTTTTTTAGGAAATAAGGTTATTAAAATGTGTGTAATATGTGAAGTTTAATCTTGAACGAATGGAAACGACAAATGCAGAATGTTGAAATGAAGTAAACTTTAATAGTATGTACAATACTTGCATTTAAGAAACTTTATAGAAGTATTAACACAACTTTTATAGACGGTGTTCTCATGTGATGAATTAAAGCCTCATGTTAATGTATGCACGCTCCGCCTTGCAAGAAGTCGATTGGAAGATAACGCCGTGGGACGAACTGACCCCGCGGATCAAAAACCCAAGACAGACTCCAGCGCTTGCTTGCTTCTTCGCTTTTCGCCATGTTAAGAGCACTCCAACTTGTGCTCACACACTTACCATCATAGCGATCGGTCATCTAAACTCAAACACTTCAGTTGAAACTTCGTGATCGTCAGAGATCTTCAAAGAACTTAAAGTCTTGCAAACTCAGACTTTTTCAGAAGAACTGCTCAAGCCTCTGCTTCATCAAGAGACCAACCAATCCAACGAGGGCTCTCCCGAAGGGACGGTATCCTGACGTCATCTCAGTAAACAATCAGCAACGGAATTCCCTCAAGCAGCCAAACCAGGAAACTCAGCTTTTCAGCTGTCACCCAAAAACGCAAGTAAACAAACAAAATCTTATCTCTGCTGAACTGGTTTTGAGCTAATTTAAGCAAACGTAAGACAAATTCTCTGCTTTGTGAATTCTCTCGATGTTTCAAGTAAGAGACTGTACCGAATCTCTTGCTAAAACTTTGGTCGTTCCTCAAACTCATTACATCATTCTCGAACTGTATGTATGTGTGTGTATGTGTGTTTTAGCTTAGTTTAATGTAATCTAGAATAGCCAATAAATTCGTGTTTCATTTATAAAGAATCATTGTCTGGTGTCGTATAATTTTAAAGTCAAACCTTGCCAAGATCACGTTACCTCGCTAAGAGCTTACAAATTATCATAATTGTATTGACCTGTGGCCAAGGAAAATACATAGTCAATTTGTTTCCGATACACGGACATTAACGTCTCGCTGGACGACCGTTGAGAAGGTGTAAACTATTAAAATCTGAAATCAGTTCTAATCAGGTTGACTTCGAATTTTCCGATTCGAGTCCTCTCAAAACCTGAATGAATTAATAATAATTAATTCCCTAAGAAAAGTAATCAGACATTACATTAGACTTTGTGCATTTTACAAAACTTTAGAAAAAAAGCCTCCTATGATGCATGTATGTCCATAGTTAATACATATTTAATAACATTCAATGAAATATGAGATGAATTGATTCAGTGTGACATCCAGGACATGTGATTATGTAATGCACTGTTTAACTGAGTGTCTCTATACTCACTTGTCTTTCTACCTTACACACCCTTCCCAGCATGCTCACGTCTTCCAGAATGTCTCCGTCAGATAATAGCTTTTCTCTGACCTTTTTATCCATATGCATCTGGCCCCTACCAAGAATCTGATCCACCCTGAAAGTGAGAGAAAGAGATGTTAGCAAAAAGACACAGGAATGAAATGTGTGCAAAGAAATGAAGATTCTCATCCTAATGAGCAGACAGAGAATTGAGAGAAACTATGATGACAGAAATAATGATAGAACTTGCTACTATTAGCAAACAGGATTCAAGATTTCAATTTATCTTGTATACTAAAGTCCTTAGTGAGGAATTGAAATTTATATAGAATTATTTGAAAATATATATGGCTGTTACATAAAGTCCAAAGTCGTACGACTGCATAACTCGGGAGGAAACCCTGAAAGGGGCGCGGTGGCGGGTTCCCCCTGCGAGATACACAGTCAGACAACCGTCGGATACCTATCACTCTAAAGCTGTCATAGAAGCTAACCGACCGAGCTAATCGCAGCTGCGGGACGGAGTACATAGCTGTTCTCATTTAGAAGGCTGCACCCTCCGGAGGTCGAATCCTCTGGAGGTCGCATCCTCTGTAGGATGCATATACGAAGTGTCCTCAACCTAGAATTAAACGAGACGGCCTTCGTGGGCGGAAAAGGAAACCGGAAGTATCGCGTTGCTATGCCAACACATTTAGAGCATTGTTGCGCTCTCACACTACTTAAATGAAGGAAATTTATTTCTAAATGCTATTTTTTAAATTTTCTAAAAAAACTGTTTTGTTTTATTTTGTTCAATGTTTGAGGAGCTGCAGCCTACGTACAGCAGGCATCTATTAGAGAAAAAAAGTAGGAGGTTATTAAAAACAAAGTTTATTCGTTTTTACCAAGGCGAATTAAGGTAAGTTGTAAACACCACATCTGCGCTTGTGTGTACGTTACATCTGCCGGCGCCGGGCTTTTTCAAATTAACAACGGTTGTTCACGGCGACGCAAAGAATTGTGGGTTATCTGTAGCAGCGAAGGATACACCTCAGGCATCCTCCAAATTCCTGTGAAAGAAGGTCGCATTCGAAGGTCGCATTCGGAGTGTCCTACTTGCTTTTCTGAAATGAGACAGCCTCGATGACGTATGCAGCCTTCGAATGCGACCTCCGGAGGACGCAGCCCTCTAAATGAGACAACAGCATACTAGAAACTTCCAGTCAGGTGTGTTGAGGCAAGTTGGAGCTAAACTCTGCAGGACACCGGCCCTCCAGGACCGAGTTTGGGCAGCCCTGATTTAGACTATGAAAAACGTCATGAACTGTGAATTGTTCTGTTTGGGGCCACAAGGGGGGGTGGTTGCCACTGGTTCGCCCTTCATTGACAAACCCTTGATATTTGCCTCCACGAGGCTTTCAGGCGAAATACAATACAAAAGATAGCAGCGTATGGTGACAAATGGCTTGAAAAGAGATACTTGGCATACAATTGTCTGCTTTTTTTACCTTTTAAATTAGACTAAATCTCAACTCCCAAGGTTTTATGGAATACCAAAGTGTCCACTTATTACATACTTGAGAATCTCAGCAAATGCATCAATACGTCTTTCGACTATTTTTTGCTAACTGTTAATTTTTTGCTAGGTGATCATGAATACTGAGTAAATGGACATTCTACACATTTGACAATTTTCCCATAATATGCAGCAAGGCAGTACACACATTCAAGCGCAGTGTTCTGAGTCGAAAATGTATGCAGCCATGATGAATAATGGCACATAATGATGTGCAATAATGATATATAGCTTCTTAAACACTCCGCATCACAATGTCTGGCAGAACCTCAGGGCTTCACCACCACCCAGTGACCCATATATGACCAAGGAGAAGCACTGCCTCAGGGCCCTCAGAACAGATGTGTCGTGATGACATTAATGCAAACCCAACATACCAGTGTGGATAAGATATAGAGGTCATGAATGTGGTTGCTAATAATCTTTGATTGTCATTGTTGAGTAAATGTTTTAGTTCACATACTGTATTATGCAACGTAGACTGATTGGCTGTGTATCAGGTATGATATGACCCTTGTTCCTAATGTGATATTAGCTCTAATTTATATGTAAAGAGAGAATGCCTAGTGATTAGTGCACATGCTTCATTTTGCGCTCATGTGGGTAATGCAATGCGAGTTCAAGTCCTTCCTTTTAATTTCAAGTGGCATAAAGTAAAAATTAAGACTTGTGTTATCTGCAGGTACACGTGTATACCTACTCTAAAAGACAATTGTTAATAACAATAACAGTGTTAATCGATCAGCTATAGGCAGTTCTACAATAGGCACCAATGTTTTTATTCAGATCGAGTCAGTTCAAAATCAGTGTAAAGTAAAGTAGTTCTACAGAAAACAATAGTGTTGTTATTCAGCTTAATTCTTTTCAAATTTTGTTCTCATCTGACGGTGTCAGTCAATGTGGTTGTATCAAAACATTTCTGAAAGTTAAGGGTCTTTCAGACCCCAACTAAGCAAACCAGAAGCTGGCAGTGGCAAGGAACCCAAACTCCATCAGGTGACACAAATGAAGAAAAAAATTTGGGAGAAACCAGGCTCAGTCTGTGGACCAGTTCTCCTCTGGCCTATATTGCAAATATATTTACACATACACATTAAGAACAAATGAAAATAAGGGAAAGTGAAAAGTGAACGTGACGTGACGTGTAGCCAAGTATGGTGTCATACTCGTAATTTGTGATCTGCATTTAACCAATCCAAGTGCACACACACAGCAGTGAGTAGTGAACACACACCCAGAGCAGTGGGTAGCCATTTTTGCTGCAGCACCTGGGGAGCAGTTGGAGGTTCGGTGCCTTGCTCAAGGGTCTCACCTCAGTCGTGGTATTGAAGGTGGAAGAGAGCACTGTACATTCACTCCCCCCACCTACAATCCCTGAGGGTACAGAGACTCGAACCTGCGACCTGCGGGTTACAAGTCCGGCTCTCTAACCATTAGGCCACAACTGCCCCATGCCCCCTCCCAATGCCATCTCATATAAACAACTTACAACCCAAACTTTTGCATATGGTGGAAAAACATATTCGTACAGGAGTTGGTTTATCTTACCTGGTTTGCAGACTCTTAATTCGACAGAGCATGTCTAGATGACCGGCTGAATATTGCTCTATTACATCCTTTACATCATATGGGCGCAGAGTTTCCTTAAACTTCTTCTTCGCCACATGGAATTTCATGATCCTGCAAAACCATATGCTAATGTTATTCTTCCTTTGAAGTCTTATGCAGCCCAAAACAAATATGTGAGCACAAATACAGAATCTGTCTAAAATACAGTACAACTGATAATGATACAGGATACTGAATGAACTGATGATTTTTCAGTGACTAGATTATCGAAGGGAACAATAATAATAAAAAAAACCTTAGCCCAGTATATTTCAAATCAAATCAAATTGGAGTGACTCAGAATAACCACAGCAATGTTTCTGAAAACAAAGGTGATCAAATGACAGCGTAGACAAATCCAACACCCTGAGAAAGTCTGAGATTGGTGTCACACACACGACCAAACAGAGCCCAGCTGAAAACTACAGGGTTACCACAGCATTTCGCCTACAGCCTGGAATATTCAGTGAAGCAGGACAGCCTAAAGAAGACTGAGTTCATTTTTCATTCCTCAAAGTAAAAGCAAAAGTAAGAGGCTGGAAAAAATGAGCACATACTGTCAATCAAGCACTCAGCTTTCCACTGACCCACACATACTAGACAAAACAAAAAGAAAAGAGCGTGGTTGATGTGTGTCAAGTGTGAACAGTATGACAGTATTCTTTCTTCATAGTGAAATTAGTGAAACGAGATAATGAGACACTGATTCATCTCATGCTCTCAGTAACTATGAGAATAATTATATAAGACTGACAAGCAGACAATGCCATATTCATTAAAGGTGATGTGCATATTTTTGTGTATTTATGTTAAAATATTTTCTCAGTTTAGGCTCTAGAGTTTAAGTAAACCTTTTGTAGGTTGATTTCTCAGAAAATTGTAAACACTGTGGCTCTGCAGTGCAGTCAAACATCGCACTCTCTGCATAAGGCCTGTACCACAAAGTAGGTTTAAGCTGTGATCCACCCAAACACGATAAAATTATAAAATTATTAAGAACACTGTGGTATGGTTAGCCAGGTTATATTTGTTTGGGTTTGTAAAACTAAAACCAATTATAATACAGTTACATTCCTTGATTCTGATTGGTCAGCAGCTGTGTTTTATTCATGCGCGCGTCTGTGTGGAAGCCTACCGTTTCCGAAGTGAGGAGGGGATATTACAATATTTATTATTTTTCTGTTTCAGGTATGATTCTGTAGCTATGTCCATATGTTTACACTGTAATGATGCTTGCAAACTCGCGCTGTGTCTGTTTTAAAACTAAAAGACGGGAAAACAGATGTTTTCTCATGCTGAGATGTATGTGTGTGAGAAAACATCATATATGGTGTTAAAAAAAAATGACACAGCGTATGATAAGAGCTCATATTCTCTGTTTTTATTTAAGCTCCATTAGATGAGGCATGTTCGGAACATTCTCTTGCCGTTTACTGTTGCTGTCAGGAACTATTTTTTTTAGTGGAAGGACAGCATTTAACGAACTTGCTTCAAAAAAGTAACATTTCAATACATACATTTTTGGTTGTAATATTTTTTCTCCGATTCGCGTCATGCCTAACAACGCCCTTCAGCCGTGATTTATTCACGATACAGCACGGCCTCGAGTACCTTATTGCTTACTTATGTAACCCTGAGTTTGTTCAACTCGTTTTGTGATATATTGTACAGACACCAGTCCAACAAAGCAACATTGGCTCAACCAGTGGCGTTGTTTAAAAAATCCCCACATTGTGCCACACTATTCACCTTTTCAAAAAAATCATTACACATCTAGCATGCAGGCCACAAAAACAGCTTGGAAATTAGCTTTGGTTAATACCGCATGCTGAAACTTTGAATTAATTCATATCAATAATCACAATGACAGCTCATCAAATGCTGAAGAGTTCTGAAATACTATACAGCAGTGAGAGAAGTGAACTGAAGTGAAGAATCGCTGCTCTTACCTCACTGCTCTGATGATGGTCTTCAGTGCAGGCGGCAGATCCTCTGCTGACATGTCACAATGACACCCTTTCTCATCAAAAGCCTCATCCACACCAACGTTAGCCTCACCTATGAAACAGACAATGAAAAGTCAAACAGAGTCAGTCAAAAAGGAGAGATTAAA
The DNA here is from genome assembly GCA_018155175.1 of Sinocyclocheilus anophthalmus. Classification (NCBI taxonomy): domain Eukaryota; kingdom Metazoa; phylum Chordata; class Actinopteri; order Cypriniformes; family Cyprinidae; genus Sinocyclocheilus; species Sinocyclocheilus anophthalmus. Next base: position 130,452 of record JADLZN010003200.1, read on the forward strand.
TGTAAGCCATCACCAAATGAAAATAACTGGGGGAAAATGGAAGAGTAATAAGCAAGAGAAAAGCAAACAAACAAAAAACCGCATTCATTTTTCATTAAAAAGGTTCAAAGATCCTACTCAAAACAACATCTGAGACCAACTTCAGAGGACAAATGCAGCAATTGCAAATGAATATAAACTAATGAAGTAGTTCAGGTCAAACTGAATTGAAACTGAACAATTGTACTGTACTTGTACTAAAATGCATATCTAAGAATATACAGAATTTTAAGTCAATCAGAGTTTATGTAATAAAATGTACACATTTTCACAGGTCCTCATGACGTAAATCTCTCTTCTTAAAATATATATTTATGCCTGTTTTTCTGAGCTAGCATGTCAAATTACATTTCTGTGAATTTTACAATTGTAAGCATTACTTAAAAAAAATAAAATCTATTTTGGTGTAAATGTCTTTCCTTGTTTAACAGTAGATTATCTTATATTGGTAATAGTTCACATTTTTGAGTATAGTTTTCTGTGTAAAAAGAGGTGAATGCAGATTCAAGTGCATTTCTGCACCTACTGTACAAAAGGTTATCTATCTATGGCTACAACTATGAGGTAAACCAGAGACTGTGGAAAGGGAAGTGTTGTGTTGGATGCACAGGATTAATGCTAATTCAAGGATTGTCACAGACGGACTAGAGAGGCTGTAATCGATCAGTCTGTTGAAAGAGGAAGATATTTACGGCCATAGGGCATCACTGAGGAAGGGATATACACTTCTGGTTAAAATCTGAAGGTTTTCAGTTTGTGTTTTTTGACTGTATTGGGATTGTTGGATTGTTGAATCCAGGATGGTTGACTGTAGAATTGTGCTATTTCTCAAAAAGTTATAAGGTTCCAATAGGTTATGCCACTCACTTATGACAGTCAAACAGTTGGAGAGCCTTTTCCTGACAGCCCCTCACAAGGCCCGTTAAAATTCGGAGATGAAACACTCTTTAAACACATAATCCAGTCTGTAAACTGCATGCCAGGGTAATTGTTTACTAAGAATTAAGATTAAAACGGTTGATTAAAATACGTTTGCTAACTAAAATAATAAAGGAATTATAAAGGAATAGTTCACTCAAAAATGAAAATTTGCTGAAACTTTACTAACCCCCAGGCCATCTAAGATGTAGATGAGTTTGTTTCTTCTAAATAGATTTAGAGCAATTTAGCATTACATCACTTTCTCACTAAATGTCCAGCCCCTGTTTTCCTCGCATCAAAATCCACCCACATATTTGTTTAGAACTATTTTGGCCTGTTTTAGCTTGTGAACAGTTCTTGATCTGCATATTTCTCTCCTATCTGTTACTTTCACCATTTTTTTTTTCACTGGAGAAAGCAATATTATGGATTATGGACTCGTATTTTGGCTGGAAGCAACGGTTTTAAGTTAAAATGTTATAATGATGGATTTGTTTTTACAAAAATGCAGTTTTTCACTTCACAAGGTGTTAATTGATGGACTGGAGTCATGTGGATTATTGTGATCTTTTTATCAGCTGTTTTGGACTCTCATTCTGACGGCACCCATTCACTGCAGAGGATCCACTGGTGAGCAAGTGATGTACTGCTACATTTCTCCAAATCTGTTCCCTTGAAGAAACTCATCTACATCTTGGATGACTTGAGGGTGAGTACATTTTCAGAAAATGTTCATTTTGGGGTTTAATATTCCTTTATAAATAAAATAAAATAAATAAATAACATTGGCTGAAAAAAAATAAGAACACTCCAATTATTATAACAAAAATAAAAATCTGTTTTTGTAGTAATTGAGTACTCATATGGTGAATAAATTGACTTGTGTGTCTGAGTGGGAGAAGACATGATGCCAGTAAGATTACTGAATGACTGGCTATATTTACATATAAACCTTGTTATAATTTGTTACTGTGATTTGATACTGTGTTTGTTTAATTCATATATGATCATGAAGCAAAAACGAAAATTCCGAAGGTGTTGCTGGGAATCAGAAAAGGGGTTCCCATTACATTTGGCTGTATTATATGTAAATAGTTGTAGCCTTTTGTTCTGGGTCTCCTGCTTGTTTCATGAAAGTGCTTTACGACTTTGGCTGTAGGGTGACAGAACAAGAAGCACATTAAGACACTTAAAGTTTGGTAATATGTTTAATTAACCATTTCACTAAACTATTCTGATTGTATAATGTATATGATATTATGCCTTATGCCTTACAGCTTTCCCACAGGATAAAGACTTCAAATTACATCTAAATCATACCATGCCTTGACATATGCATTCATTATTATGTCTGAATTATACATAATACATAAATTACAACCTCATAGTCTTATCCTCATAGGGGATATATACAGAGCCTTAGGCAGTATAGTCCAATGAGTGGATGAAAGAAGTTTCTCATTCAGAGCATTGTTTTACTCTTTACAGTATCTGCTGTTACAACAGTTATTTGTGGTCCTCATATTTAACTGGATAAGCAGCAGCATTACAGTGCTGATATTCACCCCAACAACACTGGGACATTCTGCTTGTCTATGTTTTCTGCTCCAGACAGGCTTTCATTTTAAGCATTTGTGGTGGTGATTTTTCAGTGACCCTTTCTGTAGGCCACATTCATACATCATCTTTGTGTGTATTATGAGTCACTAAATAATTTACTCAAATGATTGGTACAAAAACACAAATACTTTTAGGAATGGAACACTACTATAGTGTGTTGATTTGAGACGTGCAATGGTTGATTCTGCTTTGGTTTCATTTGTAAATATTTATACTGGTAAAGCACAACTCCTGGTCTTAAATTCAACTCCACATTGACTCCTTTTATTACTGAACTTTTGTATAAAAGCAATATCACGTTTGCATTCCTCTGTTGCACTCCTGCCATTGGTTCAATGAACAGAAATTAATTAATCATATCACTACATGGCATGCTCACACACTGATAATCTGCCATAAACAAAGAAAAAAAAAGGAAAGATAGAAAAAGGGAAGAAGGAATGACGAAGAAATGAATCCTAGTTTAGTCAATGGCCTTTGGGACCCAATCAGGAAAACTTGGACTCACAATGATCTCAATCAGAGGGACAAACTATTATTTTTGATAACAACCAAAAATTATGAGAATTACAATCATAATCATTATAAGTATGACAATCATTATTAGCTCTCTAATGTGTCACCATGGCTGGCTGTAATTATATTGGTTCTCTGAAATTCTGAGATTTTTAAAAAATCAGTCACAATGTTATTTATTTATTTGGAGGAAGAAAAAAAAAATTCCCATTTTATGTTCAGATTTTGAATTTCATTATATCTCTTCACTACATAGCCAGTGCAGAATAAAAAAGTATTGAGCTAATTTCTCATTTTAATGCAATTAAATCACTGGTTTGTTCAAAGTAATTCTCGAATCAGAATGTTATTCACCTTCAGGGGTGGACCGTGATTGGCTCTTGAGACGGAGGGAGGGTCTGAATCGGGTGCGATCATTAAAACTCCAACTCTTCTGGACCTTGGCAGGACTCGATCCATCAGTGCTGATCTCAGCTCCGGGCGAACGTCTGTCTGTAACAGATATCTGCCTGCTTTTAATGCTCTGTCCACGTGGGCTTGCCATTCTTACCCGGTCCTTAAAACTCAGTTTCTGACTGAGAAGGGAAAAAAGGGAGAGAATAAGAGAGTGGAAGAAAGAACAGCACTTTCCTTCCTGCCATGAGACATGGCAATGGCAATCAAAGAGCAGCATGAAGCACAAAAAGTGCAGAGGCCAAGTCATTTTTATTAGTTCTGCATTGCTTGCTTAGACCCCCATAGTATTAGAAGTGCAGTCAAACAACCACTCTAAAAAATCATTATGAAAGAGCCCTTCAGGTATAATATGCCAAGAAAAAAATCTAATGTAAGATGAAAGACTCTAGAGGAACATCGAGAACAGAGGGATAAAAATCCTTTAGAAGTAATCTGTCTGTCTGTCTATCTTAATTGATTTACATCAATGTGGCTTGAAAGTTTAAGGATTTTTCACTTAATTACAAATATGTTGAGATATTTATGTGTGTTTAATTGTTCTTTTATTACATGTTTTGTGAGTACTGAAATGCTCTTCAAGCTATTTTTCATGCATGGTTATTAACATTATGGCACATGGTCAACACTGTAGATCAAAATCTTAATATTTGATTGCTTTGCTAATTTCAATGATTACAATTTCTAACGATGAATATTATTTAGTCACATGTGAATTCAGAGATGTTCACAGGTCACTGATGCAGAGTGCAGATCAAGTCTTTAAAGGTCAAAGTGTAAGTCAAATCTCATTTATAGTGAAACCTCTGTGAATAAAAAAAAAAACAATTTTTGCAGGTAAAAAAGTGAATTGTCTATTGGCTTCAATGTTTATCGATAATACACGGCCCACTCCCATAGAGGTCATTTTCAAACCAAGCAGCTTTCTTTTGGTAAATCTGATGATATGGCGTAACCAACTTAAACTCAATGTAAAATCTATGTGTGGAATTTTTTTCCCTCATTGGAAACTCACTAACGTGCAGATTTGTATTGAAATTACTGGATTTCGAACACGAAATTGCATAGAGCAACAGTAAATATTACCATGCCTTTGGGGTCAGATTTCCTAACAGCTTGCGCCAGCGCAAACCCTCTTTGTATTCAAAACCGGATTCCTAAAGATGCGCAGTGAAAAATTAGCAATGAAAAGGCATGGACAGTTATTTTTGCAGCTTATTGCATATGCATTTGTAGCAGTTTCCCTTTCAGACGCAAAATGCATGGGAGGAGAGTTTAACTCATTCAACAGTTGCACTCTCACGCTAATTTGCTTTATTTAGTAAATCTGGCCCTTAGTCTTTTAGTCTCATGCTATCTGTTTAACAAGTAGCCTCGTGTGTGTACACTCCTTCTGTCAAAATTGGCAAAAGCGGTAAAACTATGGTATGAGGTTTTAGAAAGAATGCAAATGCCATTTTGAGAAAATATTTCACGTTCACCAATTCCATCTCTTCACAAAAAGCTAGGGTATATTTTCTGTTGAACACTCACGGGAAAAACATTATCAGTATCCAGTTGAAGAGAAAATACACTGTACTCCTCTCTATTTCAGAGAAAACAATGGGACAGACAGCTGAACATGAGTCAGAGAAAAGAGCAGCGGCCACTCAAAAATGTAGCACTGCAGTGAGTCATCCACTTCTGCTCAATAATGTCACATTAGCAACCATGCTAATTATGGTATCATTGCCTCTTGGTCATTGATGAGTACTGCATCATAAATGAGTGGATGGATAGTCGTTTCACACAAACAACTGGTCAGAATGCACAGAAGCACCATATCCAAACGCCTCTGTAAAATCTGATGTTTACTCTTCAGACAATGGTTACAAACAAATAGATGATTTTAATTGATTTGTTCTGCACTTAATAAATACATGATGTGGAAATGATTTCGTCTGGCCTTGTTCATGCTGGCCACACTATTACTGCTGAATCTGAAGTTCTATCTTAGTAATTATGCAAATAACACCACTAGCTCTTCCTGTTATCTGGACTGATGACACTATGCATTTGTAGCTACTGTGTAATGCAGTCATTCAAACAGTCTGACTTGACTTTTTCATCTCCATTATTTTCTCTCTCTAATTGAAGTCAAGGCCCCCAATAATCACATTTGTCTGGTAAGTGACAAACATAAATAAATCTCAATTACTTGCTATATGACCAAAAGCCTGTTTCTCCTCATATATAATTGTAAAAAGTAATTGTCGAGATGAAGGTTGAAATAAAATACTCTCAATTGTGAGACTTAAGGCACGCACGTTTGAGAGATAAGAATCACATATTGAGTTATCAAGTTGCCATTACAAAGTAAACATAGCCCATACGTGAGAGCTCCCGTATAAAGTCAATTGGCAATTCCTGGAAGATAAAAAATCACATTGCGCAAATTTTAAAGTCGCACTTATGTTGAATACAATTGTGATTTAGTGTACATTACAAATATCAGTCACATTTTGAGATATAAAGTCACAGTTAAACTTAACAGTTATATTTATTAGAAATATAGTTGGAATTACAATAAATAAAGCCTTGTTTTTATGATAGAAAGTAACATTGTGAGAGAAAGTCGCAATTTACCTTTTTATTTTTAATTTCAAGGAAGAAACAGGCTTCCATAGTCAAATGAGGTTTAACACAAGCATAACAACAGCAATGTTTCAAATTCTGTCTCAGTCGTAAATTATTTATAGTATAGAGTATATAAGATATGGAACAATACATACCTTGTAGATGACTCTCCTTGATCCTTCCTTTGGGTGTCAGAATGTGATGTAGAAAGAGAAATACATAAGTGAGATGTTTTCAATGAATCTTCAGTTGACAATAAACTACACATGACACAAGTTCAGATTCTTTGGATCCAGTTTACCATAAAATACTTCATGCATACTAATGCATCAAAAGCAACAGCCAGTTCAAATGCATAATGCATGGATAAATGCAACCATTAGCATATACAAGCATATCAAAACATGCAGTGTATTGCATGACATTCAAAAGCTCAAGCAAACAAATGTGCCATATTTGAAGCCCTACTAAATGACTAGTTTATTCTCTGTGTATTTACAGTAATGCTTAATAGCAGGTCTATTCACATTTCAGGGACCTGTGTGTTATAAGGGCATATATGAATGATAAGCCAAAAGCAATGATGTCCTTTGTCTTAATCAGTTTGCCAATTTGACTGCTGCTAATACTATTTACCAAAACGGAGTATTGTTCATTCACTTCATCTATGATTGGGCCATTATAACAGAATGTGGGCATAAATGCGAAATGGAGAGAAACATTACTGTCCATTCGCTTCATTTTTTTCCCTTTCATTTTGAGAGAAAGACTGCAATCAGGTGATTTCACAGACAGCTAGCCCTACATTAGACCTACTATTGTCTATTTATAATGATTCTTGTGATGGCCATGAAAATATCGGATAAATACGAAATGGACAATTTACTTTTTTGAATAATTTAATGAAGAGGACGTGAAAAGAAGAATGAAACGTGTGGGAGACAGGCACAATTACATTATATGGGGAAATCAAACAAATAGAGGGAAAGATGAAAGTTTTCTATTGTGGAAAATGAATGAAGCGAGGGAGCAGCCAGGAGATAGAATAGCAGCTGCCAGGGGTTTGTACCTACTTCGTAGGACTGCAGGTATGCAACACCTTCAAATGTGGTTTCCAGGTAGCAACGGAAACTGAGTTCTCATCAGCCGCATAACTACGCCACACACACTACATGCAAAAATATATAAAACCAAAAGAACAAGAGATAAAGGAAGAAGAGGAAAAACAGAAGAAAAACAAGCCAATAGAAGAGGAAGAGAAGAAAAAAAAGGAAAAAAAGCAGATTAGTAAAAAAGAACCACTTGTTTTTTCGGTCAGAGCAGGCACCCATACATGCCTCAGGACAAGGATTGTAGACTCATAGTGACGCCAAGTGGCCTCAAGGTAAGGACGATTACCATCAGTGGAGTAATATCGCCACGCAGCCTTATTCAGGGTTAGGGAGAGTAAAACATTGTAAGCAGAAATATAATACACACACACACACACACCACCACTCCTATTGGTATTCCATCATTGTGGACATTTCCCTAGGCGTAGTGGTTTTTATACTGTACAAACTGTATATTCTATCGCCCCTACACCTAAACCTGCCTCTTACAGGAAACTTTCTGCATTTTTTAGATTTTCAAAAAAACTCATTATGTATGATTTATAAGCTTGTTTCCTCATGGAAACCAAAAAAAAAAGTCCCCACAAAGTCTAAATTTACTGGTATTACTATCCTTGGTGGGACTTTGGCCCCATAATGTAGTGCATCCAGGTATCACACACACACACACACACACACACACGCACACACACAACAAACGCACTCGTTGTTTTAGGTTTTGTGGGACTCTCCATAGGCGTAATGGTTTTTTATACTGTACAAACCGTATTGTCTATTGCCCTACACCAACCCTACCCCAAACCTACCCCTCACAGGAGACTTTCTGCACTTTTAGATTTTCAAAAAAACACACTGATTTACAAGCCTTTTGAATTACGGGGGCACTGAAAATGTCCTCATAAATCACATTCTCGTTGTAATACCTATGTCATACCCATGTTATTATACAAATTTGTGTCCTCATAAACCGCATAAACATGCACACACACATGTTTGTTTTTGTGAATTGTGGGGACATTCCATAGATGTAATGGTTTTTATATTGTACAAACTGTATTTGTTATCCTCTAACCCTACCTCTCACACAAAGCTTTCTGCATTTTTAGATCTTAAATAAAACACATTCATTCTGAGAAACTGTGATTTATAAGCCCTCATGGGCATCAAAAATGTCCCCACAAAGTAAAAAATTACTGGTACTGCTATCACTGTGGGAACTTTTGGTCCCCATAATGTAGGGAATACCGTGTACACACACATACATACACAAACACATAGAAGTGAAGTTCCCCCAATGCATTTTGCAACAAACTCTTAATTGCTGGTATCAAAACAAAATCTGCCCCTATTAAAACCAGCAAAACACTGAATATCCAAGTAAATAAAATCCCTTTGCTGTGAAATGAATCATATTTGCCTGTTAGGTAAGACTATCTCTAGGCAGTCTCAGCCATTTCATAAAAGATTGATCAGGCAACAAAGACCATTGTGGCGCATTCAGACACACATAACAGTTATATAAAAATATATGAGACCATTAGCAAGCAGTGCTCTACTCAGAGGCATGACATTTAACATAACATTCTCTGTCATAAAAATGACACCAGAAACCAAATTCTACTGTACAGGATTGTAATCTCCCAAAATGTGAGGGCAGATGTAACGGCCCTGGTGTCTGACCTGTATGAGGCAGGCAGCAGGGTTCCTTCTCTTCTCAAAGTGCTTCTGTCTGTGCTGTTCTTGAACCTTCAGGGCAAAACCTGAACCCAAAATACCCTGCAATGCAAGTAAAGTAGAACCATGTCACTAATGCTTCAGACAATAGGACTGTCAGAAACACACTCACGCTAGCAGCTTTAATTTAACTGATCTGAGTGGTCAAACCCAGCTCCCTCAAAGACGATCATTTAATGACAAGAAGTGGAAGTCCAAAGGGGTGAGTTGTTTAATTCAAAATTAGAACATACATTTCCACCACTTCCATCAGCCCATTTAAGCTGATTTGTAAATTTGGCTGCAAACCTTGTTGCTCTTGACAGGCTAATCAGCCAAACTGACTTTGCATTTTCTCACAAAGACACCAAATTAACTTCTGCTTTATGAAAATTTAGCCAAGAAAAAGATTTAAATTTTGTAGAGAAAGCTGAAAACCACGAAGAACATTGGCAACTGTCCCAATTATGCAAATGATTTTCTTTATTAGTGTTGTATCTGGAGAAGTGACAAGATAAACAAACACTGGATTAATATTGTAAGTAGTGTAAGGAAGTAATGAGGATGTTTTTTTTATTTTTTTTATTTGGCTGTAAGTAAGCTTTACCGCAGGCAGGGTGAAGAAGGAGATCCCGAGCAGGGCAAAGCCAGCAGATAGCATTCGTCCAGTCCAGGTTTTAGGAGTCTTATCTCCATAACCTATAGTAGTGAGGGTGATCTAATAAAAACAAAAAACAAACACAAACACAAAATAAAAAATAAAAAACAGGAAGGGTCAATGGAGAACTTTCGAGTCACCATGTACTTATATTTGTATCTGTGAACTTAAGTTTTGATCTTAATTTGCCAAGATGATGAAAGACTTGCCAATCTGGATCAGATGACTTTGAATAAAGGCTATTATAATAATTTATGACAGAATGTCCTTTAGGATTTACAAAAGTGAACAAAATTTAATTTACATTTTTTTGTATTTACATTTTTTTAGTTGATTCTAATACATTCATTAATGTTACCACAAACTGCATAGTCCCAACATTATTCCACCTTATTAATATGACATAAACTGACCAGAAAACAATTCTGTTTTCTGAATGTTTCTTTAAAAATTCATGCTCTAGTCTAACCCGCTAATAACTGACTGCATAAAACACATTGGGGTCGATATAAACTGTTTATCCTCACTGCAATGAGCTGGTGTTTAGCGTAGTTTGGGTTATTTTTCTTTTTACCTTTAACAAGCGTTAAAGTTAATAAATCAATTTTTCTATGCATGATTACCTGGTTAGTTACACTGTATTATTTGCACTTAGCACTTGGCTTTTTTCCCTGCCCATTGCGACCTCATCAGAACAGACCTGTGACCTAGTAGTTATATATATTATATATATGTTCTAGATATTTTTTGTAATACAGATCAATCTGTTGTGTGTTTTATGTCTACACTTATGCATAAATATGCATTTGTGTATCTTTTGGGTTGAAACAACCCGTATGAGCCTGAAATCTATTCTCTGAACCATCAATGGCATCCAAGCGAGACCAGAGATGGCGTTTATCATTTTGTGCCATCATAATTACTTTCTATCTCCATGGAAATGGAATCTAATGGGCCTCACTTGTTTACAAACAAAATAAACCTTTTTTTTTATGGAAACGGTTTCAATTTCCCAAACAAGGTGGAAGGCTAAAAAGTTTGAGCCTGAAAAATATAACTGAAATGTGAAATCAATGATCATATTAAACTGAAACCAGTACGTCTTGCAGTTTTCCAGTAATGTTGGACATTAGCAAGAGCGGCGAAAATTACCCAGGAATAATTGCGTAAGAGTTGCAGAATGCTAAGAAAACGCATTTGGCACCACAAAAACTTATTTTGTGAAGCTCAGTATAAGTCAGAATATTACTTGGACTCTGGTGAAATGTACCATTGTGAGGAGATGTGTGGTGTGGAGACTCACCGTGCCCCACCACAATGCATCCGCATAGGTGGCAAAGTCTTTATTGAACTCCTTTTCCACCAGATAAACCAGGAAAGAGGAAAAGATGAGCACAAGGAACCCAATGTACCAGGCAGTGACCAATTCCTGTTCGACAGAGAAGCAGATACTGACATTAAGAGGACATCTGCACACCAGGATGATACTTACAAAACTACATAAAGTACTTCAGGAAATGATACAGCAGTTTTTGCTCATAAAACAAAGCGTGCTTTTAAATTAGTATATCAAAGTCATTCAAAAAAGAAAATTTTAGATGGTGACTTGTCAATACAATAAACTTACCTTGCTGTGTGCATAAACTACAGATCCCAGAAGCTTCCAAGTTCCTCCACGGCGGTCCATGCGTACCATTCGCAAGATCTGTAAAAACCTTAAGCTTCGCAGTGCAGATGTTGCAAAAATGTTGCTTTGACTCCCAGCTGAAACCACCGCAACAGAGGCAATAAGCACTATAATGTCTGACGGTTGGGTGAAAAAAACAGAAACATTTATGTTAGAAAACATTTTAAATGAGTAGCATTATCGCAGAATATCACAGGAGATATCATTTGCCATGTGTGCTTTAACTGCATGTAAAATTCTAAAATATTTGTGTAGATACATGGTCCTCTGGACAATTGAATTTTGACTGGTCAAATGCTTTTGCATTTGGCAAAATACCAGTTTCCTTTCTTTCATCTTGTTGCCAGGCCAGTTGTTTTCTATGTTATAATGGACTATTTTTCTTAGTAGATAATAAAATAAATAAGCAGTAATAAGAAATAAATGTATCAGGGAGTATAATGTGTAGACAGCTGGTCATTATTCTTAATGGGTGATCAGGGCCCAGAAATCATATTTTTAAGGAGACTCATTAAGACAAAACCGACTGTTTTAAAATATGATGATCTAAACTGAAAATTACATTTCCACCTGCATCACTTTTTGTGGCATAACCGACTTCCTAGTGCCTGTCTCTTGTAAGAACAGTTCATTATTGTAAATCCCATTTGAAAAAAAGCTGATCTAATCTCAAAAGGAATCTAATCTTTCTTTGATCTGAATGCCCCCTATTACTATTTCGTCCAGCACTTAATCCTCATCTTAGTTATTGAAGAGCCTGCTGCCCCCCCAGCTTTTCTAATAACAGTAAACTCTGAGCATATTGAATAACTGACTAATGTTCCGTCAGATTTTAAGAACTGCATGTTCTTCAATAAAAACACTGAGTGGAGAAAAAAAGATTTCAGTTTACATCTTAATTTTGTGTGTTTTAATTAATTGAGATTATTTTAATGTCATTAATTTTAATAATTTAAAGTCACCACTGTACATCAATGTACAATATGTCTTCTGTTTATATGTAAATGTCTCATTAACCTGAAATACTGTCAAGTTTAATTCAGGTAAATGAGAATGACATCTCCTCAGCTCAAACTAGACAATTTACTTCTTAAATGAAAGTTCACAGAGGTACGTAGATTAATGTACATTATTGAAAAGAGTGATTTCCAAACTGTTATTTTGCCCATATTCTGTGGGAAAAGAGGATTGAGGGAGGGGAAAAGAGGGAGAAAGAGACAGAAAGAACAAGAGAAGGACACGGGAAGTTCACACAGAAACCACATCCACTTGGAGAAGCGACATCAAACCCTCAAGGAACACAAACAACTCCAAGGCACTACTCAACTGCAATAATATTTTCTTTCTCTTTTTGATCCTCCTCTAATTTCTCATATTCTTTGTAGCTGATGAACTCAAACTTTCTGGAGAAAGGGCATTCATGCTCAGCCACTCTGCTGCTCTCTGCTGTAGTCTGTCGTTATAAGTCAAATCAACACATTACATGTGTTCTTAAAGTCTTCAGGGAGCCTTGAGCTGGGAGGGAAATGCTTATTTAGGTGTAGAAGTGCACTCTGGATTTATAAATTATGACTCCCGTTATCCAGCACAGCAGAGAGATGACTCATGAACTCAAAAACATCAGGCCTTCACATGAAACAGTCCACCATTACAATTCAGAATCAGCCCTGTTGAAAAGTGAAAATTTTTTGTTCCACTATCTTTTAAAAAAGAATGTTGAAGTATTATGGGGTCCAAAAGCCTGAAACCTCTAGTGACAATGCTTTTATTTAGCATGTGTCTAACTGAATATAACTCATATAAAACATCTAACAATTTGTTTTGTTCAAAGTCCTAAAACGTTTCATGTTGATGTCAGATTTAAAGGACAGCAATATAGAGGACCATAGAGGACTCTCAGACGTTTGGACGCTCATTCACCCATTCGACACCCATTGACTGCAGATTACCTATTTGTGATCGAACTGATTATGGCTAATTTCGTTCCCATGTAGGAAGAAACTAACTCATCTACATCTTGGATGACCTGATGGTGAGTTTATTTTCAGCAAATTTTCATTTTTAAATGAACTATTTATTTAAAATAGATTTTGAATACCAGATTTTCAGTATAGGTCAACGCTATATATCAAACTACCCTGATGAGAAATCTAGCTACACAATGCAGTATATACATTTTAAATTTTATGCCAGCAAACTAAATCTGAAATAAATGTTATTTTTTCTTTGTGCAGTATGTGATTAACTAACTTTGAGAAATGGCAGGGGACACACATTCTTGGTGTTGCTATAAACTGCTGGAGTGTTTTCCTGCACTACAAAAATATCACATACATCATCATCTGAACACTATTCTTTCTCTGGCAGGGTTCATTCATCAGTTTAACACACAAATACCATCTAATGGAGGCTAATGACTTGTTCAATTAATTAGGAAACGTACACTTAATTAAAATTTGACAAAGCAAAATAACCCTTGTCTGAATAAGTTTATTCTGGAAACAGCTTCCCAACCCATTTGTAAAAAAAAAAACCTTAAAACTAACTGTCCAATGACAATCATGGTATATAATGCACGAATGCAGTAGTTCCTAAAGCATGTAGCTCCTAGTCAGATGTTAGCAACACTATTTACCCTTAGGTCCTGTAGGACCTCTGAGCATAGAAATATTCATGAAAATGAATCACTTGTTATTAATTCTTAGTGCATTCTGTTTCCATTAACATCATATTGATGGAATGGGGCTGTAAATGTGTGTGTGTGTGTGGCATAAAGTGACTTCAGCCAGAAAGAAAATGTCATGACAATTCTATATTCGCATGCTATAAAGCCACCTTCACAAGTCTCTAAAAACATCCATTACCTTCAAATTTGTTTCAAAAAGTAGCCTAATGGTTATATGATGAAGTTTCACATGAATATGGAAATTGAATGCCCTAAAGACCAACCATTAATCAAATTGTCATCACCACAATTATTTGATATAGAATAGTGCAGGTATGACGTCAAAACCCAGAAGACTAATTAGCCATGGATTTCTCTAAGATTTTCCTATGGGTTTTTATAATTTATGAGGCAAAATAGGTCTGGTGGTAAACCTAACTGACGATCCTTGAACATTTGCTCTACAATGTAACTTACACACCCCATCTGAAACTGCATTTTGAATGCTGTTATGAACTATGTTTCTAATAAACTGCTACTGGAATGTCCTGTGTGTGAGTGTATGCGTTTTACGATTGCAGAACAAAACCATCAGTATCTGTCCCAAGTCTTGGTTTACCACAGACTTATTGTACAAACAACAATAAATGAAAACCTTATTATAAAACCTATAGGAAAAATGTAGGAGGTCACCCATGCGAATTAGTCTTCTGGGTATTTGACTCTCAGTATCATCTGCACCACTTTATTATAATGGGTATTTTTCAGTTTTCACACATTTTATTGCTCCCTAGTTCAGCTCTACAGTGCACTATGCAGGATTCAAATCATTCCATAGAGAGACATTTCTCCATATAACATTCCCATGCATTGGCCCTCCTACACTGTGAACTATTAAATCCAAAATTGTCACGGATGACACAATGACTATATGAAAGAGTAGGATCTTGTTTTCTCCGTGATGATTATGTTTTTTATTAACGCTTATCCCTAGTGTGCTTGAAACCGCAACCAATTTCATAATGCACTGTATTGCTGAACACTGCAACGAAGATGTCCCTTCCCAAGTCTGTATTTTTTACCATTTCCAAACAACGGTTTCTTGTTGACCATATACTTTAAAATGTAAATTATTCCTGTGATTTAAAGCTGAATTTTCAGCAGCATATTCCAGTTTTCAGTGTCACATACTACTTCAGGAATCATTTTAATATGCTGATTTGCTGCTCAAGAACATTTCTT
>JADLZN010003201.1:0-49001 GCA_018155175.1 Sinocyclocheilus anophthalmus
CTCTTCAGGTCTGTCTTGTTCAAGTAGAAATGAGTGTACTGTAAGTGTAGCTCTGTCGGATTTCGCAGCAGACAGCAGGAGGCAGGCTCATTACAAGGATACACAAAGAGAACTTTCAGTGACTGTAATGCCCTTCTTCAATTTTTGTAGCGTTTCTCCTGTATTGCATGCATGGAGAGCGCAAGCTGTCAGAGAACGCCGTGGAGGGTTAGTCTTCATGTGGCTTTCCTTTGGGTTTCTTCCTGTGTGACGCCCCGTAATCACGTGACCTGGACTTGCTCACTGGGTAAATCCTGAAGACAGAAATGAACAACATTTGAGCTATTCCACCGACTAATTACTGTACACTCAACAAGGAATGGGAAACTACTCTGTAACTGTAGTTTGTAAAGCTAAAAGCTACTGGTAATTTAAAGTACAGTCACGTTTGTTTGTGTATAAATTATACACATTTATGTGATATATGTGTGTGTGTTCTGGTATATATTTACAGTGGCCAAGAGAGCTCAACGTACTGCAAATGAAAAAAACACATGCAAATAGAAAATAACACTAGCAAATTAAGAAAACATCTTCATCCGTTTGACAAACACATCGCAAATTGAAAAATTTGAAATGCGCTACAAACACCTAAACGCCTGCAAACAAACACAACCAAATACAGAAACGTGCGCATACTCACACCACATCAATGACAGAAATGCACGCAAACTTCAAAACGCAACCAAATACAGAAACGTGCTGCAAATACTCACAACAAAATAAATTACAGAAATGCACTGCAAATACTCAAAACACAACCAAATACAGAAACGTGCTGCAAATACTCAAACGCCACCAATACTTTCACAACACATCTTACAGAAATGCACTGCAAATACTCAAAACACAACCAAATACAGAAACGTGCTGCAAATACTCAACGCAACCAAATACTCACAACACAATAAATTACAGAAATGCACTGCAAATACTCACAACACAACCAAATACAGATGTGCTGCAAATACTCGCAACACAACCAAATACTAAAACGTGCTGCAATACTCACACCACAACCAAAAACAAAAACACACTGCACATACTCACAACATATCCAAATACACGAACGTGCCTCCCATAAAGAAATGCTCTGCAAAAACAGAAACAAGCTGCAAATACTCACAATACAACCAAATATAGAAATGTGCTGCAAATACTCACAACACAACAAAATACATAAACACACAGAAAATACTCGCAAAACACAACAATCAAATACAGAAATGCAATGCAAATACTCACAACACAAATACAGAAACACACTGCAAATACTCGCAACACAAGTGCGGTTACCAAATCAGGTGAGAGGTACCCCACAAAGCCAAAAAAAAAAAAAAAATCCAACAAAAAAAGAAACGTTCTGCAAATATGCGCAACACCCAATACAGAAATGCACTGCAATAGCTCACAAACACACATCATACCGAAAATGCACTGCAAATACTCACAAACAACAAAGATACAGAAACTCACTGCAATACCTTCACACAACAATCAATACGAATGCCTGCAAATACTCACAACACAACAAAAGGTAGGCCAGAAATGCACTGCAATTTCTCACAACACAACCAAATACAGAAATGCACTGCAAATACTCACAACAAAACAAAATACAGAAATGCACTGCAAATACAACAACTACATACAAATCAGAAAGCCACTGCAAAGACTCGCACAACACAACAAAATACAGACATGCCTGCAATACACAACACAAATCAATAAGAAGCACTGCAAATACTCACAACAACCACAACATCCTAGAAATGCAACTGCAAATACTTCACACCACAACAAATCAGAATGCCTGGCAAATACTGAAACACAATCAATACAGAATGCACTGCAATACTCACACACAACAAATACAAGAAATGCACTGCAAATCCCTCACACACACAACAAAATACAGAAATGCATGCAAATACTGACAACACAATCAATACAGAAAACGTGCTCCAATACCGCAACCAAATTGTTTGTGTTGCGAGTATTTGCAGGGTTTTCTGTAGTTGAGTGTGCTGTGATATTTGCAGTACATATGTTTTGTCAAACTGATGAGGTTTTCGTAATTTGTTGTTGCTTTATATTCCTTTGCATGTGTTTTCATTACGTTTGTAGCACGTTGAGCTCTCTTGGCCACCGTATATATGGTTTATGAGGACAAATGGGTAAAATGATTGTCCACTCCACATGCACCAATTGTATGTTTTCCCCACCTGCGCTGATAGAGGTAGATGAGGAAGACCACATCATCTCTGAAGCACGCCAAGTGATGGGGTCCAGGAGTGGTTATTATTCCACTGAACACATCGCTGATAAATGTGTTCAAGCCCTGAGAAGCAAAGGCAAACCAGCATTGTGACTCTACTCTGATAAAACATTTTTGTACATCTACTGTATTTTGGAAAGGGTCTAAAGTTGTCATTTATTTTATGGACAATGAACTAAATGATCAGTTACCCTACTAAAAATGAGCATCAGTCCTAACGTTAAGATCCTTCTGAAGGATATGCAGAGGAGTAGGTGCTACACACAGCTGAGAACCAGTCTGATGACCATTTATGCATTTAAATGTTCAGTTCTTTTATTAATAATTTTAATAATAACTTCCTCTTTATAATCTTACTGTGACTGTGCGGGCAAGTTCTGAACAATAAATAGGTGTTGTTGATGTGTGAATATGGGTGCTGCTCATGTGTTAATGCAGTGGTTCCCAACCCCGGTCCTGGAGGCAAGTTTTGCATGTCTCCTTAATCAAACAAACCTGATTCAGGTCATCAGCTCATTAGTAAAGACTCCAAGACAGGGCTGTCCAAACCCGGTCCTGGAGGGCCGGTGTCCAGCAGAGTTCAGCTCCAACCCTAATCAAACACACCTGAAACCCTAATCAACCTCGTACTAGGCATAGAAAACTGTCCATCCGGTCGTGTTGTTTGAACAATTGGAGCTAAACTCTGCAGGACACCGGCCCTCCAGGACCGAGTTTTGGACAGCCCTGCTCCAGACCTGAAACTGGTGTGCAAGAAAGAGACAGGCAAATTGCAGTGTTTGGGGTGCAATCCAGGACCGGGTGGAACCACGGTGGTTAAGCTTAATCTAGAAGTTTCAGTAGTTTAGAGGCCTTTCACGCAGAACACAGTTTTGCGTATTTGTGAGTGGAATGGAAAAAAATGTGTGACATGCAAAAAAAACAAACAAAGGCAAAAGATGCAATACGCGGGAATACTGGCCAAAGATGTCTGTCAAGCTCAAGTTAACATAGAAAAAGAATGGAAAAGCAGCACAGTGGAATGCAAAATGTGTTCTATGGTGAAGGCCACTTAGGGTTTTTTTCATGACCTTTTTTGAGATGGGAAAAGTTCCTGTGGAGTTTCCTGAAAAGTTTTCAGTAAGGTTCATAAATTAAAATTGATTTCTCATTAAACGCAGCGTACCGTATACATAAATATGGAACTGCAATGACCACGATTTTAACTAAGAAAAGGTCAAAGACACAATTAAGGAACATTCATAGTAACATTACAGAAAAAAGACAAATGTAGTTGAACTGTATTTTACAATTGGTCTATAAACAAACCTTATAATTGATGAACAACTGAGGAACCATTGACAGAAATCCAAATGCATAAACACCTTGATGTTTAAAAAGAAGATGAACTTTTATTTTCACTTCTTTTGTACAGAAAGTAATACAGTGTGCATTAACAACTCTTATATACGTTTAATAATTCTTTCATACTTTTTTTATTATTATTAAAGCTCTTACCACTAATAAGGCCATTGGTTATCCAAGAGTACCAACTATTGAGAGTATCAAGAGAACATAACACAATCAGAGAACATAATGAAACATAAATACATATATTTATATAAAAAATTACAGTGGCATTAAAACATTTGTGAACCCTTTTTGTGAATTTTCTGTATAAATATGAATATATATAAACAGATGAATCCAAAATGCAACTTACTGATTAAAATGAGTGTTGTTAGAAGGAATAGGCCAAAATTCTTCCAAGCTGACATTCAGGACTGATTCACAGTTACTTGGAAACATGTGATTGCTGCTCAAGGGCATTACACCAGATAACAGCTAAGATATTCACTGCTGGATTATTTTGCTTAATAAATAAGTAGAAATATGCAAAGTTTTTTGAGTTATTCATTTAGCTGGATTTGTATTTATGTAGTTACAGGTAGATCCAGCCTCAATGTAGGTCAAATTTACAAAAGACTCTCAAGGGTTCACAAACTTTCAGAACCCACTGTATTTTAAATAAAAAAAATTAATGTGTAATGTGATTATACTGTAGTTAATTAATGAAAAATGTTACCTTTTATTTTGGAGATATAAGTATGAGTATATGGCCCCACTGATGCACAATGGATACATCAGATATGACAAGAACTTCATGGCCTGCGCAAGTAAAGAGAATGTCCATATAAAACTACAGTTTGATCTGACTGAAAATACATATTTCCAGGCAAATCAATAGTGTCATAGAATAAGATGAATACAGGAACTGGAGGAAAGAGGGGTTATATAAAGCAAAATTATTCAACGAGCAAAATGAAATGGTTTAACAAAGCATTCACTCATACCTTAGAATCATAGTCTTCCGTTGCTCGCTCGAAATCATCCATTCTTTCATCCTTCAAGAAAAACAACGTTGAATGAGTAAGACGTGTACCATATTCCTCGAAAAGACCATACTGTGCTTCCGGAGTATAAGTGATAAACACTTA
This sequence comes from Sinocyclocheilus anophthalmus, assembly GCA_018155175.1. NCBI lineage: Eukaryota > Metazoa > Chordata > Actinopteri > Cypriniformes > Cyprinidae > Sinocyclocheilus > Sinocyclocheilus anophthalmus. The sequence goes on from JADLZN010003201.1 coordinate 4,795, forward strand.
CATGGAATTTGGGTGAAAGCGCTAAGACCTTTTTCACTTTCCATAACTGCAAATTCAACAATAGTAGAGGACGATTCATATTCAGTTACTTTGGTTTTAACAGAAATAAATGCCAGCAGTCCAAAATGAGCACATTCAGTCTATTTTTATACCTCAATTAGAGCTGAGATCCCAGTGGGAAGTAGAATCAGCCAGCTGGATTGTTCTTCTAGTAGATGGAGGAATATTACGATGGTGCTGAAACATCTCCACACAACTGCAGAGACAGAGAAACACAATTTTACAGCCACATTTTCCCCAGCTGTGACCAATTAGTTTGGCACCATTAACATACAGCAGGTCTAGGTATGAAGATTCAGTACCAGATCTTCTAGAAATGCCAGCTAAACTCTTCTTTTCTTGCCAGAACCTTATGTCATTCTTGAAGGCAAAGATTTCAAATGATAGCTGCAAAAACAAAATAATCAACTGATGGTAAGATAATTATGTATTATTGGTAAGATATACACATAATAAATAGATTAAGCACATCAAATTAAGCATTTTTATAAAGTATTTTTTACATGGAATGCAGGTACTAGAATGGACAAAGCCAAGACATGCAGCCCACTCTCAACAAACATGGCTTTAATTTCATCAAGATTCTGCTCCGAAAATCCTGTGAGATAAAGTAGAAAAACATCCTTATGATTAATATGGAATTAAACATTAAACCTGAGAAACCTGAGAATCTACTTATTGAGTTATCTCAGTGTATGATTTATAATTTATGATTGAATGTCACTCACCAAAATGTTTGAGTGAGTATATAACAGCTTGTATGTGGATCCATATTCTGAACTTGCGTAAGGTAATGGTGTCATATAATATTGTCAGAGGGACTGATTTTGTGGTGCTGTTCATCTCCTGTGTAATTCAACATGTGAAAGTGCATTCATAAATCAAACTCATTCTATTTTTTATAAAATCTCAAAAATTGTATACATTTTAACAGCCTTTACATACAATTAAGTCATTTAATCGGCTTCTTAGTTCATCAACCAGTAGCAGTGGCAGATACAATTTCTTTTTTTCCTTTTTTCCATCTTCAACTCTGAGAAAATGAAATGAAAGTGAAACAAAAAGTGTTGGATGTCTAGATAAGATATTAGACACAGATACATGTCATCTAGGTTTCAGATAATAACTCACATTTTCATATAGCGGCGAAGGTCGCTGGGCACAGCAGCACTGTTGAAGGTGAAATCCTCATTCATTACATTTAAGATAAGTCGTGATCTCCAGTAAGAAACAATCTGCTGCTCTTCTGGCGCCTTTACACAGTGAAAGATCCACATTTACAGGAAGTTATTTGCATCTATCATAATGCATTTGCAAGAGCTGATTTGAAATAGAGAATATATTCATGTAGTAAATGCTTTCATGGACAAATGATAAAGTAATATTACTGTAATGTATAAGCTCTTATGCAGGGCGAATTAAAAATAGTGCTTTTGTTTCATGCAAAAATAGCATGGTATCAACACATCTCATGAAAAAGAAGTGCACATGATGTACTGTACTGAAAGGTTTGACTTCAAATCCTAAAAGTATATTAAAAAACTTTATTTGCAGTATTCATTTGATTAATTTGATAATAATTAAATAAAAAGCCACGTTACACTTTCATGACTATGTTTGCTAACACACTTAAGCTTACTTTTAAAAAGTGTAATAATGTCAAATTAAAAGTTTTAAAGTACATTTTAAATCATTATCTTCATTAAAAACAACTTTTTTGGTGTGTTGACTAATCAGTTCTGATCCCAGTTCTGCATATAAACCTAGCGTGATATAGAATAAAAACATAGCGCCGGGATATTTGTGTCTATGGGTAGCTGCGCAATGCTGTCTTTTGTGATTGGCCATAAACCTGCAGACTGCAGCCAATGAAAATGCTTCTCTATCTGTGCGCGTCCTGCTCCTCACAACAGATCGTGAAAGCAGACTGCAGTTTTTGTCATTCATTGTAATAATTTAGTAATAAATAAAGTATCTTGCATCGATTTATTGTTTAATTAAAATTTTTGATAAAAGTTTATAAATCAAATTTTTTTGGCACAAAAGATGACATACATTTAATAAAGTTAGAGGCATTACAAAGGTTAAAAAACCTTTAAGGAGTCAAATATCGCCTTATAATAGGAAGGTTAATTTCTGTCATTAATCAGAAGGTGTTCCTAAATTATTTTTAAGTAGGAGCACAAGTGCTCCTGAAAAGAAATGTAAGCATAGAGTCCTTAAGAATGTAATGTTACCTTTTAAAAACTAATTGCAAACGTTAATGCAAAGTGTACCTGATTAATATACATCTAAAATCATGCAATACTGTACCTTTAAATAAGAAGTGTTTTGAGGGCTTAACATAACAGGCCAATAACAGACATTTATAATCATTCAGATATTTTATAAAATCATTATTTCATTTCACTAATCAAACTTTTTTTTTATTAAACACAAGGGGTCATTAATGATGTTTACATTAAATGAAGAGAAAATATTAGAATAAGTTAATGTTAGTATAGAGTATAAAGGGTTTATTACGGTGTCCGATAATTGCAAAGCAAATCACATTCTGAAACAAAATAACAAATACAAACGCCCAATGCACGTCAAAACACAATAACAATTCGAAAGCACAACAACAATTCGAAACTCTAACAAGTCCATAAACCACAATGAAAAATTCGAAAGCAAATCCAGTCAGAAACCCACCGACAAATCCAACAAATTAACAAGTCAGAAAACACAACGACAAATCCAAAAACAAATTAACAAGTCAGAAAACAACCGACTCCAAAAACATTAACAAGTCAGAAAGCACAACAACAATTCAGAAAACATAACAAGTCAGAAAACACAACGACAAAGTCAAACCGGAAGAGGTAGGTATAGTTTTAGACAGCGCCATTGGTTTGGGATTACGCACCACTGACTGGACGAAACATCTGTCAATCAACATATACAGGGAAGAACCAGCCGAAGAACAGCAGAGTCGTGGTAGAATGTTCGGAGATGGTATTAAAGTAGCTCAGTTTAAATATATTGTATGAATTGCCCTTACTATGGAATAAAAAATACGTGGTGTCTATTTACATTTAGTTAAGAGTGGCCGTAAAACATCAGCTCCAGTGGCGCCGATGGATAAGCGCATGTCGTTGGCTTTTTGACGCGATCGACCCAGGTTCGATCCGGTCTTTTGCCAAACTTTTTTTTCCTCCCTTTTCAAATCTCAAAAAAAAAACAAAAAAAAAAAATATTCATGGATTCTGATTTACAACTAACTGAAATAGCAGTATTTTTTTAGACAATATGGCCTATTTACACTAAGTGTCATATACCTATTTCCACTATTAAAACATAGGCATGATTTCATACTATCAAGTATCCTACTTGTTTCAATAGTGCATTAATCCTGCACTTCAGTATTGTAGTACATTATAAAACAGTATGCAATAATAACTTATATGATTAGCCATGTCACCTATAACAACTTTTGTTGTGTGATATATTTGCCGCCAAAACATAATTTGGCGATAAGCATATATTTTCCTTTTAAAGACCATTTATGCCACTGCATATATATCATAATAACAGCAATAAGAATCCAGAAGGCCTACACCTGCCAAGACAACAAACTTTAAATTTTTAGAATATTAGATCGTGAAATTAAGTATCATATATTAGATACCTAAAAACCTGAAACATATTCAATAACAGTTGCTACCAAAAGTGCAAGTACCAAGTAAAAATGAAAATGGCCACAAAGACCTTGGTATTAGAGAATTTTTCCATCTCAGATTTTTCTCTGACCTTCTTGTTCCTGTAAATTAAGTGTGCACACGACTGCGGAAAAACACAATCACTACTAGCACCGATGTCCGTATGTGCACAGGCACCCATCCCTACCCTAAAACCTGCAGATGAACTTTTTTTTGTAGAAGCATTTTTAAAATTTGAACCTCATGACTACACCACATTATGTACAAGAAGCTTCAAAAGGCTCAGGTGCAAGTGGAATGTAAAAAACACAGTGACAATAATTTTTAAGTAAATATAATGGCCGATATATTGCGTCACCAAAAATTATTGAGGTCCTGTACATATATTTACGTAATTCTATAATGATGATTGCGACAGGCCTAAGTTATGTAAATTATAATTTTAATTTTAATTATTAAATGTATGCCACCTTATTGGGACAAAAGCCCGCCCTACACCTACCCTAACCCTACCAAGTTTTATTTTCAACTTTTAGATTTTTTCCTTAATTTTTATTGAAAATAAATGCCTTTACGATGTGATACGATATTTGAAAAGGGAGAAAAAAAAAGTTTGGCAAAAGCGGGATCGAACCCGGGTCCTACTAAGTTATTACCATCTCCGAACTTTCTAACACGACTCTGCTGTTCTTCAGCTGGTTCTTTCTGTATACGTTGATTGACAGATGTCTCAGCGGTGAGTAATCCCAAACCAATAACACTGTCTCAAACTATACCTACCTCTTCCAGTTTGTCTGATTTGTCGTTGTGTTTTCTGACTTGTTTTAATGTGTTTTGCAAATTTGTCATTGTGTTTTCTGACTTGATATAATGTTTTCTGAATTGTTGTTGTGCTTTCTAATTGTTTTTTTTTTTTTTTGACTTGCATTTGATTTGTAATTTGTAATTTTATTTTCAATTTTGATTTGTGCTTTGCCTTCTCGGCCACGTAGGTTTATAATGAAATACTTAGAACGGTCCATCTAAACCTTACATTTCACGTGGTCAGTAGGTACCAATCAGCTGCCACAAGAATTTACCTAACACATTTTTTTTCCTAAGATTGAAGTGTTTTAAACCTTTCGAAACAAGATGTGATTGCTGCTTAAACTAAACTACTTCCCCAATACCTCACGGTGGCCAACTGAATAGACCATTTGAGAGGGGAACGGGCCACACGCCGCACATGTAACTGTCCCGTTTCCATGGGGCCAACCTCCACTCTTGTCACAAACACTACGCCTGACCGTTCCCATTGGTCTGGTCATCTCAGGAACTGCGACACCCGCCCCTTCCTTTAAATCACACACAGTAACTAGCATGAAATTAAGCAGCTATGGACAAAAAACCCACAACAACTGCACTTTCATATTCACAGTCCTAAATTTGGTCATAACCACCTTAAAGGTTTTTGCCATCTGGTAGTTTTCACTATAGTGTCGAACTATGTGTCCTTTCTGTAAATGTAAATGGGAATGAGATTGTCATATAGCCCAAAATAACAACCTTGGTGACAAATAGGGGACGGTTCACTTGGTAACTATTGTTTGTTACTTGATACCAAGTCGTCCCTTAAGCACAACTCTTGAACGTCATTAAATTATGATACACTGTAGAATGTTCTTCTCACCAACGCAGACAACTACCGCAGTTTAAAAATGCATACCCTACTTTTTTTTAATGCTAACCTGTGTTAACTTTCATGCGCACAAATCTAATCTGTGAAAAAGTGTCTTGTTTTGTACGCAATGTGACACTTAAAGCATATTTTAAAAAAACGGTACCATGCATATATAATAGAATTGTGACATACAAGTTTAAGTAACTTAAGAATATATGGCTGTTTCTCACTCCGTAAGTACACTTTTAAAATCACTTTAACCATATTCATAAGTTGATTTAAAGACTCTTGATCATTGTTTTAATAATCTTTTGGCTGTAAACTTATAGAAGTACACTATAGATGTTTTGACGGAATACTAAAGCACATGCCAAATATAACCTATGTAATATATTTTTAAATGTACTAAATTGCAACATCACTACAAATATGTCCACTGTATATTTAAATCCACAAGTTTCAATAGAAATGGCACTAAAGTATATTTTATGTTAACATAAATGCTTGTCAGTACATTCAACAACTTTTTATGAGACATACACAATGATTATAGAATGTATTTAAAAAGATGTACTTAATTCCAAAATCGAAGTCAGTCAAAAAGCACTTTAAAGTTCAGCTAATTACATTCATTCAAAACAATTAAGCAGCCTACATTCTTTTAAAGTAGTAGAGCCTATATTTGTTTCTTTTATAATAAAATCATGCTAAAGTGTACTTCTTTTTTCACACAGACCCACACAAAATGTCAGCTTGCCTTTCAAACTTGGTGTTAATGTCAAATCTGTCCACTTTGAACAGTAGGCTGTATCCAGTTTCATCACTGGGGTCCAGAGCTGAATAGATACTGAGCTGTTGAGACATGCAATAACTGTAACCTTCTGAAGCAATCAGCTACTGACAATATATTTGACAAAGTCAGTTAAATGAAATCAGCTCTTCTCACCTGAAGTCGAGGCTTGACAGTAAGGTAAGATGCAACGCAGCTGTCCCCTTTAGCGCTGTCACAGGGTTTGGTGTGAATGAAGCCGTACATGGCCCAGCACGTATGGAGGACATACACCACCAACACCCCAAAAATCACTTTAGTGTAAGACATCTTGAATTGAGACCCATTTTTGGGCTTGGAATAGCACGACGGGAACATCTTAACGCCACGCCAAGTTCGTTATTGCAAGCGGACAAATACAGAACAAAAGCTGTTATGCGTTACCCCGAGCTGGCAGAGCACACAGCATCACTTGCCTCGTTCATTCATTCATTGTGCGCTCGCGGATGGGAAATGATGCAGTGTCTTTATTCCAGGCGCCGTAAAAGCATCGGTGCAGCAGCGAGTTGATGTTTCAGTGAATGACAGGAGGCCTAAAACCTTCAGGGCACAAAGACGGGAGCGGAGACATTAATTTACATCTAATTTCTCAAATATGCAACGTACGAATCAGATGTACGCCACCATACTGTATCTTTGGGCAGGTTGGAGAGTGCTGTAGCGCGACGCCACCCTGCGGCGCAAGGACACTCTGCGGCTTGTGACGTTTCATGCTCATAGCCGCATCTGCTATGCTCTACGTGTAATGTCAAAAATGACGACTCATATTTATTTATTTTTTGTTTTGTTTATTTATTTACAATGACTCAGATTTTTTCCCCCTCCCTCCAAAATGGCAAATAATCCTTAATACAACAAGCAAGATTCACAAGTAACTATATATGTATTGTTATATTTAAAATAATACGTTTATAAAGATCATATTAAAGGTCATATATATTACATTTGAAAGTAAAACATGTCAATTAAAATGCACATGCAGCTTTTTAAAGATTTCTCGAGTACACTAGTAGAAACCAAATGAAGGTTGTAATATAATATAATATAAGGAAACAATTAAATAAATAGCTATTAACAAAATATAGCATGAAAGATTCTGCTCCAAAAATAGTGTACATTATTACAAACAAAATTAAGCGAGTCAGAGTTGTCTTTACCAACAAAAGTACAAGAATTATGACAGCATATTTAACAACAGAAGTTTTTGGAGGGCCAAATTACTCCAAATTAAATAATTAAATAAATGATGGAATGTATAAATATGTATGTATTTGTTATTATATGTATGCATTCATGCCTCCATATTCAAAATTAATATTCAATAAATGTTAAATATATACAAAATCGTTACATGCATAAAATTACTTAATTTGATTTTATTCAAATTTTTCAGGGTTACAGGTATGGAGGATTTCCCCTAGAAGCATGAATGAATACTGAATCAACGTGATTTTAAAAAGGGTATCAATGTTTTTGTTCAATGTAGGAGTTTTCCAAGTGAAAGTTTGTCTAAAGCGTGTGGCCGTTTCTTTTTTTTTATTTTTTTTTTTTGCATTGCTAAGAACATACACAATCAATGCCAGGGGTACATACAATTGAGAGTACAAATGCAGGTTACAAAATCAGGAAAATATCGTACTAATGACACAATGAGACAGTTTTAAGGGCTTTGGAGTTGCTGGATGTAAGGAGAGTGTCCAGACAGGATTTAAGTTCCTTATGAAAAATAAAAAAGTAAGGCTTAGCGCCCTGAAATTTACATTTATGTAAGAACAATTTCGCTAGAAAAATAAACAAATTTATCAAGAAATATTGGTCTTTGCATCTTTATCAAAATTGTGCTGACCAAATAAAACATCTTTGTATAACAAAGAAAAACTTTGTGATGAAAATGTGCGTACAAAAATACAGAAATCCATCCAGAACATTCTTGTATATGAGCATTCCCAGAAGAGATGAGAAATTCATCTTCAGCACCACAAAAAGAACATAAAGAGTCAATATCAGGAAATATTCTTTTTAAGTAAAGCTTTACAGGATAAAAAAGATGAAGTAATTTGTAGGACAAATCCTTGACCTTATTGGTTATTCAATATTTCGACGACAAAGTCCACACTTTCTTCCATGGAATGTTGATAAACTGGCCATTCCAGTAGGACACAATGCACGGGAGAGAAGCAATCTCATTCTGAAATAGCTGTCTAATTCTCCTGTTCCGACCAGAAGAGTTAGATAAAAAGCTAATATTCCCAATCATTGTATCAAAAGGATGAGCAACTGACAAAGACATCTGGGATCTAGCTGAGTCTCTGAGAAGAGTTATTTCTCCATAAGGAATGGCATCCAAAAGCGTGCCGCATTAAAGGCAGGGTATGTGATTTTTCAAAAACACTTTAGAAAACTGATTCGGGCCGAATCACAAAACAAACTTTTAGCCAATCAGCAGTAAGGGGCGTGTGGAGGAGAGAGGGTTCAGTGCACAGGATGGACATTATCCGAGCCGAGCGACAGAAAGACAGAGATGCCGGATAAAAAACAAAAGAGGAAAACGTCTACAGAACGATAAGGCTAGAAGTAGGACCCGTGTAAATATCGGATCAGCTTTCCAGCGCTGGAGAGAACTCAAGGAGGTTGCTTTGTTTCTTCTCAATAGGTGAGTAACACCGTGTCTACAACAGCTAAAGTCTGCCTACACTGGACACGATCAAACGACCGTTGAAAACCATTTGAAATTTGTGTCAGCACGTCATGGCAGCAGTTTTCTGTCGGGATTTGTTGCCGCGCCGCTCGCATCCAGTGTAGACACGTTGTAACATTGGTTTTGCTTTGTTTCACAGAACTAATTGTTGCCTGGGTTGCGTACGTATGTGGGGGGCGGAGCTATCAAAATAGGGGCAATACCCTTGGGGTAGGGGGGTGTTTGTTTTGGTGATTTCAAATATCAACATTGGCTACCAGAAATCGCTTACCCCACCTTTAACGGCGTCAAGCCGCTCAGTAACGCCACAGCCAACCATTGGAGAGACAGCGAGCGCGTGCTGGATGCGTGCCTCACGTCATCAACAGTTTCCGAAAACATGCCGTTCGTTCAGCCGCTGTGGTTACAGTCAGCTACACGCTGTCTTATGTGATGGAGTGTGTTATTACTGCATTTATCATGTGTGGTGTTCGTATCCCGAAGACATAACGAACTAACAGTGAAACGTGCGTGTGTGTGTGAGTTAGCGCGACACAGCTAAAGACATCAAACCCGGACGTTTCGTTCTTTCGGAGCTGTGGTAACGTTATGTGCTTTGCTATAACTCACTAAAAGGGTCATAAACGGGTTTCCACTCAGTTTTTGCAAGACCAAAGTAAGTGTGTCGTTTTGACAACTAAGCTAGTGTTTATGCAGGTTGTGCTCGGTAACCTCACCGAGGTGTCCTGGAGGTAAAATGGACTTTTAACTCAAGTGTTTTCAAGTATGGAGCCATGTTTGAGGTTTGTCTGTCGAGAGAGTCTCAGGAAAGTGTCGATGAAATGCTGGACATGGAGAAGTGTGAAGAGCTCAAGATCACCTTTCAGACGCCCTCTTACATCAACATGTGGACGCTCACTGCTGTAAAGTTGGTTTTATGTTGGACATTCGTTAGACATTCGCCGAGCGAATTAAGGGACTGTCTCAAAAGTGCATAAAAATAATACAAAAAATTTGCATTCCAAGATTCCAAAACATACAAAGCTACATACAAATAAAATGTAAAGCTATGAATTTAGTGGAAAATCATTAATACATAACTTTAAGCTGTGAATGGGATATTCATGATGCATTGTTACATTGTTATTACATAGTACAACCCAAATTATTTCTTTTTAACTGGTAGAAATAGGTCTTGTTATGGCACCTGTAATACATTCAGTAACACTTTTAACACATCATACATGACTTGGATTTTGGAAATATGATTTTGGCTATTTTTGGTGAATTGTTCAAATATACCAATCTATATAACTTCCTGGTCATGTGACCCAATGATGTCACACCAGCTGTGATATCCTCACACACACCTGACACACATCTTACAAGACTTGGATTTTGGAAATATGATTTGGGCTATTTTTGGTGAATTTTTCAAATATACCAATCTATATAACTTCCTGGTCATGTGACCTGATGATGTCACACCAGCTGTAATGTCCTCACACGCACCTGACACACATCTTACATGACTTGGATTTTGGAAATATGATTTGGGCTATTTTTGGTGAATTGTTCAAATATACAAATCTAAATAACTTCCTGGTCATGTGACCCGATGACGTCACACCAGCTGTAATATCCTCACACACACCTGACACACATCTTACAAGACTTGGATTTTGGAAATATGATTTTACCTATTTTTGGTGAATTTTTCAAATATACCAATCTATATAACTTCCTGGTCATGTGACCCGATGACGTCACACCAGCTGTAATATCCTCACACACACCTGACACACATCTTACAAGACTTGGATTTTGGAAATATGATTTTACCTATTTTTGGTGAATTTTTCAAATATACCAATCTATATAACTTCCTGGTCATGTGACCCGATGATGTCACACCAGCTGTAATATCCTCACACACACCTGACACACATCTTACATGACTTGGATTTTGGAAATATGATTTTGGCTATTTTTGGTGAATTGTTCAAATATACAAATCTATATAATTTCCTGGTCATGTGACCCGATGATGTCACACCAGCTGTAATATCCTCACACACACCTGACACACATCTTACACGACTTGAATTTTGGAAATATGATTTGGGCTATTTTTGGTGAATTGTTCAAATATACAAATCTATATAATTTCCTGGTCATGTGACCCGATGATGTCACACCAGCTGTAATATCCTCACACACACCTGACACACATCTTACACAACTTGGATTTTGGAAATATGATTTGGACTATTTTTGGTGAATTGTTCAAATATACAAATCTAAATAACTTCCTGGTCATGTGACCCGATGACGTCACACCAGCTGTAATATCCTCACACACACCTGACACACATCTTACAAGACTTGGATTTTGGAAATATGATTTTACCTATTTTTGGTGAATTTTTCAAATATACCAATCTATATAACTTCCTGGTCATGTGACCCGATGATGTCACACCAGCTGTAGTATCCTCACACACACCTGACACACATCTTACACGACTTGGATTTTGGAAATATGATTTTGGCTATTTTTGGTGAATTGTTCAAATATACAAATCTATATAACTTCCTGGTCATGTGACCCGATGATTCACACCACTGTTATCATCCGCACACAACACTGACCCCATCTTACACGACTTGGCTTTTGGAATATGCTTGGACTATTTTTTATGGATTTTTCAAATATTCATATCTATATAACTTCCTGGTCATGTGACCCGATGATGTCACACCAGCTGTGATATCCTCACACACACCTGACACACATCTTACACGACTTGGATTTTGGAAATATGATTTGGGCTATTTTTGGTGAATTGTTCAAATATACAAATCTAAATAACTTCCTGGTCATGTGACCCGATGACGTCACACCAGCTGTAATATCCTCACACACACCTGACACACATCTTACACAACTTGGATTTTGGAAATATGATTTGGGCTATTTTTGGTGAATTTTTCAAATATACCAATCTATATAACTTCCTGGTCATGTGACCCGATGATGTCACACCAGCTGTAATATCCTCACACACACCTGACACACATCTTACATGACTTGGATTTTGGAAATATGATTTGGGCTATTTTTGGTGAATTGTTCAAATATACCAATCTATATAACTTCCTGGTCATGTGACCCGATGATGTCACACCAGCTGTAATATCCTCACACACACCTGACACACATCTTACACGACTTGGATTTTGGAAATATGATTTTGGCTATTTTTGGTGAATTGTTCAAATATACAAATCTATATAACTTCCTGGTCATGTGACCCGATGATGTCACACCAGCTGTAATATCCTCACACACACCTGACACACATCTTACACGACTTGGATTTTGGAAATATGATTTTGGCTATTTTTGGTGAATTGTTCAAATATACAAATCTATATAATTTCCTGGTCATGTGACCCGATGATGTCACACCAGCTGTGATATCCTCACACACACCTGACACACGTCTTACACGACTTGGATTTTGGAAATATGATTTGGGCTATTTTTGGTGAATTTTTCAAATATACCAATCTATATAACTTCCTGGTCATGTGACCCGATGATGTCACACCAGCTGTAATATCCTCACACACACCTGACACACATCTTACACGACTTGGATTTTGGAAATATGATTTGGGCTATTTTTGGTGAATTGTTCAAATATACAAATCTATATAACTTCCTGGTCATGTGACCCGATGACGTCACACCAGCTGTAATATCCTCACACACACCTGACACACATCTTACAAGACTTGGATTTTGGAAATATGATTTTACCTATTTTTGGTGAATTGTTCAAATATACCAATCTATATAACTTCCTGGTCATGTGACCCAATGATGTCACACCAGCTGTGATATCCTCACACACACCTGACACACATCTTACAAGACTTGGATTTTGGAAATATGATTTTACCTATTTTTGGTGAATTTTTCAAATATACCAATCTATATAACTTCCTGGTCATGTGACCCAATGATGTCACATCCACTGTGATACCTCACACACACCTGACACACTCTTACGCCTTGGATTTGAATATGAATTTGACTATTTTTTGGTGATTGTTCATATACCAATCTATATAACATTCTGGTCATGTGACCTGATGATGTCACACCAGCTGTAATATCCTCACACACACCTGACACACATCTTACACGACTTGGATTTTGGAAATATGATTTTGGCTATTTTTGGTGAATTGTTCAAATATACCAATCTATATAACTTCCTGGTCATGTGACCCGATGATGTCACACCAGCTGTGATATCCTCACACACACCTGACACACATCTTACACGACTTGGATTTTGGAAATATGATTTTACCTATTTTTGGTGAATTTTTCAAATATACCAATCTATATAACTTCCTGGTCATGTGACCCGATGATGTCACACCAGCTGTGATATCCTCACACACACCTGACACACATCTTACACAACTTGGATTTTGGAAATATGATTTTGGCTATTTTTGGTGAATTGTTCAAATATTTAAATCTATATAACTTCCTGGTCATGTGACCTGATGATGTCACACCAGCTGTAATGTCCTCACACGCACCTGACACACATCTTACACAACTTGGATTTTGGAAATATGATTTGGACTATTTTTGGTGAATTGTTCAAATATACAAATCTATATAATTTCCTGGTCATGTGACCCGATGATGTCACACCAGCTGTGATATCCTCACACACACCTGACACACATCTTACAAGACTTGGATTTTGGAAATATGATTTTGGCTATTTTTGGTGAATTGTTCAAATATACCAATCTATATAACTTCCTGGTCATGTGACCCGATGACGTCACACCAGCTGTAATGTCCTCACACACACCTGACACACATCTTACACGACTTGGATTTTGGAAATATGATTTGGGCTATTTTTGGTGAATTTTTCAAATATACCAATCTATATAACTTCCTGGTCATGTGACCCGATGACGTCACACCAGCTGTAATATCCTCACACACACCTGACACACATCTTACAAGACTTGGATTTTGGAAATATGATTTTACCTATTTTTGGTGAATTTTTCAAATATACCAATCTATATAACTTCCTGGTCATGTGACCCGATGATGTCACACCAGCTGTAATATCCTCACACACACCTGACACACATCTTACACAACTTGGATTTTGGAAATATGATTATGTGTATGTTTAATACATTTTTCAATTTTTCAAATCTATATGACTTTTATTTTCAAAACAGTAACTGCTGGCTCATTTTAATATTGTATTTTGAAAACATACAAATAACATCACTTGAATACAACAACAACCATAGTGAGCAAATGACGGCTCTGTGTGTGTGTGTTACAAACTAGTACTTACAAAGGTATTAAAGAATAAATTTGCTTTATCAGGACATCCAGTTCCCCAAAATCTATAGTTTAAAAATATACTATGTAAAAGGGGTAGGGTTAGGGGATATAAAATATAGTTTGTACAGTATAAAAATCGTATGTATGGGATTCCCAAAAAACAGTGTGTGTGGTGTAAAGAGGAGATGAGGGGGGTTGTTCACCTCTCAATTCGGTGCTTCTGATTGATAGATTTGGATAAGTCAAGTGTTCATTAACAACAAACTTGTTAAGCTCTATTGGTACTTTTAAGCATATCCTCATAGTCATCCTAATATTATTGTTGGTCCCCGCAAAAGAATTGATTGGGGACCTTTTTGACGATTTTCGGAGATTTTTTTATTATTATATAGCTTTTTTTACTTAAACAAGTAACAGTTACACTTTTTCCGCTGTTTTTTTTTTTTTCAAATGTGTAAGTTTTACCAGTATTGCTTTTAAAATTAAGCCTACACATTTACACATTTATCCAAACATGGAAAATATAGGAGAAGGCTATAAGTACAGCTAAACCCTCAAGATTTTTACTAGTCGAACTTGTTGAAGAATGTAATATGCTTAATATGCTTTATATTTGCTTTTTGTATTCTTTGCTATATATTTTGGAGCACCAAATAAATAACCTTTACAGCTAAATTACATCATTATTCATTTATGGTTATTTTTTTACAAAACACAATCACAGTAAACACATTTAGAATAATCCTGTTTATTCAAAGCAAAATTAATTAATAAATGGAAGAAAAAAAAAAAAGTAGTCATCCATGGTGGAGTTCTCATGGTTCATGGCTTTGACATCTGCCAAAAAAATAAAGGGAAAAAAATGTGTTTGGTGCAATGAGCCATTTGTGTAGAAATACAGTTTTAGGTAAGAAATAAATACTAAAAACGTATTTTAGTTTTTATAATTCTCAACCAGTTCTACAAATATGTTTGCTTTAAATTACATTTTTCATCTCTGATGAAAGAAAATTATAAAAGGGAAAAAAAATTCATTCACAAAACGTCATCTGCAACAAGATAAGAATAAATCTCCACATTCTATAATATAATATTTTGTATAGTTTGTAAATGTCTACACAAAGGTTTGGAGGAAAAACATAATTACTGTTACTATGACTTGGGACACTATAACTTGACTTTATTATAGAGCATACAACTGAAAATGTGCGTGCGTCAAAGATTAGGCCTACAAACTGAAACACTGGAAAATAAAACTGTGAATAGGCTGCTTTTAGAAAAGATATTATTTTCTTTTACCTGTTAATTTCTTCTTTACCCTTTTACTTCTGTACTGCACAACTGACAGAACCATGGCGATTCCTCGTCGGACGGGAAAGCAGTCTGAAACTGCAGACAGAAGTTGTGGAACCACCTTGCACAATTCTCACACTGTACCTGCATGAACAAATGTAAATACAGTTTTAAATAAATATTTGCATACATGTGAAAAAACATGATGTTTAAGAGACAACACACATTAACGAAATGTTGTCTAATTATGCCTACCTATTTTATACACTGTAAACCCTAATGTTGTCATTAATAAGCAAAGTTACAACTATAACTCAAGCTATTATTACTATGCTTAAAATACCATGTTTTGGCATTATAAACATATGTTTAGTTTATTTTAAGAACTAAAAATATAAATTTATTTATATTATTGGCCCTTTTTCCGTTTAATCTGATTTGGTATGTCTGAAGTTCTGCCTGACAACAGCGCTGATTGATACAACAGAAAGCGGTAAACGCAGTAGCCTAACGTTAGTCTAGCTATTTTGATCTTTGTAATTTTTCATAGTGAAGATGGGAGAATTAACCCAAGAGAAGGCAAAATCGGTAGGTAGACGTTAAAATGTGTATGCTTTTTTTTTTTTTACTTTATCTTAATACATTTTATTCTAACGTTCTTTGCAAATTTGCGCTATTTGCTGTGTTAAAACTAATTTACTCACGCAGGCGGCAAGCATCTGTCTTTTTTCAAAATGAATGAATGAAAAGTTCCTTTCTGAACAATTTTCAACAATAATTATGTGGTAAATAAATTAGCTCAAAACGTCCTGGGCTGCGTTTCTCGATAACGATTGATCTTAGCACTTACGAGCGTTTTCTACGAGTCATTTTACGATCGTTCGTTATTGTTTCACGTGCGTTTCCCAAAAATGCACTTTACGCAATCGCGCGTAGCCGTGTTTTAAGTGCTACTTAGGAGTCGCTATCAGTTTGTCAAGTGCTGAAATGTCAATTTATAGAATGGCTTGTAATTGTAGTACATGCTTGTTTATTGAAATGTTAACCTAATGCTGCTTTCCAGACAACTCGGATATAATAACTATAATACAATATTATATTATATTATATATTCTACATAATAATATATAATACACTTCATATATATATATATATATATAAAGAGACGTTATTGCTGGTTTTCGTGCAAGTCATCAAGTCATTGACAGATTTTTTCGCCCAGTCTTTGAAGCATAGGCCTATTTCCTACATTATTTCTTTCATTCATTTTTTTTGTTCAGTCATTTAATTTATATGTGTATTTCTATTTTTTCTGCCCTTTTCAATTATTTCATTTATAAATTCATTAAAAAAAACAACAACAACAAAACGAGTGCTAAAGTGGACATAAGTACAATCTCCTTAATATTAGAATCACAATGTTGGTACATTTAAGTTGTACTCTGCCTGAGTGTCCTGCAGTGACGTCAATAAATCTGTCTTCTTACGATGCCTGAGGTACCCCCCGGGCCCCCTTTACGATTACTCCAGAGCACTCGTAGATCTATGATGATTTTCAAGTGCTACTTAAGTTATGATGCTTTTGGGAAACAGACCGTAATGTTAAGATCAGTCGTACGATCGTTTTTACGAACTTGTTAGGCTTACGAAGCTTTTGGGAAATGCAGCCCAGTTCATTGTTGCCACAACGCATTGCTACGTACGGGTTTACGCCTGCCTTGACTGACAGACAAGCAATCAAACCGATCGAGAACGGCAATACAACAGCTAACCGTGTCGAGTGGTATGTGAACTGACTAGCACTCTGAAAAATTGTGCATCAAAAGAAGTTGCATTAAGGGTAAACAGTGTTCAGTTTACTCTTATTCACATGTTCATTTACCGTAGCTTAAATTAAATCCAAGTTAGTTCAAGAACACGCAAAATGGTGACGGGAAATGTGTGTGTGCCACTACCTCTGTGGAACCCTCTGCACGTCCTTGTACAAAGGTAATAACTTGTTTGAATTAATAGCCTACGTTTCTGTTAGAACATTGAAGCTGGCGCACAATTTTCCAGTCAAGCTGCTACAAGCTGTTTTTATTTTGATTAATGAAATATGGTTACTATGCTGTTCAATCAATGACTATTTTATTGAAGTTCAGCTATGAAATTCATGTTGTTTTGAAGCAGTAACTTGTTTTAATGGTTATTGTTTGTTCAGTATAAGTAGCCTAAATGAAACAAGAATTTGGCAAATTTGAGTTAAGTGCCAATGGAAAAAACTAAATTGGTGAACTTCAAAAAAAGTGTTCTCACCATTACTTTAGTAAAATTAGCCAATTGGTAAAATTAGCCTACTGCCCTCCAATGATTGGAGTAAGGTTCAAAAGGCTGTGTGTGTTTGTGGTGATGTTAGATTACAGAGCGCAGTAGTGAAATTACTTTGTGCAACTACACAAATTTGTAACAACAGGCCTATGCAAATTACTGAGTGCACCTGTTCATATTTACCCAATCAATAACAACAGCATCTGTTGGTTTGGGGAGATCTTTCAGGCCGCAGGTACTGCAGAACTCTTCTTTGGATTCTAATATTGAAATGAAAACTTAGTGAATACTTAAAAAAAAAAAGTTTTTAAAATGATTTATATATCTTTAAGCAACAAGGGTATATTTGTTAATGGCCAATAAACCTGTTCCAAGGAGTATTTCCTCTGCCATTTGTCTTCTCAGGTTGCTTATATGATCCCCAGAAGGATTGATACTGAAATGTTGTGGAATGTCAGGAAAGTGCTTAACCGTTTCCTTTGCCATCTTCAAAAAAGAAAAGAAACTGATTGTGCGCTTTTGGAACTTTTTTGGATGTTTTCACCCATTTGCATTGTTTGGACAGACAAAGAGAAAATTCTTCAAATCTACATTTGTGTTCAATGAAGAAAGTCATACACATCTATTGCATAAGGGTGAGTAGCCTATATGATCAGATAAATTGTATGTAAGATTTTTAGAATATACCCAATATGCTTTGCAGATTATTTCTCTCTCTCTCCCTCTCTCTCTCATCTCCCTCCTTCTCTCTCCTCCAATCTCTCTCTCTCTCTCCTTTCTCTCTCACAATATCAAATCACTTAAGGCCAAAGAACACTCTGGAGATTTTAACCACATATGGAAACAGAAGACTGAAGGTAACCTTAAGAAACTCAGTGTGGACCAGGTAGGTAATGTTTTTTGTGTTCACTGGCTCGTTTCCAAATTTTTTTATGTATTTATTTATTTATTTATTTTGTCCAAACTACTGTTGACCAAAAAGACAGGAGATTTACAATGGAGAATTGTTCATGGTGTTATTGCAGTTAATGCCTTTACTTACTTAAATCTTGGAAGTACCAATAAGTGTCCTTTTTGTGATCATTTTTCATGCTTTATTAAGGTGTGACTTAAACTACTGTTTTCTGTTTTAAAGAAGTTTTTTTAAAATTGCAAAATTTTGCAATTGAATTTTAGGTAGCAAATATGTTTCTAAGAAAAAAATCTGTTTATCAAATGCTTAATTTTGTGGCGGGACAACCAAAAATGGGCATCTATTTGAGCATCAGAAAGAAAATTGAACAGGATATATATAGTACAACATTTTGTTGCATGGTTTTTTATCCTGGTGCAATCTAGAATTTTAATAGGTTTTTATTACTATACATGTATTGATGATCTGCTTTCTTTGGAAAATATTTGGTGCTGTATGATGCTCACATGTCCCTGTGTGCGTAGACTACTTTTTACACTTTATTGATTTGTATTGAGTTGCAACTTGATATTTTACTTGTTACTTGAGGCTATGTAATTGTAAATAGGTGAATTTTTGTAAATAAAAGCTTTTGTAAATAAAAATAAAAAAATCAGATAAACATGCTTACCTTTAATTTTGTTAGACAAACCCAGAAGACAGAGAAAGCTAATAATAGTTTGTTAATTGGGCTGACAGTAGGCCTAAATTAAAAGTACTAAAAACACGCCTGTGTTCAGCTTCATAATTTTGGTATAATTGAAAAAAGTAAAATTAATTGTATTAAATAAAATGCATTTTAATTAAAAAACATTTACACTGGGCCCCCAATAACATAGTTAATGGCCTTGTATCATATGTATTGTACTAGTAGTAGATCTTTAAAAATACCTGTAGGACAAACACTCCACAGCTGGTTGCATCTTGTTGAACTGCATGCTCTATTTGGCCAATTTTCCAATGAATATTGACCAGTTGTTCTTTTCCTAGGCGATTCAACCTCATTCTGAAGTACTGTCTGTTGGACAACAGTTTAATTCAGACATCCTGTGAAATTGTTCTAATTTCTCATATTATTAATTAATGTGATGAAAAAAGACTTACTGAAATTTTTGGGATGCATTCATCAGCGTCTCAACATCGGTTTCAGCACTTGCTGGATCCACAACGAAAATTGTGCCAGACAGAACATGCAGGTACTAACAGAACACAACACATTCAACTGAATATTCATTTAAACATCTTGTCGACATTTTTATATGCCAGTATGTTCTGATAAAATGAAATATTGATTAAAAATTTGTTTTTCATGAATTTGTAGTGTTTACCACAAACATCCAGTGGTTGCTTCTTATATTGACAAATGAGATGATTCCGCCAAACAACTCAAAATTAACCTGTATAACATAATAAATTCATGAGTTCATATTTAAAAAGTACATCAAACATACTACCGTATTTCAGAATATATAAATTGTTTTATAATGTACTTACATCTTTCAAACCCTGTTTAGCCACTTGGTCTCTCTGTCCATGCAATATCACACCAGTGGTATAGTGGTTGAGTTGGTACAAGTTCCCAGACCTGTCAAACTTGTTTAAGACTGACCGAATGTAACTCTCCATGACCTTAATGATTTCACAGTACAGCAATGCTAAGGTTTGTTGACATTTCTCAAGTGAAAGAAAATTATTTAAAAAAAATCATAATATAACATAATGAGATTATATTAAGATTGCTAATGTAATATAATTTTTCAACTACTTTGAAAGAGATCTAAAAGTATGAGTGAGTGATGTGATGGCCACTTATGGCAACCCAGAATTAAAAATTAAATTAATTTAAAGATTAAAAGGATAGGTTTGGGTTTACAATTAATGCAACACTGCACTTACTTCTCCACATAATCTCTCATGTGGTTGGAGAGTCAAAAACTCTGTGTGCCTTAAAATGCTGTCGAATTTGTACTGGTCAGCCTTAATAATAGCAACAATCTGTTCGCTGTCTTCACATTCCCAGAGTGTTTGGACCTGTAAAAGATCTGTCAGTAGAAGCTTAAGTACTGCAAAATTGTATTTATTGTAAATATTTACCTCTTCAGAAACACGTTCTACTGAAACATGTTTTTCGTGTTTTGTTTCAGTAGCCTTTTTTAGTGGAGTCTTTTTAAACTTGGTTTCAGGTTTGGGAATGTCACTTTGTAGGGGAGTTTTGACCTAGAAAATTTTTTATTTGTTAGATGAACAATAATTTCGAAACTATTTTTAAATCTCACACTTTAATTACCTCTTCAGCAATGCCTTCTTCAGAGACATCTACTTTTTCTGTACCTTGAATTGCTGTCTTTTTTGTAGTTCGACATTTGTATTTCCGTTTGGGAATGTGACATGTTAAAAAATTATATTAGGTGCAAAGTCACTAAAGAACATTTTTACTTATTTTTTATTTTTTTAAGGAACATCTTGAACAGCAGGAACACTGAAAACGGTAGGTGCTGTTTTTGCCATTTTTGGTTTTGGGATTTCAGGTGGTTCACTGTAAAAGTGAGATTTTTTTCTGTCTGACTTTGTGTCTTTTTCCTTCTCTTTTAGCCCAGTGCTCCTCTGCAAAGATCATGTTGGATGATGGTCTTCGAGGTCTAATTAACAGATCTTCGGGAAGGTTGTTCCGTGGAATGTACTCGAAATATCTCCCCTTTAAAGATCCATACATAATCCTAATGAACTCTGCTGGCCTGAGATGTTTGTGTTTGGAAAGTATGGAAGTTTTTACGATCCCAAACCATTTTTCAACGTGACAATTAGTGTCTCTAGTGTTGCTGTTTGGAGGTGAAGAAAGTGCCTCTGCCTTGTCACTGGAATATCTTTTGAGATTTCCCAGTAGAACCCCGCTCCAAAGTGGGTATATGGCCATATAATTGTCCATAAGGTATCCAGTCATATCAGGACAGTAATAAGGATTGTCATCACTGTGTTGCCGTTTCTCCTCTTTCAGGACAGATATGACATCACTGTAAGCTTTCCTGAACACTTTGGTGAACGGGGAGCAGCCAACAATTGTTTTTGATGTGGTTTTGTCTATCTCCCACTTGTCTTGGACATCATCTTCAAAGATGTGTTCCACAGTGGCATCTTTGTCCATGATAAGATTCTCCAAAAAGGCAAGACTTTTTGCCACACTCTCGCTGGCATGTGTTGCAAGCAAAACCATACACAAGTGCCTAAAAATAGCAAGAGCTTCACCAAGGGAGACAGAATTTTGCAACCTGGCAAAAACATAGGT
This sequence comes from Sinocyclocheilus anophthalmus, assembly GCA_018155175.1. Taxonomy (NCBI): domain Eukaryota; kingdom Metazoa; phylum Chordata; class Actinopteri; order Cypriniformes; family Cyprinidae; genus Sinocyclocheilus; species Sinocyclocheilus anophthalmus. Next base: position 26,967 of record JADLZN010003201.1, read on the forward strand.
AGCAAATTTTTTCAGACTTTCATCTGCTGTCTTTTTTTTAAATGTGGATGACACAGATTTGATAACGTGGGCTGCACACAGGTGCAACACAGTTGATGATTTAATATCAGCCCAGGTTTTTTGGTTTTGGCAGATAGCAAAGGCTCTTTCCAGATATGCAGGCACACTTTCTTTATTGAAGGCTAAAAGTACTGCCTGCATAATAGCCCAGCTGTGGTCAGTCTCAATCTGATGAATGTTGGTGCTTGTGTATTTTGAAAGCCTCAACAGAAACTGCATCAACCAGAATGTGATCGGTGGAATGGAATGTTCACTAGAAAGCATTTCACAGACTGGCAGCGGTGGAGCATCTCTTCCTTCACCTGGCAAGGTTAGTGCGTAGTATAGGATGTTTTTTTTTTTATGTGGAATTTGTGAAATCACACTTCCTGTTGCATCTAAGTAAAGTGCAATTGGGGATTTTTGTTTTAACCTGTTAACCAATATGCTGATTCCTGTCTCCGTGTACAGATGAGCCCCAAAAGGATCCACTTGGAAATGCTGGACGTATCCTGGTGTACAATAGGATGCAGTGTCACACTCTCTTATTATTGACTGTGTTAGCTGTGTCTCAAGCAGAATGTTGTCATGAAGTTGTATGGCTTTTTTAATTTCATGTGAAATCACTTTGAGGATGTTTTTATTGAGGCTATGAGTGATGTTTCCAGCAAGCAGTTCTTCAACAGGTGTGTTTTTAAGCCTGTCGTAGTACTCTGTGCTCACTCCTCGAAGCACACCTTTTGCAATTCTCCCCCTTCTGACATTACTGGCAGGTCGGAAGCGTTTATCTGTTTTTTGATGCAAAATCTGGCCAGCACGGCATACAGTCACAGGTATGACTGCTTGATATTTTGATGGTTTATTTTTCATTGTAAATGAATACCTTGCACAACAGCTTGGAAAAACACATCTAGCACGTACAGAAAGATAAGCACAAAGATGTTTTCTGCTCCCTACAGATCGTACATGCTGGTATGTGAATCGAAGAGGACAGCATGGATTTTTCTTCCGAAACTGCTTATACATATAGTGAGTCCATGGCTGTCTTAGTTTATTTGAACCTTTAAGGGGTTGCATTTTCCTCCAAACAGTAGGGTGAAGTATGATTTGAAATTTGGTTGGGATCTGTGGCACGTTTCTATATGATTTTTCCCCCGTTCTGTTTCTGTTAGCCCTGTTTTTTGTCTTTTGTGTCGTCAGTTCAGAGTGATAGTGGCTCTCACTTGAAGGCATTTCAGCAATATTTTCTATCACCTGAAAGCTCTCGGACTCGGTGTCTGTCTGTCCACATCCCTTAAAAATAAATGCACCCTCCTCTCCATCTTTAACTACTTCTTTGTTCGGATTGTTTGTGGGCTTGATTTGTGGTTTTTCCTGTGGTTTATTTTCATTTTTGTTTGCTTTCCCCTCCAGTGCAGTTCTAATAGTTCTTCTGTTGTATGTCCATATAATGAAAAGCCATTGTCTGTTCTTAGGAGTGTTTTCTCTGAAGATACTGTTAGCTAATCGATGCCATATTTGGGAGTTGTATGTAGTGTCTGCATGAAGTATGTTTTCAGTTTGGAAAAAGGTTTCAATTATCTCTTTACCTCCAGCAGTGTTCCACAGATCTTTTCGAGAAGCTCCTTTACCTCTTTTAGATTTTGTCATCCTAGAGTGTTGTTTTTCTTTCACTTTTTTTTTTCTGCATTGGTGTGTCTAGACCCCACTGTGACAGTTAAAATATAGAGGTAGCAGTCAATTAAAAAAATCATAGAAAATTAGCAAAAGCATGCAAGCGTTTGTGTTAATCCATTACAGGTGACAGTCTTACATTAGCTGTCACCTGTAATGCTTTAACACAAAACACTTACAGGCCTTTGCTAATTTTCTATCATGAACACCAATTTTCTACCTGAACACCAATGCTGACATCTTGGGGAAAAAACTAGGATTTTGTTGTATTTAAATTTTTAATAGACTTTTCAAAATGTATATGTGTGTGTGTTTGTATATATATATATATTTAGATATACTCGTATATATAGAATATATAGATATATATATTATCTATATAATTTTTATGTTTTTATTGTTATGTATCTATTCATTGTTGCCTTTGTATGTGAAAGACTTATGCATTGTGGAGAACTTTTTGTTTTGTTTGACTGCTGACACTGTCCCTGATTGTGTATAACTGTTTTTCTAAATAAACTTTAATTGACACGTGACATTACCCTTTTTTTTTTTTTTTTTTTACAAGGTCCAACATTAAAATAAAAGAACTACATGTCATTGAAAAAGTTTTTTTTTTCTAGCATTGACCATTGCAGGACCATTGCATCTTCCAACACTAGTTTCATATGTCTTAAAGTTTACAAATGCACACAGAGAATGCTATACATAGTACATGTTTAATTGTATGATTAAAATGTGTTAAAATAGAAGGGCATTGTGGCAAAATTAACAATAAAATATTTCTAATTCATAATAAAAAACAGAAATATTAAATATATTAAGGTAAATATTTTTCCATTTTCATGACTTAACAGTGTCAGGAACATCATGCAAAAGATAAGTTGTAAGAGTAAGTACATAAAATGCATAGAAAATTTCTGTTGTTGCATATTTTTCTAAATGCAACTGTATTATACACATCAAACACCGCAGACCTGCGAATTCGAATTACTTTGTCAGGGTCAGTCTCTACACGTTAAATGTGCAATTGAAATTGTAGAGATTTAAAGAAGTTTTTAACTTTTTTATTCTGCCGATAGACTTTGTACCATGGTAACATGGCATTGCCAGTTTCATGACATAGTAGAAAAACATAAATATAGTATATATAATATATATCTAGATATATATATCGATATATATATATATATTATGATATATATTTTTTTTTTTTTTTTTTTTTTTTAGAATAGGTATGTGAAACCATTGTAATCATGAAGTAGCTCTTACGTTAGGCTATATGAAATAGTGTCTAAATTTGGCTTGCAAAATGGATTACAGTATTTCATACAGAACGTTTCCGCTCTCGTGACTGCTGAAGTGTGAAAAACCTGTCATGATGAAAATAACACTGTCATAATAAACAATAACGCACACGTATTAGCAGAAAGATCCAGCAACAGATGCGGAAAATGTAACCAAAAGCGTTCTCTTTAAAGCTTTAAAATTATATGCTAATACGTTTTTATTTTTATTTATTTCTTTTTGCCTTTCTTTGTTTTACCACAAGTGTAGCAGCATCCTTCTACTTAATCCGTATATAATCCATGCATATTATAAAATCATGCCAGTTCCAGTCTTTAGGCAGCAGAGTTGCAGGTAGTCATGTGCATAGGCTTTTGCTATGATTGTCCTTTTTCTTGATTTTCAACATATCTGTATCTAACGTGACCGTCAGGTATTAAAGTGAAAAAAACTAAACAACCAACGTTTTTGAAGGAAATAGAGGCACATGACTAGAACAAAGCGGCCAATCAGTATTGGGAACTAATTTTCTGGGGAACTCGCTAAAGGCTGGCTGCTAAATTTGCTAAATGACGTTGTGATTGCGCGATGACATAATTATATAACCGCGACTGTATCATTGTGTATAATATGCAATAAGATTGGTCAAATTAGTTGGCCATTTTAGCGAAAATATGATTTGAAGTGTTAATTTACATTTGTTTATAAAAGTAATAGAAACATATATTCTTTGTATAAAAATAACATATAAACAATGTTGTATGATCACATTTTTATTTTAAATGCAATACTGAAATACTGAACAGTTACACATTTTTCAAGGATTCCATTTGATCAATTTTTTTATTAGTAAAACTACACATTCAGAACAATTGTCATTTTAAGCAGTGTAGGCTACTTAATATGCTAAATTCTAACAAAAGTCCATAAATAGGGCACAATGTACTGTTTTATGAAGGAATTTTCTAAATTGACTTTTCACAAGTGGTCTACCTGTGTTTGTAATTACACATTGCATTGTTTTACAGTCACATGAAACGTCTGTAAACTTACAGACAATGTCTTCGCAGACAATTATCAGTAGGCTACCTTTTCATTTTTTTCTACATATTGTTTTCTTACATACCTGATCCACAGTTATATATACAAACTAATAACAAGGTGTACCATAAATGAAGTTGTTATTGAACAATTGCAATTAGCAACTTAATTTACATATGATGTGTGCACTGCTAGGCCTGCCTCTGTCCATCTGTCGCCACTCCAGGTTGATGTGCTGCTTGGCTGGCTAGCTGTTCAATGGCTTCTTGTTTTTGTGTAATTGTATGTAAAAAATAAATGTAATTATTAATAAATTAAATAAATAAAAAATACATGTAATTGTGCAACATTAATGTCTATATAAAATACCAACAATATAATGCACCAATCATGTTTTTTCATGGCCAATTCAGATTATTTATTTATTTATTTAACAACCATTGGGCGATTATGATTTTTTTAAAGCAAAGGAATATAGTTTAATTTGCTCTATAACATGATAATGAGCTACCAGTTGATCACGATTGATGGGTTAGCGACCATTGTAGCAACAAAAATCCTGTATAGCGCTACATATAAATATGTACCTACAGGGTTGTGTACAGTTTTTTTCCACAAACTAATACTTTTAGTAGGTTATATATTTGAATATATGTATAAACATTATCACATGATGATTACTGTTATAATTACCTAGGCTTACTGTGGTGCGATATCAGTCACCTGAAGAAAGCATTGCTATAACGTTAACTGTCTTTTAAAATGTGTATTGTAGGCTACTGTTTTTTAATTGTGTGTTTTTGCTAAAGGACCCAGTGTCTGGAAAAAAAGTTGAATGAATGCATGAATTAATTATTGTGTTTTTTATGTGAATGAATTTATCTATTTTCCTGTTGATATTTTAGTGTTAACCCTTTCATGTGTGCTTATTTCAGCTTTGTGATTGATGTGCGAGGATACTACAGCTGGTGTCACATGACCAGGAAGTTACATAGGCCTAGATTGGTATATTTGAAAAATTCACCAAAAATAGCCCAAATCATATTTCCAAAATCCAAGTCATGTAAGAATGTGTTTCGGGTGTGTGTGAAGGTATTACCGCTGGTTGATGCCATCATCGGGTCCATGACCAATGACGTTATATAATTGGTATTTTGAACAATTCACCCAAAAATAGTCCAATCATATTTCCAAACTCCAGTCGTGTAAGATGTGTGTCAGTTTGTGTTGTGAGGATATTATCAGCTAGGTGTACAATCATCGGGTCACAATGACAGGAATTTATTCCTTGGTATCAGTTTGAACAATCACCAAAAATAGGCCCAAATCAATCTTTCCAAAATCCAAGGTCTTGTAAAAGATTCTGGTGTCAGGTGTGGTGAGGATATTACAGCTAATTAGAAAGGGTGAAACACGGGTCATCGGGTCACATACCTGAAGTTATAGATTTGGTATATTGGAACCATTCCACTCAAAAATAGCCCAATTCATTTCCAAATCCAAAGTTTTTTTGTTTAAGTGTGTGTCAGGTTGTGTGTGAGTATATCACAGCTGGTGTCCATCATCGTGTCCATGCCAGGAAGTTATATAGATTGGTATTTTGGAACAATCACCAAAATATTCCCAAATCATATTTCCAAAATCCACGTTTGTGTAAAATGTGTGGCGTGTGTGGTGTGAGGATTTACCGCTGTGTGACATCAGTCGGGTCACATGACCAGTAATTTATCTAGGCTTGGTATATTTAACACTTCACACAAATGTCCCAATCATATTTCCAAAATCCAAGTCGGGTAAGATGTGTGTCCGGTGTGTGTGAGGATCTCACAGCTGGTGTGACATCATCGTCGGTCACATGACCAGGAAGTTATATAGATTGGTATATTTGAACAATTCACCAAAAATAGTCCAAATCATATTTCCAAAATCCAAGTTGTGTAAGATGTGTGTCAGGTGTGTGTGAGGATATTACAGCTGGTGTGACATCATCGGGTCACATGACCAGGAAGTTATATAGATTGGTATATTTGAAAAATTCACCAAAAATAGGTAAAATCATATTTCCAAAATCCAAGTCTTGTAAGATGTGTGTCAGGTGTGTGTGAGGATATTACAGCTGGTGTGACGTCATCGGGTCACATGACCAGGAAGTTATTTAGATTTGTATATTTGAACAATTCACCAAAAATAGTCCAAATCATATTTCCAAAATCCAAGTTGTGTAAGATGTGTGTCAGGTGCGTGTGAGGACATTACAGCTGGTGTGACATCATCAGGTCACATGACCAGAATGTTATATATCGTTGTCTATTTAACAATTCCCAAAATAGGCCAATCACTTTCCAAATCCAGTCTGTAAAGGTGTGTGCCGGTGTGTGTGAGGATATCACGCTGGTGTGACATCATCGGTCACATGACCAGGAGTTACTAGATTGGTAATTATTTTAACAATTCCCACAAAATAGTCCATCATATGTTTCCCAAATCCAGTTGTGTAGATGTTTGTACAGGATGTGTTGAGTATATCACAGCTGGTGTGACATCATCCTGGTTCACATGACCAGAAGTTATATAGATTGTATATTAACATTACAAAAATCTCCAAATCATTTTCCAAATCCAGTCGTGTAAGATTTGTTTTGGGTTGTTGTTGGTTGTTTTTGGCTGTTTGTTTGGGGGGGGGGGGGATTTTTGGGGGAGGGGGTTGTTGTTTGGTGGGTGGTTGGAAGTGTTTTGGGGGGGGGGTTGTTGGGGGGGGGGGGGGGGGTGGGGGGGGGTGGGGGGGGGGGGGGGGAGGGTGGGGGGGTTGGGGGGTTGGGGGGGGGGGGGAGGAGCGGGGGGGGGGGGGGGGGGGGTGTGTGTGGGGGGGGGGGAGTTTGTGTTGTGGGGGGGGGGAGGGGGGGTGGGTGGTGGTGGGTGTTGTTGGGGGGGGGGGGGGGGGGGTTGTTGGGGGGGGGGGGGGGGGGGGGGGTGGGGGGGGGGGGGGGGTGTTGAGGTGGAAAGGGGGGGGGGGGTGGGGTGTTTTGGGGGGGGGGGTGGGGTGTTTGGGGGGGTTTGGTTGTTTGGGGGGTGGGTGTTGTGGGTTTGTGGGGGTTCGTGACGTGTTTTTGGGGGGGGGGGGGGGGGGGGGGGGGTCAGAGTGATGTGGTGAGGATCTTACAGCTGTGTGACATATCTGGTCACATGACCAGGAAGTTATATAGATTGGTATATTTGAACAATTCACCAAAAATAGTCCAAATCATATTTCCAAAATCCAAGTCTTGTAAGATGTGTGTCAGGTGTGTGTGAGGATATCACAGCTGGTGTGACATCATCGGGTCACATGACCAGGAAGTTATATAGATTTGTATATTTGAACAATTCACCAAAAATAGCCAAAATCATATTTCCAAAATCCAAGTCGTGTAAGATGTGTGTCAGGTGTGTGTGAGGATATCACAGCTGGTGTGACATCATCGGGTCACATGACCAGGAAGTTATTTAGATTGGTATATTTGAACAATTCACCAAAAATAGCCCAAATCATATTTCCAAAATCCAAGTCGTGTAAGATGTGTGTCAGGTGTGTGTGAGGATATCACAGCTGGTGTGACATCATTGGGTCACATGACCAGGAAGTTATATAGATTGGTATATTTGAAAAATTCACCAAAAATAGGTAAAATCATATTTCCAAAATCCAAGTCTTGTAAGATGTGTGTCAGGTGTGTGTGAGGATATCACAGCTGGTGTGACATCATTGGGTCACATGACCAGGAAGTTATATAGATTGGTATATTTGAAAAATTCACCAAAAATAGGTAAAATCATATTTCCAAAATCCAAGTCTTGTAAGATGTGTGTCAGGTGTGTGTGAGGATATTACAGCTGGTGTGACGTCATCGGGTCACATGACCAGGAAGTTATATAGATTTGTATATTTGAACAATTCACCAAAAATAGCCAAAATCATATTTCCAAAATCCAAGTCTTGTAAGATGTGTGTCAGGTGTGTGTGAGGATATCACAGCTGGTGTGACATCATTGGGTCACATGACCAGGAAGTTATATAGATTGGTATATTTGAAAAATTCACCAAAAATAGCCCAAATCATATTTCCAAAATCCAAGTTGTGTAAGATGTGTGTCAGGTGTGTGTGAGGATATTACAGCTGGTGTGACATCATCGGGTCACATGACCAGGAAGTTATATAGATTGGTATATTTGAAAAATTCACCAAAAATAGGTAAAATCATATTTCCAAAATCCAAGTCTTGTAAGATGTGTGTCAGGTGTGTGTGAGGATATCACAGCTGGTGTGACATCATTGGGTCACATGACCAGGAAGTTATATAGATTGGTATATTTGAAAAATTCACCAAAAATAGGTAAAATCATATTTCCAAAATCCAAGTCTTGTAAGATGTGTGTCAGGTGTGTGTGAGGATATTACAGCTGGTGTGACGTCATCGGGTCACATGACCAGGAAGTTATATAGATTTGTATATTTGAACAATTCACCAAAAATAGTCCAAATCATATTTCCAAAATCCAAGTCGTGTAAGATGTGTGTCAGGTGTGTGTGAGGATATTACAGCTGGTGTGACATCATCGGGTCACATGACCAGGAAGTTATATAGATTGGTATATTTGAAAAATTCACCAAAAATAGCCCAAATCATATTTCCAAAATCCAAGTTGTGTAAGATGTGTGTCAGGTGTGTGTGAGGATATCACAGCTGGTGTGACATCATCGGGTCACATGACCAGGAAGTTATATAGATTGGTATATTTGAACAATTCACCAAAAATAGTCCAAATCATATTTCCAAAATCCAAGTCGTGTAAGATGTGTGTCAGGTGTGTGTGAGGATATTACAGCTGGTGTGACGTCATCGGGTCACATGACCAGGAAGTTATTTAGATTTGTATATTTGAACAATTCACCAAAAATAGCCAAAATCATATTTCCAAAATTCAAGTCGTGTAAGATGTGTGTCAGGTGTGTGTGAGGATATCACAGCTGGTGTGACATCATTGGGTCACATGACCAGGAAGTTATATAGATTGGTATATTTGAAAAATTCACCAAAAATAGGTAAAATCATATTTCCAAAATCCAAGTCTTGTAAGATGTGTGTCAGGTGTGTGTGAGGATATCACAGCTGGTGTGACATCATTGGGTCACATGACCAGGAAGTTATATAGATTGGTATATTTGAACAATTCATAACAAATGCACAAAATATAAAGTTTTTACATCTAAGTTGTGTATTATATGATACATGTATGTATAAATACATTGTAGTTGATTTGAGCTCTTTCGTTAAAACAACCACAAAGTTACATCGATTTATTTCATTAAGACATTCAGTTTACTTACATATTTATAACAGATATATTAATCATATAAACGTTGCTAATTGTATTAATCTATACTTAATCTATTTGCTAACATAAACTACACATGAAAAAAGATCACGTTTTTAGTGTTTTTATGGAATAATGCACATATTTAACCAAGTTTATTGTGGATTTTGCACTATTGAGAGACTCCCTAACTTGACGTGCGCAAGCGGAGATTGTTGTGAGGACTTTTTCACTTCAGAGGTTTAAAACAATTACATCATCAAATAATAATATTATTAATTTTGATATTATGTTTTTAAATGTGATCTGAACGAGATACAGCATGATCCATTAGTATTATGCGATTACATATAAATTAATGCTGAAGAAAAGATCGAATGTCTAACGAATGTCCAACATAAAACCAACTTTACCGCAGTTGCGCTCACTCACTCACAGTGCTGCCGCAGAGCCTCAGGGACACTGTAGGTGCTGCACTGTGTTAGTTTATGGCTCGGCTGCTCAAACAACACACATAACACATTTGTTTCTATTGCCAGACCTCTCCTGTCGCCAAAGAGGCACAGACGCATCCCAAGCAGCCCTGTCTATTGTTGCTCCAGTGTTTGTTGTGGTAAGACAAACACTTACATCTTGTACAACCTTTTGTTTACAAAATACACAGTTTGTGTCTACAATAAAGTCCCTGACTCACCTTTACTATTCTCATGCAACAGATGAAATATGAGCCTGATGGGAATGTGACCACATTTGGTGAGTTTACTGCATGTTAAGCGTTTAGGTGCGTTAGTTTTATTTCCTTTTAATTTGACTCAAGAAATGATACTTATTTTTAACTTAAGCTATCTCGGAAAGATGTGGTCGTCTTACACACACACACACACACACACAGAAAGAAGATTATGGAGTTGTGATCTTTTATATTCTGCATGGAAAATACTATATTCACTAACAATAAACTGCTAAATGTACCAACACTTCTACCAGAAATGTTGCTTTAAAAGCCCTTAATGCTTATTATAAAAAAGAGGAGGTATTATTCTTTAAAAAAAAGTTAATTAGTAAAGAATTTCTCAATAAAATTTAATAATATGTAATTCCTCTACTTTGCCAATTATACATTTTGGATTTGCTTTTGGGAGAAATGTAGGCAATTTGGGAAAAACAAAACTGTTTCAGTTTGTTCAGTCTTTAAGTACAGTATGTAAATAATGTGTTTTTAAAATTAATTTTATATATCAGTCGTCTGTTTTGATCCGATTTGATCAACAGAGAGATAAAAAAAAATCTTTTTTGTTTAGTAAGACAATGTATTTAATGACGAAAATGTACTTTGTTGGATTTTTATTGATGGATCTGGGTCTTATGGTGTTTTTTTTGTTCGTTTGTTTTAGAAAAGAAGAAGACTGAGTTGTATCAGGAGCTTGGTTTGCAGGCGAGAGATCTGAGATTCCAGCACTTAACAAGTATTACATCAAGGAACAATGCCATCATCATACGCATGGAGGTATGGACACGTTATAGATTGTTTCATAAACATAGTTCATCTTTGTGTTGTACTTAATACTCATTTGCATTTGGAAGTTGAATACATTTTCCTATTAAAGGTTTTGTGAGTTTATTTATTGATTTGTTTTATGATTTTTTTTTTTTTTTGTGAAGCCTCAAGGCGGTGGTGACCACACAGTTGTACTGGTCTGTATTTCTGGTGCTCGGTCTGGAGAAATGCTGGTGTTAGTAACGGGGGCCACGCTGTCGGAGATGGGAAACTTGCTCCTACTCTTTGCCCTTTGAGTTCAGACTCCTGGACGCATTCTGCAACACAGGGTGACAGTGAACATTTTAAATGCCTAATGATTTGTTCTATAAATTGCTAGTGCTGTCCCATTACTCGCGATTAATCCTCCAAATAAAAGCTTTTTGTTTACTCATATTGTGTGCTGTGTATATTTATTATTTACATATAAATGCACACATGCATGTATATATTTCAGAAAAATGTTATGTTTGTGTATTAAATATATTTATATTAGTGGTTTCAAAATTAGCGCGTTAACGCAGGTGATTAATTTTGGCGAGTTTCAACGCATTCAAAATATTTTACGCAAATTAACTCGGGTCGGGCTAGGTTGGCCACCTCCCCTCACAACGCTGCTTCCGGCACAAGATAGTGCATTTTTATTCTCGCAGAACGCTGATAGGTGACACGTTTCAGCACACGCCTCCCCTTCCCGTTCAGCGCCAGGCGCGCTCTCAAAACGAACGACGGAACGGTACTGTGCTCACATCAACGTCTCTTCGTTGCACGGCACAAGGTGCGGCGGCGCACTGTAGCCTATAATTCCTTTCTATCAACTGTCGAAATAAACTACTGCTGCAATGTCGCTTGTCAGTTAAGTCATGAAGTTACCAAATAGGTGCTTAAAGCTGCCTTAAAACTGTGCATGCATGAAATATATTTTACATGTCACATTTAAGAACATGTTTCTGAAATGCAGTGCTTTTCCAAACTGTCCTGGAGCAGCCCAGCACTCTCACTCATCCAACACACCGCTTTACTCGTCAGCTCATTAATTGAGACTTTAAGACCTGAAGTGGGTCAAAGAGATAGCAGCCAAAACAACCAGCTGCTGTGATGTCTGTTCATCAAGAATAAAAGAAAAAAGAGGAAATCAATAACATTTGTTGCTTTAAGGTTTCATCTATATTTAATTTAGAATTTATTGGGTTTGATATACAGACTTGCAATTGTAGTTATTTCTGCTGCACACCTATAGGTAATATGATTTCTTTAAATGGTTATGTCGAACATTGTTTTGACGTTCACATTAATATAATTTTATTTTTTTAATCTACTAATGTTAATTGACAGTTCTCATTATACTGTATGTTGAATGCTCTAGTCATTGGTTTAAATATTGGGGGTTGGGCAATTTTATAGAGAAATCAGTATTGGTATTATTGATAATGGCCTTCAGTCATAAAAAAAGATGCAATTAAACAAATATAAAAAAATATATACTGTTTTTATGCTGTATCCACATTAATTTGAAGATTTAATGTGAAATCATTGCAATATAAAAGTATATTTAAAACTCTTAACTGTTAGGTGGATTAATCGCGAATATATTTCAGAAAAGTGTGATTAATTAGTTGATTTTTTTTTTTAATCGATTGACAGCACGAATATAATGAATCAGTATATGTATAAAATCTACATGTAATATTTTTCAAAATAGGTACTGTATGTGTATGTCTTTATACCTTTATATAGCATCAACTATCACACAGTAACACACATAAGGATGTAAACAAAACGTTTATTTTGGATCGATTAATCGTTGGACATGAACTATAAATACATTTATAATTTGATCAATCACATATCTATATGATACAAGTGTCGTTAATTGTTTTTTTCTCCCGTAACGAAATTAGTAACTTTTCATTCAAGCAATGATGCAATTTAAATGGAATCAAAGTACCAGTTAAGACGCTTACTTGTTTCTTTGATGATAGAAGTCTCAGTAAGCGACCTTATTTGAACCCATTAAATAGAATGCATACCGTTTTCCAAAAAATCTTAAAACACAACTGCTTTTAATATGCATAAAATAAAACTGTTACTTTAGACACCACATCGCATATTAGAATATTTCTGAAGGTCATCATGCGACGTAAGATTGGAGTTGGCCGCTGCAAATTTAATTTTGGCATCAACGGAAAAAATTACTTGTAAAATAGATAAAAAAAGAAGGTATAATAATTTTCCCAAATTACTGTTGTTTGAAATTAAAACAAGTCCTTAAGTTATCATTTATTTATTACTTTGAGTTTGCATTATGGGATCATAGTTGGTCGTGGATTGTTTCTTTCAACCACAATCTGATTTTTGTCCATGTGTTTTTGTTCTCGCTCTCTGTGGTCTATTTCCCTGTTTTTATGTGCAAGCATGTTTTTGTTGCATATGGTAATCATATGTTTCTGTCACAGGTGAATGTGCTGCAGATGCGGCTCAGTGAAGTTCAGCCTCAGGTTGTGGATTGTTTGGAATCGTTGGTCGACCCAAAGCTCCTCTCTGCTGACCGCAGCAAACTCCATATGCTCCTGCTTAATAGCAAGAAGTGAGTTCATTAACTTCATTAAAAAACTAACTTTCCCCAGCCATATTGTTGTTTTTAGAACATTATGTTCCCAAATGCAAGAGGCATTTAACTACACCATTAAGAACCTGACTTTCTTATTAGCTAATCTTAATGAAGGATCGCTGTAACATAATTGGTAGGGTAATTGCTGTATGAAGCTTATCCAGAGTTATTAAACGATTTTGTTGTGTTTTTCTTGTGTTAATTAAGGATGAGTCAGGATGGTTGACTCGGCCGTCTAACATCTGATTAGTTTTTTTAGTAATGTCCCCTAGTGTGTTTATCTATTTTTTTTTCTTGTGTTTGTAGTTGTAATATTTTTTAATGGTGGTGCTTTTGAAGAAGAATAATTGCACTTGCCAGAAATTGCAGTTAACAATAAATTTCAAGTACTGTATAATTAAAAATTGCCTACTGTGAGCAATGTTCCCATTATAGTGCATAAGCCACGAGTCTGTGTTTGCTGTGAAGTCTGTCTGTGATAGTTATGTTATTAAAACCTAATTATAGAGCATGTCTTAGTCGACTAGTCAGTTTTGAAAATATGTAGTTTTGTCCATCACTAGTGTTAATAAAAAGTGCCTGATATTGGCCAATCCATTGATATTACTGTACTGGGGCTACACATTGTTGGAAAAAATGGCAATGTTTATTTATTTTTTCTGTGATGTACAGTACAGTATTGCAATATGAATAAATTCATTTTACATTCTAAGTAGGATTAATTATATTAGACCGATTTGAGTTTTTTTGTAGGGGAATACATCTGCATAGAAATTAATATATATATATACACACACCAGCTGAAACCCCTTTAAGTAACCATGAAATGTACAAACTTTTTCCATTTGAGTCAAAGGCCACATTCCAAATATTTTTGACCCATTCAATATGAATATATCATAAAAAATATTATCTTTATTCATTTTTTTTTATTACATAATAATATTAAACCAAATAAGATATTGCTATTTGTATGAATAATATTGTAATGTAAAAAAAAAAAATAAAAAAAAATTTATATTCAAAGGTGACCACCAGTGGGTTATAATTGCTTTTACCACAAAATTCAATAGGCATTTGTCATTTTTATTGTTGTGTGATACAATAATAGAAGGTGAATCACTAACACAAACAAAAACAACGATTTGTATAATTGTGCAGTCTTAGTGACAGATCTAGAAAAAGTCTGTCTTGGTTAAGGGTCAAATATCGAGTTTGTAGACAATGCAGAGCTTTGTCCTATAAGTTCTGAGAGTAAAAAACATTATCTCTCCCTGCAGCCTCTCAGAGCTGGAGACAGACATTAAAGTGTTTAAAGACAGTCTGCTGAAGATCCTGGATGAGGATGAACTGATAGATGAACTCTGTCTCACCAAATGGAGTGACCCACAAGTGTTGTAGGTGTCACATCACAGAATCCAACTTCACAGCCATAAGTTTTAAATGCAACACATTTATATATATATATATATATAATAATATATATATATATATATACACACAAAATGTCTTGATGCTCAGTGTAATAATTCAAAGATATTGTTGTGTGGATCTGTTATCTGTTGGCGTGTCTGTCTTTGGACGTGGGTATGTCTGTGTATATGTTCACATGGAGCCAGTGAGGAGAGTAGTCTGGGTATAGATCACGCTGAAGAGATGGAGTTATTGCTGGAGAATTACTTCATGCAAGCAGAGGAGCTGGGAAACAAAGCCAGAGAGCTGAAAGACCTCATCGATGATTCTGAAAGCGTCATCTTCATTAACCTGGATAGGTACTGTACCGGCGGCAGACATAAGCAAATGGATCATATTGAAATTATATTATTATTTTTTATTTAACTGAAAGAACAGATTTATATGCAGCGCATACGCCTCAAAGGAATAGTTCACCCAGAAATGAAAAGTCTTCTTTTGTTTTTCATAAAAAAGTAAAAAGTTCAATTAAGAAGTTATGGGTGTTACTTTTAATTTCATCTATTATTTACAGTTTATTTTTAAGGCATTTCGGGCAAAACCATTGTTTTTTCATGCGCTTGCCAGTTTTGCGATTTCAGCCAATTTTGCTTGCATAACTTGTCTTCTTTTAGACATAAAAAATACACATTTAAGTGTTATTTATTATACTTTATCTATTTATGTCTATTGATTTCAGTACCGATTCATATCTTTAAAGGCCATTTTTGTTAAAATTTGTTTTTATCCCGCACTGAGCCAGAAATCTCTACTTTTGTAGCACTTACTTAACTCAGACTTTACAATTTTATTCCTATCTATATTCTGAAGGTTTTAGAGAGGTCTGTTCATATATCATTCTCCTTATTTATGTAATATTTTTTTCCTAAAAACATGGTGAAATTTTTTATTTTTGCTGGTGACAGCAATTTCTCATTTAAAGTGATTAAGAGATATCCTAAATCTTGTCTGTGAAAATACATACATATTAAAGGTGCACTAAGCGATTTTTGCCAAACGTTGTTGATATTTGAAAGCACCAAAACAAACACGACCATACCCCAACAGGACCCCTATTTTGAAATCTCCGCCCCACACATACGTACACAACCCTGGCAGCGACGATGGCAGAAATATACGGAGATAACACAAGCATATTCAAACAAAAGCCAGCACAGATAAGTTGTGTGAAACAATGCAAAATCAACGTTACTATCAAAAAGAAACAACGCAACCTCGGCGTCCGATTCAAGCCCTTCCCGCTCCTTGAGTTCTCTCCACTGCTGGAAAGCTGCTGCAATATTTACGTGGGTACTACCTCTTGCCTGATCGTAACCCTTCTTTATAATGTTTTGTTCCTCCGATATTTTCTCTCTATCTATAGTCGATCTGCTAATATCCGTCCTGTACACTCAAATTGAGCACTCTCGCTATCATTACAAGATATACCCCCTTACTGCTGATTGGCTGCAAGTGTGTTTTGGGACATGGTCTGACACTGCGGTCAAAAGCGTTTTTCAAAAATTGCTTAGTGCACCTTTAAATGTCAACAAAATGGTAAAACTAATTTTTCAAGGTTTTATCAAATGTTCAGATTTTTGTTCTGGAAATTTATGAAAATTGGGGAATTTTTATTTGTGCATAATTAATTTAATGTTTGCATATTTAAACAGATAGAAGCAGTTTTCAGAAAACTGTAATGCTACAAAATTATCTAGAGGGATAGTTTACCCAAAAATGAAAATTCTGTCATTAATTACTCACCCTCATGTCGTTCCAAACCCATAAGACCTTCGGTCTTCATCTTCGGAAGACAAATTAAGGCCCTGTTTACACTAGTGCATTTTCGTTTTAAAACGCATACATTTTGCTAGTTTACACTACTCCGGCGTTTTCGACCTTCGAAAACAGACTTTTGAAAATGCTGCAGACCCCATTTTAGTTTGAAAACTCCGGGGGGTTGCGTTTCAGTGTAAACGGACCAAAATGGAGACTTTTGAAAACGATGGACGTGGCTGCCAACATTCACTTTGCGTATATCCTTGACGACCGTGTAAACAATAACATCATGCACATTGTTGTACCCATAGATATGTATAGGTAGATTCCACATTTGACCGCTCCAAGCACGTAGACGAGTCCGCCATCTAAATGATAGGGAATCTACCTATACACATCTATGGTTGTATCTGCATGAATGATGATGTGACATGCGTTTTCGGTTGTGTAGTGTAGACATAGATTGTTTCAGAAACGCAGTGAAAACACCAGTGTAGACGAGGATCCTTTTCATTTTAAAACGCTGTTTTAAAACCCCCAACTACAAAGCACCTAGGGTAAATGGCATAAGATGTATTCGCATGAAAGCTGAGAGCTCTGTGAACCTGATGTCCACATGGAATGTTTACCAATGTCCTTTACAGTGTGTTGTGTCTATGCAGGGTCACCAGAGCTCTAAGATTTAATCAAACTACTCTTAATTTGTCTGCAGAAGATGAACGGAGGTCTACGGGTTGGAACAAAATTGAGGGTCTACAGAGAGTAATTAATGACAGAATTTTCTCCATTTGGGGGTGAAACAACTAGCCCTTTACTGTACTGTCGATAATTAACTGGGGAAGTCTAATGTGATAATGTTATTGAAAACAAATTGTTAAGTTAAAATTTCACTCTATTTACCAGTAGTATGTTGCCTTAAATTGTCTTTAGCCACCGTAATGTCATGATGCGACTTAACCTCCAGCTCACCATGGGAACCTTCTCGCTCTCTTTATTTGGTCTGATGGGTGTGGCTTTTGGAATGAATTTAGAATCTTCTTTTGAAGAGGTTGGTACCATTTTACTTCAGTTTACTGTTTTATTACTGTGTACCAGTTTACCTCAGTTGTTATAGCCAGCATTGTGTACAGTGTTATCAGTCTGTTTGAGTACATGTTGTTTATTGACCCACATTGATTTGTGTGTGTGTGTAGGACCCGCGTGTGTTTTGGTTAGTGACAGGGTTCATGTTCCTGGGCAGTGGACTCATCTGGAGAAGACTTCTCTCTTTTCTGGGACGGCATTTAGAACCCAGCTCTCCACCTCCTGTATGTAACACTCATAATACTCCTAATGTTTACCATTATAGTCAGGGTTGCACATACGTTTTTCAGCCTGATATTTGTCTTGAGGTTTTGAAGATTTGGTTTGGTCCTCTCACTCCACATAGTGTAACCCGTTAAATACAACTATAAAAAATAGGGCTGGTTTCACAGACAGGGCTTAGACTAAAGCCCTATTCGCACGGGATAGTATTCTTGGGGACTTGTGAAAAACCCCACCCCCCCCCCCCCCCCCACACACATCCTGAACTGCTGTGGTGCATTCGCACGGGATAAGCAAAGCCTGTGATTTTACTCAAATTTACTGACTCCTGGATAACCCGGATGTCAAGGCTTTGAGAGTCCCATTTTATGGTCCAGATGGATTTAAAAAAAAGAAACTAATATAGTTTCGTGCGCTGTGTCATTTACATTTCACCTGGCTAAAATAATATCTCAAGCTTTATGCTTGATATATTTGTAACACATTAAGCTCAAAACCTTTTCAGCTTTCTCTTTCTGCAAATTGTATGGTGTAGCGATATGATGACAGCACCCAAAATACTATCAAACACTCCAACGCAACTCCATTCTTCACGAAAGATGGATAAAAAAGCGCACAGGAAACAAAAACCTCGAAAAAATTATATGCGACCCGCCAAATGCAGGCCAAATCACAGATATGCCGATTCGCACTAATATTAGCACAGGACCTCGGTGTTCGGCGAAATATGGTAGGTCATTTGCGGGGGAATTTTTACTTTAGAAATTACAGACATGGCCGATTCGCACGGGATTAAGATCACAGACAACCTCCGCAATTATTACAAATGACTAGAGGTCACCAGGTAATACTAATCCCGTGCGAATATGGCTTAACCCCCGGGATTAGGCCATAGTTCAATTAGGACGTTTAAGTAATTTTTATTAACATGCCTTAGAAAAAACATTACTGGTGTGCATCTTGAGGCAAAACAAGGGCACTGACATATTTCAAGATTAATCAGTGCAAGTTTCTTTCAGTTGAAACATTTACATTTTAGTCTGGGACTGGGCTTAAGCCTTGTCTGTGAAACCGGGGGAATGTGTGATAATACTATTATATTTTAAAATAAAAGGGAGTATTAAATAAAAATACAATTATTTCATAGTAAACTTAAAAATAAAATGCTAATATTTACTTATTTTTTTAAAGATGAATTTTCATCGTTTTCAAACTTAAAATCAACAAGCTTTTATTTTGGCGGGTTGCAGGCAAGTAAGTATATGCGCTTCCGGGTTTAGTGCTGGTGACTGAAGCGCATCAGTGAATGAAATGTCACAGTTTTTCATTGTGCTTTGAAAACGGCAGCAGGTAGCCTAGATTTATTTATTCAGTTTGAATAGAAATCTTATACAGTATTAGTTTGTCGATCTAAAATGGTAATTGTGCATTAACAGCTGTCAACCATGTCGGTACGCAAATGAGCAGTCTGAACTTATTTACACAGCGCATTTTTTTTTATTTTGGTCGCGCATGCGCACCTGCGTACCACTTATGTGCACCCCTGATTATAGTGATGATTGTAACTTTTTTTTGTCTTTTCACAGATTCCTCCTGTTTGGAGGAAAAACCAAATCAGCACCTTAAAAGCAACAGACATTAAACCTGGGGTTAGATGATAGTGTGACTGCTGCTTTTTCAATATTTTTTCCCCTCCTTTTCCGTATCTCTTGACTTGTATGCATACTGTATTTTTCAGTATCATGTGCCACTCACCTCAGTCTAATTTAAAATGACCTTTATCTATTCAGGTGTATCATGTAGACACAGTTTTTATTTTGCTATGTGATATTTGTCTTGAGGTCTTGGAATAATCTCTGTATTTATTGTTGTGAATATCATTGACATAACGAAATCCATCAGATACCTTTTATTGACGGTAAAGACAAAATTATCTGCCACTAACTCCGTTTCCCTGGTTACCCTTAAAAACACATGTTTATGAATACATAACTTTGATAAAACATTAAAAACATTAATTTGTTGTGGGCTCTTTATTTTAGGCATCTAGAATAAAACCTTTGATGTTTTTGAGTACTAATGCACTTGTGTATACATTATTCAAACTTTGAGTCTTTATTAAAATACTTTGAACCTCTATTTGCATGAAAAGTGCTCTTTAAATGGTGTATAATGCATTATGTAAAGTGTGTTTGTATTTCGCTGATATCAGGAAAGAACAGCAGGGGGAGATAAACCCCCACTACAACAGTTCCTTCCACTCATTATTTTATTACCCAAGAATATTCGCACAGATAGGTTGTATATCCCAGAAGACAACATTATGAACATCATCTTACAAATGAAAAATGTTTTAGCTAAAATAATAAAATCTATAGGGAAAAATATGAAACGTGTTTTAAAGTAGAAATGACTGACTAATCAACCATATTTTGAGCTAAAATAACATACACTGTAAAAAAAAATCTGTAAAATTACGTTTTACCGTATTAAAAAGAAGGTAGCAACGTTTACGGTTTTAACTTAAATACCGTAAATTACCGTAATTTCATTAACTGATATAAATGTTAATATACCAACCTATTGAAGAACTGAAATCTGTTTTGTACTGTTGTAATACACTGATAACCACCAAATGCAGGTGGTGATGAGAAAGTCACATGATGAACCAAAGCCCATCACAAGCAGCTTTTAAACAATAACATATATAGAAGGTGCACCGTGTCATTCACACAAATGCTAAACACAATCACGGTAACACACATGAAACTGAAATAATGCAATAGACATTAATTTAACAACATTAGGTGTAACACACAACCCTAATATACAAAAATGATAAGAACGAAACAGTTATTTCAACAAAAAAACATCACCACCCTCCCCCCTGACCCAATGTAACGCAGGGAATTCTGGGAATGTCAAATTACAGCTTTATCTGATAAAGACGAATAAAGGTATTTTTCAATTCCAAAACGGTATACTACCGTAAAATTTATGTCCAATACATGTAATATCCAATACAGTTTTTCACCGTATATAGTAGGGGAATTTACCGTTAACCATTTAACAGGTTTTTACTGTAGCATTTTTACAGTCTTTTACCGTTAAATTCACGGTCATTTTTTTACAGTGTAGGACTGTTAGTGTTACTACTGTAGGGACATGACTAATATGGGATAACTTTCAAACAACACAAAACGATTTCAAAGTCTTTGCCATTTTGTTTTTCTGTTGAAGGCAGTGGTGGCTGATAGGTTATTATAGCAACGGTTGCTACAAAATAAATAAAACAATAGCAACTATGATAAACTACATTTTATTCCAATTTTAGCTCTGCCTGAATGGGTTTGCAATTGGAATTTTGATTTACATAGTCTATGTAAAATAGTGGTAGATAGTTTATAGTTGGTGAATGTGAAAATTATTTAACTTGTATTAATTTAAATTCTAACTGACATGTATTTTTATTTTTTTAATATTTATTATAACAAAAGCAGATAGATAGATAGATAGATAGATAGATAGATACCAGAGGTACATAAGCTTAGATGACAAGTCTTCGAATATGTCCGGAGTCGGTTTTTTTTTTTTTTGTTTTTTCTTTTTTGTTTTAGGACAAAGGGGGTCCGGAGGCAAAAAACGTTGAGAACATTTGTCAAGGGGGTAGACAACAAAAAAACTAGTAACCAGCTAGTCATACCTGTTTGGAACTGTTTTTTTGGTTCCTGGAGCAGAAAAAAACAGCTGCGTCTACTAACTTGGACTGATTTGGCTGAAGTCTGTCTCGAAGCCAAGTAAGCTTCACACATAGACAATATTTTGATGTTCAAAATGATGCTCATTTTGACAGTTTACTAGGTTTTGAGACAAAACCTCTTGCTGCTCCAAGTATTGTAACTGTGTCTGTGACGCAAAAATCCTCCCCCGTCTCTCTCTCTCTCTCTCTATCTCCTC
>JADLZN010003202.1:0-90783 GCA_018155175.1 Sinocyclocheilus anophthalmus
AAAAAAAAAAAATCTTCACCAGTGGAATATATTGGTGCAAGGATAATTTTGTAAAAACAACAGTTGTGAAAAGCCACATTAACTTCTTTCTCACATAACAGGCAAATGCATTTTTTTTTTTTTAGGTTTATTGTTGTTTATTTGATGTTGACCTTTTGGTGTTGCCCAATCATAAGTGGACATATGTACGAAATGTTTTTTTTAAAGCATAGCTTGTTTCACAACTGATTATAGTGATTTTTTTGGTGATATATATATATATATATACGGATCAGTACGTACCTCGGTTCGGGGGTCACGGTTCGATACGATTTCAGTACAACAGGGAAAAAATAAATCTACTATGCTAGGTTTCTTTTCATTTATTTTGAACAGGCAGTAGTACAAATTCAATTTTTTTCTACCTAGATGTGAAAGTACTAAATATTATTACATTATGTTATATACTGTGTTGCGGAGTAACTAGTTACATGTAACGGAATTACGTAATCAGTTACAGTTACTGAGAAAAAATTTGTAATTAAATTACAGTTACTTATGACAATTTTAAAGATTACAAAGGGGGTTACATCTGAATATTTTTCACAACACACACATATAGATTTGATAGATTTTTTCATAAATTGCAGTGACTGCTCTAATATATAAGACACCAATGTTTCAGGAGTTTAGTAAACAGAATAGGACACATGCTTATTAGATAACTGTTTTATTTCCTATTTGGATTTATGTATATGCTTTATTTTTTAAGATTAACTGTTAGATGCCTGTGTTTCCTGTCATAGCTGCAAAGATTTGATTTAAAAAACAGTAACATAGCTACTAAACTATTTCTTTTTTTTTCTTGTTAGGGTTTTAAATCTGTATTTTTTTCCACCTCAAGATTCTCAAAGTACGTCTTTTTTTGGTCGGCTGTGCTTTAATCTTATGTCTCTTTTGTTTTATCATATTATTCTCATCAAAATATGATCCATCTTAATTGCGCGGTGATGGAATGGATTTCGAAAGTCTGGCAGTCATCAGTGTTGAGTCCCAAGGTAAGTTAACCCTGGTGCTTAAAATGTTTTGAAAATGATATCATTTGAACATCCGTAGAAATTTAGAAAAGTATAAAAAGTAATCAAATTTTAGTTACATTTTTTTTTACTTTTTATAAAGTAATGAAATAGCTCCACTACTATTACATTTATATAATTAACTTGTAATCTGTAACCATTTACCATTTTCAAATCAACCCTTCCCACACTGGTTTTATATATATGATATAATACATCTATATATTTAATATATAATATAATTAATATGATTATTAGTAATCTATTAGGGATGCACGATATATCGGCTACCATATCGGTATCGGCCGATAAATGTTCATTTTTCTGTTATCGGTATCGGCCTGAAAAGAAAATTTGGCCGATATCTTAAAGACGATAAATAATGCATTATTTCCTTCAAAGACACTTCAGATGCGCGCTGTTCGGTTGCAGCCTTTTGTGCAATTGTACGTCGTAATATTGTGTTTATTTGATGTATACCTGATTTATCTCATATAGAATGCGTTCGGTTAAGTTAAAAGAGCGCTTCAGTTACCGGTGATCATCTTTAGCTCAGCACACGCAGCTCAAACAGCAGTGCACAACACTAATACCTATGTTGGGATGTTGTTACTATACATTCTAGGAGAACATTATTATAATAAAACGCTTTGTGCATTCTTGGGTGTTAGTTGCTGTGTTTTCAGCGCGTTGAATATGGGCACAGGGCGCATTCCACACCAGGATCACACAATTCTGACTCATAGCCGCAATACTGCTTGGTTAATTGTTGCTTTAAAATGTACACTCATGACGTCCCCACAACACACTTTCAGTCGCTCAGTGTTGGAGTTCAGATTGTGTGTGAAATGAGATGAATCTGGTCCCCATAAGGAACAATAACGTTGTGTGTGAAAGGTCCTCATGAGGCCTGTTTTGCTCAAGATGAGTGTGTGAGCGCAGACAGAGGATGCTGGACAGGAATAGATGTTTAAGTTGAGGTTGATTGTCTCTCTGAAGTCATGAGGTGTGTTTCCATGTTGTGAAATCCTCTCATTATTGATGCTATCTCTTACAGAAGAGCAGTGTTGCTGCTAGTAGCAGAGCAGCAGATGACTCTGATCCTTCTCTCCAATCACAGACTCAGATGGAGGATGCTTCTGGTCAAACCAAGTCTCCTCAACAGGTACAGTCACTTTTATCACTGGAAAGTTAAGTCTGCAGTCTGTTTCTGCCATGTTTGGAGCATATTTTGGTGCATATCTGCTGTAAATGAGTTCACTCAACACTTTATCGACATGTGTCCAGTAGTTTAGTGGTAGTGGAATATTTAAGGCCAGTTTTGTCTCGCAAACAATTTTTTTTCTTGGTTAATTGTTGCTTTAAAATGTACACTCACGACGTCCCCATAACACACTTTCAGTCGCTCAGTGTTGGAGTTCAGATTGTGTGTGAAATGAGATGAATCTGGTCCCCATAAGGAACAATAACGTTGTGTGTGAAAGGTCCTCATGAGGCCTGTTTTGCTCAAGATGAGTGTGTGAGCGCAGACAGAGGATGCTGGACAGGAATAGATGTTTAAGTTGAGGTTGATTGTCTCTCTCTGTCTCTCTGAAGTCATGAGGTGTGTTTCCATGATGTGAAATCCTCTCATTATTGATGCTATCTCTTACAGAAGAGCAGTGTTGCTGCTAGTAGCAGAGCAGCAGATGACTCTGATCCTTCTCTCCAATCACAGACTCAGATGGAGGATGCTTCTGGTCAAACCAAGTCTCCTCAACAGGTACAGTCACTTTTATCACTGGAAAGTTAAGTCTGCAGTCTGTTTCTGCCATGTTTGGAGCATATTTTGGTGCGTATCTGCTGTAAATGAGTTCACTCAACACTTTATCGACATGTGTCCAGTAGTTTAGTGGTAGTGGAATATTTAAGGCCAGTTTTGTCTCGCAGACAATTTTTTTTCTTGGTTAATTGTTGCTTTAAAATGTACACTCACGACGTCCCCACAACACACTTTCAGTCGCTCAGTGTTGGAGTTCAGATTGTGTGTGAAATGAGATGAATCTGGTCCCCATAAGGAACAATAACGTTGTGTGTGAAAGGTCCTCATGAGGCCTGTTTCGCTCAAGATGAGTGTGTGAGCGCAGACAGAGGATGCTGGACAGGAATAGATGTTTAAGTTGAGGTGATTTGTCTCTCTCTGTCTCTCTGAGTCATGAGGTGTGTTTCTATGTTGTGAAATCCTCTCATTATTGATGCTATCTCTTACAGAAGAGCAGTGTTGCTGCTAGTAGCAGAGCAGCAGATGACTCTGATCCTTCTCTCCAATCACAGACTCAGATGGAGGATGCTTCTGGTCAAACCAAGTCTCCTCAACAGGTACAGTCACTTTTATCACTGGAAAGTTAAGTCTGCAGTCTGTTTCTGCCATGTTTGGAGCATATTTTGGTGCATATCTGCTGTAAATGAGTTCACTCAACACTTTATCGACATGTGTCCAGTAGTTTAGTGGTAGTGAAATATTCTAAGTCCAGTTTGTCTCCAAACAATTTTTTTCTTGTTTAAAACCAGTTCTGCTATAAGCAGCAGTTACATTAATACGGTTTATGTATTATACTGAGGTATTTTTGTGAGGTATGTACTTAAGTGTTTTTATGAGTGGCCAGACAGGGGGTGGTGGGGGTGGGAGGTGTGCACTGATTTGAGAATGGACAGTTAAGAGCCACACTTAAAAAAAAAAATCTTGGATGCCTTTCTATGTGAAGAAGTGCTGAAAGCCCGTCTAGAGGTCTGGTAAATTTCCCAACCAAATTCCATTACTGTACATGGACACAAGCAGGCAAGGCTGCAGATAACGGATCCTGGAGAAAATGAACAGTGGTTAGTGGGATTTTTCTCTGTGTACCACCAGCAAATGACAAAAGCAAATGAAAGAAGTGGGCTTGTTTTTGTACTAAATTAAAACTAATTAGAGAGAAAATACATAATAAACAGACTCCAAACGCACCACAAGCATCCATGAGCTCTGAAATTATACAGTTGATTCAGATCCAAAGACATCTGAGCAAAATGTGATTGACGATTTAATTTCTAAGTTCAACAAAGTTCAAAATTATCAACATGGTATATACAATATTAAAAATGAATTACAGACTATAAAAACTACAATAAAATTGTTTTGCTATGCTTTCCATTGCTAGTCAGGGTAGATGTTGTTGTTTTTTTAAGATAGGGATGTGTCAAGTCATGATAGGATCATGATTAAAATGCTGTGGTTGACTAACTCTAAATGGCTACAGATAGTTTGGTCTGTAATAGAGCAAATAATCATTATGTACTCATATTTTCATTCTTTCTTGTATCTGCTTAAAAAACGTTAAAAAAATATTTTTTTTTTTTATTTTGAATAGCGTCTATTTGCATACACACAAAAGAACAATATTGATTTTAGCATTAGTTGATATTATTCTTATCAGAAGTATATGTTATTACAAAACATCAATCATGTAATGAAATTTTTTGACTTTTTTTAATACAATGTGTGTGTGTACATTCATACATATCCAAACATATTTTTGGCAAGTGTGTGCAAAAAAAGATTAGTTAAATGAACAACTGCCACACCTGTATTTTTCTTCTTAGCAGTACTCTATCATCAGCTCCACTCAAAAGCCTTGCAGGACAAGCCCACTTCAGCAACATTGGAAACAAATCAAAGAAAAAATAAACAAATACAATTGTTCCAAATATTCTGTATGTTGCTTTAAAATAAAATATATTGTGTTTTAATGGGAAAAAAGTTGTTGTTTTTTTACCCTGACATTAAAGATAAGTAATTTAGCCTTCAGTATCTAGCTATTGTTTACAAATTATTGTGAATCAGATTTTTGACTACAAACAACTATACAGCCAACGAGCACTGTCATGGTTTTGTTCAAAGGGAAAAAAATCTAAATAATAACAAACAATTCCGAATAAATTTCATTATAGCATGTCATTGCACACAGAAATGGGACAAGTTTGTGCTCTTGGGCATGTTTGTAGGTGTTGGAGAGCAAGAGAGACTGTCAGGGAGAGGCGCTCAACTGTCACTCCACTAGACATGCATGTCAGCGCGCATGTGTGTGTGCAGGGCTAACAGCGCCACTGATGTGACAGAATGTGTTGTAAGTGTTAAAGTGCGACAGGATGTACGTATTAGTGAACGGAATTCAATAAACTTAATAGGTATGAGGGTTATATTTACTATAAGTCTGATTTCTCATCACCTAAGTCTGATCCTGTCCCCATTAGCACTCATATTTCAGTCCCACTTTGCCACAAATTTTTAATCCTTATTAAAACATGCCCATATCCGATGTCAAGTGTTATATGAAGATGAAAGAGATCATATTGCTTTTCAATAGCTTGACAATTTTGACTGTTCTACATGGGTAGCTTTGAAATAAAGCCACTGGAATGAGACATTTTAAAGCGCTGGACTTAAACATATTTTAGACTATATTTACTCGAAATTAAAAAAAGAAAAGAATGCATTATCATGTTTGACCATCACATTGTTTAATGGCTAAGTTTGGGGTTGGTAAGATTTTTTAAATGTAGTTTGAAATTAGTTTCTTATGCTCACCAAGGCTGCATTTATTTGATTAAAAATATAGTAGCAATTCTAATATTGCGCAATATTATTACAATTTAAAAGGGCACTTTTCTATTTTGTTGTTGTATTTTTTAAATGTAATTTATTTTTGTGATGGCACAGCTGAATTTCCAGCAGCCATTACTCCAGTCTTCAGTGTCGCATGATCCTTCAAAATCATTCTAATATGCTGATTTGCTGCTTAAGAAAAATTGGTATTGGGGTATTTTGTGGTCACAGAGCAAGTTGTGTGTCACACTGTTTCAAGTAGGGATGTAACGATTCAGTCAACTCACGATTCGATTCAATTCACGATTTTGATTTCACAATTTTTTTTCCCGTTCACAATTTTTTAACACAATTAGATTTAAGACAAATTATAAATAAATATGTCCTTTTATTATTGCTTGGACAAAATACTGTACGTTTCTTTGCAAAATTGAAATATAACACTATAATACCGTATTGACCTGAATATAAGACAATGTTTTTTTCTTGGAAATACATCTGAAAAAACGCGGTCGTCTTATATTCAGGCTCTAGACTTTGACATGTCAATAATACACCCACAACAATAGGTGGCGCCAAATACGCATAAAACGAGTGTGCCATGAAATATGTAATGTGTGTTGTAAAGATCGCGAGTAAAAACGATAGAAAAAGAAAACCTGATGGGACCAAACTCCCTTTGTGATTTTTAAATGTAAGACAGTACCCAGATTTGAAGACTACGTTAAGATTTAACTTCTACTGTTAATAAGATTTTGGTAGGCTACTATTAGATGGATAGCCTAAATGTCCTAATTCAGATGGGCTACCTGTTTTTTTATATTTTTTATGGTATATCAAAAAGTGTATATTTTTTTTAATGTGATTGTTGGTACATTTTACCAGTTTTTACCATACTTTCAAAACAAAAATTAAAATAGGAAAAATATGCAATATGAAAATAATTGAAGACTAAATGTGTTTTACTGAGAAAAAAAACAAGATTTGTTTTTAAAAAGCCTTTTTCCAAAAGATACATCTGGAAAAAGGGGGGGTCGTCTTATAATCAGGGTCGTCTTATATTCGGGCCAATACGGTAATATATTAATATAGCACTTGTAAATGATTGCTGTTTTGTTGGTTTTGATTGCTTCTATTGTCCTTATTTGTAAGTCGCTTTGGATAAAAGAGTCTGCTAAATAACAAATTTTAAATATAATGTAAATGTAAATAACACAACTACATTGAAATTTTAAAACAAGCACCAAATCAAATAAATAAGTAACACAAAAAAATAAATCTCTTCATATAAACAAACTTAAGGCTTTGTCTGTGCTCTTTCCATTCAGTTAGAGGCAACCACTGGATTTTAATCAAGATCCAAACAAAGATGCTGCATACATCAGCAGTTTTTTATTTAAATTAGGCTGTATCATTTCAAAATTTGAAGCAAAAACAGAATGGTTTGACTTCAGTTTTGTGATTAGCATAAAACTATCTGCACGAAACAGCAAGCTGGGAATGAGACACACCTTCACTCTCTGCCAGCAGGGACAGCTTAAAGCTTTCCTTGGTTTCCTGCTGTAAAATAAAGCAGCGTGCCTTAGAACTTACGTATGCATAACAGAGGCAATAGGCAAAAGAACAAATACATCGAATCTGGACAGTACGGTCCCCTCAGACATACATTCATCTAAACTCCTGCCCCTAACTGAATTTGTTTAGCATCTCAACCGATTTGAGTCGTCACATATTTAAATCGATTTTTAGCCGGCTCGTCACATCCCTAGTTTCAAGTAAATAAAAATAATAATAAAAACAGATAAAAATAGAAATGGAAAGTTTACCACATATCTGAGAGTATGATAACAATGTGAATATCCCGAAAAGCCAAACACTTTAGAATAAAAATCTAATCTTTTAAGAATTAATCTATGATTATCTTTCACAATAGTTAAATGGTATTACTAAAATCTAAGAAGGACAGTAAGTTATCTGTCCATAAAGTCATTATTCAATTTGCTCCCATATGACAATTTGAGAGTCATGCATGATAGTAAACACAGCTGAAAAAAAATTCACAAAAACTGACTGTATGAAGCTACTGGCAATTCTTTTAATCTTAACAATCGCAAAATATCAGCCAATGAATCTACCTCATCAATATAATGGACTATCAATCACTTTTTCAAAAGAAAATGTAAGAATAAAAGCTCCTGATCATTTATTCCTGATATTTCCATCACTGGGCCTAAAAGCTTTATTATAGCTGACAAGCTAACTAAAATGCATTATCTTGTGCCTGAATAAAACTTTCTAGAGGAAATGCTTTGCATAATGGTCCCTGTCATATCAATCACATTTTGGAGCATCGATTTGATTGTAGGTCTATAAATCTAGTCCGTGTTTTCTCACTGTAAGACTTTAGACCCACTTTTCCCTAATATTGTGCATACATCAGCAGTATATTTTTCTAAAGCTCTTTGTTGACAGTGAACCAGCTGCACCTGCCGTGATGCAAGTCTCCACACTGCGCACACACACACATCCAACACATGCATTAAACAACACACATGCATCTTACTCTGTAGGGACTCTGGGTTCTGGCACTCTCCCCTCCCATTACAACGAGTGACATTTCTGAGGGCCGCCAACCTCGGAGCCTATGCATTTTAAATGAATGCCCTGCACGCCCGCAGTGCCTCTGTGCTCCCAACCGGCTAATACCAGACCCACCTCCACTCCTGCACCTCCTATTCCCTTTACATGCCTTACAGGAATCAGAGCCAACAAAGACACAGCATGCAAACGCACGCACACATGGATACAGGATGTGTCTCAAAATCTAATGAGATGAGTCCTGTCTACTGAATACATTTGAGACAATCTTTTACACCAGAAAAGCATCTACAATGCCCAAACATGCTGTCTAGATAGGTAGCTCACTAGATTTTGAGAGACAGCCATGGACGTCTGCTTGGCAGACAATAAAATGGGAGAAAAGTCCAACAGACTTGCTTAGAAGGAGGGACCAGAATCAGTAGCACTATATGGCAAAATAAATAATATTTTAAACAAGTTATGAATGTGTGTTTACGGTCTGAACTGAGTGTGATGAGATAAAGACTATGAGAAATATAATGGCAAAAAACAAACAAACATACAGCTTGGGTGGTGTAGTCTGATTAATAAGGAAATGACTCTTAGGTACTGATTCTTTTAATGAATCCTTTAAAAAGACACACGATGTGTCCCAATTTGCCTACTTACACTGTACCATAAAACTATGTTCTGTATTTAGAGAGTGTACATGGATCTGCCCTCAAATTTTCACCGGCAATAGCAAACCATCCAGATACAATGGATGAATACTCATTTCAACATAATATGATTTGGGATACACTAATTCTAATTTTTAATACTATTTAGCATGGATAGCATGCAAATCACAAGTTATCAGTTTAAGTAGGGCTGCACGATTTTGACAAAAATAATTATTTCCCTTGAAATTGTAATTATTAATTACGATTATCAAAATGTACACTGAATGACGTTTACACCATTGTTTGAAGCAACCGCATGTCGTATTTTTAGTTGAAAACACTCTAACTGAAAAACGTTTATTGCTTTTCTATAGTATTAAGCCTCAAATGTCAACTATACATTGGATTGTTTTCTTCTTTAAATAAAAAAAAAGGAAAACTATGCATGGTAATATAATGTTATACTAAAACTAAGATTAAAACAATGGAAAACCACTTAAGATAAAACACATCTTAAGCATGAAGAATAACACAAGTGGACGATTAATTGAACGAATTCCCTGAAGTCAGAGTGCTTACAATCAATATGTGGTGCACATTCTGAACTGCAAATTGTCATTAAGTGTGAGTCCGAAAATAAAGCAAGTGCACTTGCTAGTCTACTTAACGTACTTAAGGTTCGTGAAACTTAACATTATCAGTATTGGCTGATTGTTCATATGAGAAAATGTGGTTAAAGATTCAGTTTTTCTAAAACAACAACAACAAAAAATCATAATAGAGCATATTTTAATAAAAACAGTATAATAAGAAAAAGGTTGAAAAACAGTATATTATAAAAAAAATAGTAAATCACTTTATTATTTTTTTATTCAGATCTACAGTCTAATAAATTTGTATGATATGTTATTGTCATTTATTAGGCAAATAAACAGAAACAACTCAATAGTCTTTATTCACACAAAATAACAAAAAATATTAATATTTTGTATGGCCTTTTTTGGCCTCGACAACAGCTTGCATTCTTGCTGGCATTGTTTTTATGTACTTTTAAACAGTCTCTGTTGTTATTGACTGTAATTGGGCATCTGAATAAAAACATAATAAAGTGCTTTACTATTTTTCTGCCTTTCTTGTAACACAGTAAATAAAAAAAATTAATGGATAACAACAACAATAATTATATTTTAGCATTAGAAACACTATTGTGACTACAGAGCTTACACATACTAGTGGATTAACCATTACAGAAACATAAAAAAATTATTTTGGTAATTACCAATACTGTTAGTTTAAGGCAGCTGTGGCACAAACCTTACATTAGGTGCTGGTCTAATACATTTTTTAAGCACTGTATATTTCTGAAGAATCATGTGACATTGATGACTGGCGTAATGGCTGCTGAAAATTCAGATTTGCCATCACAGGAATAAATTACATTTTAAAATATATAAAAAATCGAAAACATTGTAAATGCAAAAAATATTTTGCAGTATTACTGTTTCAAATAATGAAATAAAGTAAATATTCAGTAAATATTGGAGCATCCTTATAATGTCCCATATCAAGATTAACTTTCAGTTTGATCAAAATCAATCAAATGAATTAACTGGTAAAGAAAGTCAAAAGAGAGAAAACAGAGAAACAATTGGGCATGAAGGTTTTCCATTTATCCTTCTACACCCAAGAAGTACAAATCTGAAGCAGAGAGGACTTGGTTGGCAGAGAACATTTTGCCTGACCACACTTCCTACAGTAGGCAGCTCGAACTTGTCACCGTGAATATGCTACACCACGAGTTGACATTAAGGTGGAAGGAAAGGCAGGGTAAGTGCTTGCTCATGAGGTCGCCCTCCTTTTATGGTAAGAATAGCCTTTGCTGTTCAGCAATACACCGATGCAGGTGCACAAACTCACACACATGCATGTCAATGTTTGAGTATGCACACAAGTGTCCGAGTACACAATCAGATGTGTGAGCCTGCATACACACAAACGCACACACCGAGAAGGCGGCTGAAAAAGATACCCAAAATTGATTCTAACCACAGGGCTGTTTCAAAATGGCAAATCGCTGCTTTCTGAAGTCCAATATGATGGATTCATCCATTTTGAATGAAATGCATGAGACCAACATAGCTCGAGCCAACCAATCCACACACACAGAGAAATAAGAGCACATCCAGATGTAGCCTGGTCACTGTGCTTCTCATCTCAGGCCAAGCACGAATCTCATCGCACATTGACAAGTCCCCAAACGCCCCGACACAAACTCACCCCAGGTCTTGATGTTTTTGTAGGCATGACTGTTTGCAAACACATTTATTGGGTCTTTTCCGACGGTCCCCTGTTGACTATGTACAACTAATGAGCCAAAACTCAAAGCCGTGTCCTGATCCCCACAGTGCCGGAGAGGGAGGAGACCTATCCTAAAAGTGAGTGTTGTCCACCCCCACCATGATTCGTAAAGGCCAGCTGAGAGACATTAACGAGTTAGAATGGCAAAAACGTCTATGAGGTTGAGGAGACATGGCGCATGTTAATCAGAATTGTAAATCGATGTCAAAGAGGAACAAAGACATCACTGTAAAAACACATCTATGGGAGAGCCACGTTAATATCCTTATCTAATTAGGCTGACTTCCTACTGACTCGCCAGAGAGGTAAGGGTAAATGTGAGACTAATTATTGATTCATTTGTTTACCTTGGCAGCCATGTTCCTTGCAAACCCACACAAATAATAAGCCCTCGGGGGGGGGGGGGGAGTGCAGGTGTAAAAAAACTTGGGGGGGGGGGGGGTAATTAATAAAAATTAAATGGGGGGGGGTGGGGGGGGGGGTATTAATATTTTAACATGACTACTGTACCGAACGAGTAGTACAGCCTTCAGTTTGCACCCCGTGGTGATGACATGACTCCACTGACATCTAACAAAATGCCGCACAAGTGGAAGACAATGTAGCTTTCTTGCAAAAATACAAAGGGGAAACTCTATTTGCTGTTCCAATGAATTCAATTTGGACCCAATTTGATTTGCTTTGACTCGTTGATTCGATTTTGATCCAGACATTTTTTTAGGAATAGGTACCTAAACATATCATTTACTTTCGGCCATTTTACTTCCTCTTATTTGTTTCATTTAACTTTTTGCTATAATCCATCTCGCAGTAAGGCTGATTATTCATTAACATTTTTCTTCTTAACCTCTAGTTTAAGAAGTTGTAAGTCCCCTACACATTACATTTACAGCTATATTCGTATTTTTAAACAATTAAATTAAATGAAAAAAATAAAATTGTGGCAAAACATTACATTCAAATTAATTGATCAAATCAGAAACAAAATCACCTAGCCCTACTATAAACAAACTACTAAAAAACAAAAAAATACCAGCAATATTATTTTTATTAGATAGATCACAATAATTATTTTAAAAAATATATTCTTCTAATATTAGATTAATATTGATTGTCATTGCAAGGCATAAAAGCATTTTTCAACCCTATAAATAACTAACATTTGCAATATAATTCATCTGCCGCTATGATCAGCATGTTGCACCATTAAGATCAAATGTATAGTTTTCATGCTGGCATTCAAACACACCATAAACTAATGTGAAGCAAAAAGGACAAACAAATGAGATCCAGCATGTATCAGTGATCTTTAAAAATGTAATGGTTGTTTTTCCATACTCTTCCATCATAAAGACCCTGAATACAGCAAGGCACTGAATCAATTTGTGTACACTATATTTTTGTGCATATTTCCCGCATGTTCAAAATGAACAGCTTGGACGCAAGCCTGAGCACGTGTTTCCAAAACACTCTGACTAAATCTAGCTCTTACATCTGAAACAGATATCTAGCACAGGAATGAGTCCTATTCCAACAGGGGCATCTAAAAGCCACACACACGTACAAACTCTCTCTTATCTCAAACTACAGAAAGCAAAGAGCAGAGCTTCCAGAAACCCCCATTCCCCTCTCATTCTCTCTCATCTCTGGTATGAGAGGCATGTAGTAATTACCGAGGCTAAAAGCTGACTAATGCTCTGTGTGCATCTGCATCTATGAATGTGAGTGGTTACTGAATTCTTGGTCAATGTTTATACCAAAGAGCCTTATCGTTCTCAGCACAAAACAAACAGGCCTGTAGGTTAGTATCATAAAAAAGTAAGGTGAACAACCCCTGAGGTACTGAATAAAGGTATGGACAAGACAAAAAAAATTAAAATCAGCTGTAGAAACAAAAATGTACCATGGTAACCAAGAGTGTAGTTTCTGCCAAAATATCAAACTTTACTGCAGGTATTGTTAATATTTTAATATGGGATCCCTTTTAAACAGTGTAAGAAGTTAACAGAATCTTCAATGCTCAAAATTACACAATTTTCTTCATTTCACATTAAACAAAGCTCAAATTAAATAAAAACAAACTGAAATAACTACCTGAAGTTTAAAATTACTAAAACTTTTGACTAATGTTGCTGTATCCATACGAGTCACAATGAAACAACAAGCAATTAAAGATTTTTCTTCCATGTAAATCTGAGGTTTTGTCCAAACTAGCTGCAATTGCGACAAGCAACAATAAAATGCAATGCACTGGACTGTAATAAAATAAAATAATATAAAACACAATACATCCAATAAAAATATATACAATAAAAAATCAAATTATAAAAAATTGCCAGTAATGTTAATAAAAGATCCCAACCATGAAAATGTATTTTTGTTCAGTGGCTGAGAACATTCCAAATTATTCTGATTTTCCCAAAGGCTCAAATACGCACTTTTTCCAGCTTTTAATGCGGTTTTCATGGAAACTAAGGTTTGTTCTTGTAATTTCACATCCCGAAAACTGTCCTGGACATCGAAAGAAACAACTTGCTGGTGAGGCTTTAAGCACTCGAAAAGAGAAGGCTGTGGGTTTTATCTCAAACCAGCAAAAAAAGGTTTGAGGTCTGCTATTGTTCCTGCAGTTACTGCTGGCACAGCAAAACAGCACACAAACAGAATCGCTATCAAATCAAAATGAAAGTCGCACTCCACTGGTTTCCTTTAGGCAAGAAGATGTCATTCATCAAACCAGATGGCTGGTGGATAAAACAGGTACATCCTTTACTGTGACAGTGATATTCAATATTGTCAAACCGTATCAAACCCCAGACCCCATTTGATGTCCTGCTTTGGTCTGGGTTTTATATCAAAAGCTTTTTCACTGACACAAATAATCTGGGTTTGCCTTGATCAGAGCGTGAAACCTCCATTGTGCATCTGGACACTACGGATGGTATACCAACTCGAACATTTGGCCACTCTGATGGGTCTAGAGCACTTTTGTAATTAATTCATTTTAAACTTGTTCAAATATTTGATTTGCATGTATAGAGTAATCAATTACCCAATCCCAACATGAACAAGGAAGAAACATAGAATTAACTTTCCAAAGGACTTTTTTGACTAAGAGCGAAGTTCTTGGTTTTCCCCCTCATTTAGTAAAGAAGCAAAAGGTTTAGCAAAATTGACTTTTATATCAAACAAGTCAAAGTGACTTGCAGTACATTTACTAGGTAAAATCCCCCTAGACCAACCTGAGGTTAAATGCCTCACTCAAGGACACTTGGTGAAAGCCCAAAGCTCACTCGACAATGGCCTCAGCTTTAGCCACTTCACCATACCAGCTCCTAAATCAATGTTTCCCAACCTTTTCTGTCCTACATACCCCCACAGCCGAATCAGTAAGGCTCAATTCATGTCAACAACTATGGCATATCCTCCATTAGAGAAACTCTTAAAGTTTAACTGTAATTTTTTGTTTAATGTTGGCATTTGATGTAGCCTAATCATCCAAAAGCCAAAGTTTTTGGTTATTAATGCGTTTGTAGAACAGTGCAGTTGTTGTTAACGGTAACTGCAATAATGCTGAAATAAAGTAAAACAGAAATAATAGATGAAAAACTTTGAAAAGGTTTTATGAAAAATGCCCCGTTTTTATAGCATCAAATTACTAGAAATTAAAAACGAACAATTGAACATATATCAGCGTGATAACAACTACCTTTAATGACCAAAACCATCTTTCGGAAAATTGTATTGGAAGTGTAATTTGTTTTTGTTTTTTTGACTCAAGTCCCATTCGTTTACATGGAGAGGGCGGGGTTTATGACCTGTACTGCAGCCAGCCACCAGGGGGCGATCAAAGAGCCTGCAGCTTCACTTTCAGGATGTGTGAGGCACACCCGGATACAGAGTCGGTCTATGTCCAATCTGAGCTTCCCAACCTGGGGTCCCATGCGCCCCCCTAAGGGGGGCCCAGAGTTTCTCGGGGGGGGATTCACAGGATATGCTTTGAGGTAGGGCTGGGCGATAAAATTATAACGATAATTATCATGATATAATTTTCCTCAATAAAACGATAAGAGTTTGATAAATGTTTGATATAATGTTTATAAGCAAAAAGCGTAACGAAACACGGACAAAACTGTCAAAAGTATATTTCTAATGACATTATTATATATACATATGTGGGGGGGGGTCTCAGATTGCCACATGTGTATGTGGGGGGGGCATGAAAAAAAAAAAAGGTTGGGAACCTCTGGTTCAGTCTGTGTATAGAGAGTCAGTCTAGGTGTGTAATAGAGAGAGAATACAATAGAGCTCATAGAAAAGACATCAAATGAGAACAAAATCGGTTTCGTCTGAAAGGGAAGAGATTTTCTTACCTGGCTCCAGTTTAATGACCTTGATAGCAGCCAGCTCACCTGTAGTGACATTACGGGCCTGA
The DNA here is from genome assembly GCA_018155175.1 of Sinocyclocheilus anophthalmus. Taxonomy (NCBI): domain Eukaryota; kingdom Metazoa; phylum Chordata; class Actinopteri; order Cypriniformes; family Cyprinidae; genus Sinocyclocheilus; species Sinocyclocheilus anophthalmus. Next base: position 15,712 of record JADLZN010003202.1, read on the forward strand.
AAGAGAAAAACAACAGTACTTACTCAACAGATCTCTCAATGTTAACTATTATTCATCTGAAAGACTTCAGATGTGATCAGAGCAACCAGCAGGCCCTGACTTTCCAGACAACTTTTGCATTTTCTGGAAGAATCTTTACAATGAATTTAAACATGGTAAAAGGAGTACTGCACTCTTAATTGTAGCAAAAAACATCATGAAATCAGTCAAAAAAGTAAATGCAAAGGTGCTGCACAGATTCCATGTGGGTCTGCTGATTGGGTAAAAAATTAGCTTAAAGCCTTTCATTAACATTGATTTTCAATAGTTTAATTTTCAATATTGCCTACAACTAAATTGTATGCTTAAATAGGGTAAACATACAATCGAATGCATGTTTGCTACATTAGCACTGTCAATACAGACTGTGCATACTTTTGCATTTTCTTGTGGTTTTTTAAAAGACCGCTGATTAGCGCCCGTAGAGCAGAATGCTAATTTATCGGCCTGCTTAAACATATCGTGAATAGTCACCTGGGCAGAGGCACAGATATTTATATTCGAGAGAACGTTTCAGCACCTGTACCAGGTGTCATATGATGTTGCTAAAAGAACATTATGTTGTGTATTTGGTGTAATGCGATGTGTTTATGCGGCTTAAGGTAAAAAAACAAACAAACATTATTTTCCATATAATGTACATTATTGTTTCTCCTCTATACCCCGCCTTTCTGAAAAGCGTCGATTTTTACAAAGCTCATCGTTCTAGAAAAGCGAGGTGTGCTCTGATTGGCCAGCTATCCAGTGCGTTGTGATTGGCCGAATACCTCAAGCGTGTGACGAATGTTACGCCCCTTACCATACTGTGCTTCCGTCTCCCAGCGGCGAGAACAGCAGTCCAGCTGCTCTGCATCGTGCACATCCCATCATCTTCTGTTCTCTTAGCGGTTTCAGTCAATGTACTTATGAGGAGTAACTGATAACTCGAGATATTGGTATTAGTTTGCGTCAGCAGGGTTGTCAGCAAGTTTTATAAATCGAATACTTAAGAATTTTGTGGATTAGTGCATACTGGAGACGCGAACCGTTTCAAACGATTCAGTTCGATTTGGGTAACTGGTTCACTAAGAAGATCCGGTTAAATAGAACGATTCGTTCGCGATCCGGACATCACTAGACGAGACAAAACCAATAAAACCCATTACAAATGAGGCATTTGTTGCATCCAGTGGGGACATAATTACGGATTATAATGACTTATACTGTCTTTTTACGCGTTGCGTTGCTTCGCGCCGCGTAAACATAAAACCATGCCTGCATTTTGTGATCGGAGAAATGACAAACAAGTGCTCCTCTACACTGCTCAAAACTCACGTTTGAACCATCATTGGCAAATTATTTAAATATAAAAAAACTTACTTACAGGCTGTGAGTCAGAAGCGCCAGACTGTCCTTGCAAAGCTGGAACTGCCCAACTTTATAGAAACAGCCTTTGTGTCACAGATGCATTAAGCTACTGGTTCAGGAAACAGTCCTCATACATCCTCCATAAAATGTGCTGCGCACATCTGAATATTTGGGTTGAACTTTCTGGAACCGTGTTGTAAATACAACTTAACCACGATTTATAGTCGTGTCCTCTTTTAGAAGGCCAAAAAAGTAGTTTCGCTTTCACAACAAAAAAACACAGCGCCTTCACGACATGGCAGCGGCTGCAACGCAAATAAAGTTACGCCTTCTTTCTTTGCGTGAACATTTGGGCGGCGTTATGCAAATCTTCCCACATAGTGACGTAGACATGTGGGGGCGTGTTAGAACGAGCCGTTTTAGGTAGGCGTGGTTGACTCTTCACTTTTATAAAGAATATCTTTTTGGATTTGAGACTTTAGTCTTTGTGCAACTTTACCGATCCTTCTTTATGCACCAAGAGCTTGTAACCAAAGAAAAAGGAAAAATTCAAATCGCATCATATGACCCCTTTAAAAACCTGAAATAGTCTCTGTACAACCGATGTCTTTCATGATCAAGATGGAGGAACATATGCCATCTTTAATATTCCACACAAATGGCCAAATTTTGACATATTTTGGCTTCACGAAACCCTCTTGTTCTGTCCATCCTGACCTTCTCAATCACAACGTGGGCAACACAAGAAAAACACATTAGACAAAATTAGCCAGGATTCAATTAAGATGTCATCAGAATAAGTGGTCAAAGTATTTTCTTTTCCGTTCTCTTAGCAGAGTCGTGCGATCTGACAGCTAGGCGTTGGGCAGCAAGAAACTGTGGGTGGGTGGTTTAGACCTGAGCCGAGTATACCGGAGACCACGGTGACCGGGGCCCACATACAATACCCTGAATGAATCACACTTGATAGAAACACTGTGTGAAAAAGCACCAGGAATCATAAAATTCCAATTAAAGTGTCTACATACTTATCTGAAGTTTGTTTGGGCTGCAGGAAACAAGTCTACAACCACCGAAAAAAAAAAAAAGTGGTTAAAATGCTAAATGTGCAATCATATCTAAAACAGTCCATCCAGGATTTAGGAAGGGTCATCCAACGCTCTGAAAAAAAGGTACAAAAGTTGTTACTAAGGTACATTTTAGTATCTAAAAAAGGTACCGCTCCAGTGACAGCTCTGTACCTTTTTTTCTGAGAGTGAACAGACTAATCATTAAGTGAGTCTAAATTTTCTCTCTTTTTTAAACTTTTGGTGTTTTAATTTTGCATTAATTTGTATTGTAAATGTTTGTCCACATTGGGAGTTATAAAGTCAGAATTGCGAGAGATAAACTCAGTTCAGACATTTTTTTCTCAGAAATGCCTGATATAAACTTGCAGTTGCGAGTTATAAAGTCAGTATTACGTGATATTGCGAGAAAAAAGCTCAGAATTGTGAGATTTAAACTCGCAATTCTGAGAAATAGTCACAATTCTGACTTTTTTCTCAGAATTGCGAGTTTATATCTCGCAATTCAGACTAAATAACATGCAATTTAGTGTGAACCTAGGGCTGGATGATATGGCCAAAATTTATATCACAATATATTTCTTAATTTCGGTCGATACGATATAATTCCGATATCTATATGAACACTATTAAAAAAAGCCTTGTAAAATCTGCCAAAAACGCCCACAACAGATGTCTGTGTATACAAACTTATGAAAAATTAATTTGAAACCTACTCCTATAAAACTATATATTTTAGGGAATAAATTGCGCAAATAAATAAATGTTCACCTTTTATTGGTATTTAGCCTTCATACAAACAAGAAATGTGAAATCACTGTCAAATAAATCTCAGACTCTCCTTATTAATATTAATATTTTTTACTTCAAACTACAGGCTAACATACCAGTCAAAAGTTTTAGAACAGTAAGAATTTTAATGTTTCGTTAAAGACTCCTCTTCTGTCCCACCAATCTGCATTTATATTATCCAAACTACAGCAAAAACGTAACATTTTTGAAATATTTTACTATTTTTAAAATAACTGTGTTCTAATGTCTGCAATAAGTATTTATATTCCGTGATAGTGTGCAAAACCGAGCGATTAGCATCATATACTTCCAGTCACATGATCCTCAAATACATGTCTAGAATTTCTGGAGCTGTGACACACTCAAACCACATTTAATTATTATGCCTGTTGAAAACAGGTCGCGAGTATTATTTTATGTTCAGGTTTCTTCGATGGAATAGAACGTTCAGAGAACAGCATTTTCTGAAATAGCATCTTTGTGTAACATTAAAATGGCTTTACACTGCTGCAATATCTCACTTTTGATCAATTTAAACATCTTGCTAAATGAAAGAATAATTTTCTCTAATATACATTTTAAAAGGTCGTTTGAATGGTAAGTGTATAATCATATAGTCGAAAACCTTTATTATTCCGCATCTGCTGATTCTGTTTGGGAATCTCTATCTAATCATTCCAAGAATCCTGAAAAAATGTATTCAACTGTTTTAAATATTGATAATCAGCAAATCAGCTTATTAAAATGATTTCTGAAGAATCATTTGATACTGAAGACTGGTGTAATGATGCTGAGAATTCAGCTTTGATCACATGAATAAATTTCATTTTAAAATATATTCAAATTGAAAGCAGTTATTTTAAATAGTAAAAATATGTTTAAAATGTTCGGCTTTTGGGTGCCAATTTTGGATCAAATAAATGCAGCTTGGTGACAAAGATAATTAGTTTTAGCAATCATAAAAAAGCTTGCAGATTCAAACACCTTAGACTGTGTAGTGTAGGCTTGATTATTCTATAGCTTGAAACGTGCATTAACAGTATAACGAATATGAACTGCTCCGAGTTTCTTCAGAAACAAAAATAGAGGCAACACCCAAAGCCATGTTGCTGTAAATGCGTTTATTAATTGAAAAGCAACTGATTGTCTCCAGCAGGATGCGCTTGTGAAGAGCTGTGGAACGAACGGGTTTCTCATTAATGGCTGTAAACAAAGCAGCTCCGTTCTTGAACGCTACTTTATCAGATAAAAATGCCATCTAAACTATTCTGAAGACAGTTGGTTCCCTTCAGAGATACATTCATATAAAACACTCGCGACGCGTTTTGATTTTGAAACGTTCAGTGCTCATGTTTATTCAACGAAGTCAAACGCCACAAATAAATCAATGAATGGGAAACACTGGTAACGTATATCGAAATATCGGAAATGTGTTTAAACATATACCTGTTAGGGCTGGACAATAATTCGATATCAATATGTATCGCGATATAATTTTTCAATAACGGTGATATGATTTTTAAACATTTCCGATATTTCGATATACATTACCAGTTTTATCACTCTAAAAGCGCCTCCTGCTGGCAGAGAATGAGTTTTCATTTTAAATAAGCCCCCGTAAATGGCGCATCATGCACGTGAGGTTATCTGACGGAGAGACGCAAAGCAGTTTAAAGCAGAGTCCTGCACGGGTGCTGTTAGGTAAACCTGCATCCGCAGTAGCTACACAACAGAACACACGACCCGTTATCCGACAGCAGCCAGCACCAGTTTAATTCTGTACCCGACCCGTTTGACATAAAGACCGTGACCTGAACCGCACCCGCATTAAATAGTCTACTGCATCAGTAAGGCAAAATTATTCATTTTCTCATGTGACACAAGCAATCACACCAAAATAGGCATTTTAAGTTGGTGCTTTGAAGAGAAATAGACAAGCAGCGCAACAGAGGAATGATAAGAACGCGCATCCTTCCTGTATACAATACAAACTTTTGCCTACATCTTGTGAACAATCTGCCAGGCTGTTTTGAACAAATGTGCATAAACTACATACTTAAATCTTCATAAATGAAAAGAACATATTTAGATATGACTTTACTGTTAAGTGCCATTGTCTCCCTTAAACTCTGCAGTGTATAGGCTATGCGGCCGTTAGTCCTTTACAGAAGCATTAAAAATAAATCTTAAAAATAAAATGATATAGGCTACAGAAAGCGAGCAACGAGTGCTCCCAAGCTGTCATTCACTTCAGCTGCAGCGCCAATGGCTAGAATGCGCAACGCTGCAAATCCAATGTTGAGGCTCCGCTATTATTATTGCATTTCATCAGTCCCACTTATTTATGCACGTTTGTTCGCGGGAAAGTGAGCAAGACAGTTACGGTATCATGATTATAGTTAAAAAAGTTGAAAGACATAGGCTATAATATAAAGATATTAGCTACATTTATTTTCAAATTAAATATCACAAAACACATTTATCATTCAGTCTAGTGCGTTTAACATATAATGTAAGCGCAACTTGTGTAACTTAAAAAGGCCTGACTGCTTCATGTTGGTGTGTATTTGTATACTTTTACCATCTAATCAATCTCAACATGCTTTAATTTGGTGTCGCTAGACGTTTGCATAAGGTTAAATTAGCCTAAGTCTTTCTCTGGCCTGCGCTCTGGAAGTGATCTGTTAAATCTAATAAACTCTAATTACTAAAACTGAAACTAAACTAAACTATATAAAAACTAAATAAAAACGTTCACAAAATAAAAACTAAACTAAAAATAACAAAATTATTAATGAAACTAATAAAAACGAGACAAAATTTTATTGCAAATTTGAAAACGATATTAAAATTAAAACGACATTTAAAAATTCAAACTATAATATACATTGGTCTCCAGCAACTTTCCAGTTTTTGCTTGTTGTTATATATATCAAGCTTTTTTTTAAAGACTCTTCTGCACAGCCAGGGCTGCATTTATTTGATCCAAAGTACATCAAAAACAGTAAAATGTTGAAATATTTTTCCTATTTAAAATAACTGTTTTCTATTTTAATAGATTTTAAATGTAATTTATTCCTGTGAGCATACATGGGTAAATTTTCAGCATCATTACTCCAGTCTTCAGTGTCACATGATCCTTCAGAAATCATTTTAATATGCTGATTTGCTGATTATCAATATATAAAAAAATCTCAATATTTTTCAGGATGCTTTGATGAATAGAAGATCCCAAGATCAGCATTTATCTGAAATAAAAAACGTTTGTAACATTATACACTATTCCATTCAGTATCATTTTTATTAATTTTTTGGGAAAGAAATTATATAAATGTATATTTTTATTTAGCAAGGATGCATTTAATTGTTCAAAAGTGACATTAAAGACATTTTTAATTTTACAAAAGATTTCTATTTCAGATCAATAGTGTTCATATCGATATCGGAATTATATCGTATCGACCGAAATGAAGAAATATATCGTGATATCAATTTTGGCCATATCGTCCAGCCCTAATCACCGCTATTGAAAAAAATTATATTGCGATACATATTGATATTGAATTATTGTCCAGCCCTATGTGAAAACACAGCCTAATCATGCATGGCATGACTAGTTGATTTTGAAAACATGTTGTTTGAAATATCCCTACTGATCAACATAATTTCATATAACATGATTTCATTGCCTTTAATTAAATACATCTATTTTGGTCTAAACCAGACAGTTGCAGTCAACAAATGGAAGGAGTGAAGAACTCTAATGCATGATTAATAATCAGTATCTTTCAAAGACATTTTGCTTATCGAAAACAACTCAGAAAAACATCAGCGGCTAAGTGATATGATCTGAAAAGGATGCTGCAAAACACAGAGACATCCCGGGTAACTAATGCGAAGATGTCAGGAGCAATACAGCTTTGCAAGGATTGTGTGAGAATTTACTCTGAGGTGCATATCAAAAATGTTCAAACACAACTGAAAGCTCCCCTCCAGAAGGCTGCTGATTCTCCGCCATATATTCAAATTCCTGTTGCGAACTGCTTTGAAGGAAGCCCACATGCTGAATCCTTTCAGCTCAAAGATATGAGGCGCTGAAATTGAACCTAGATTATAAACACATAGAGCGGTCGGTATGTCACATTGACATGTACGAGATGCATGAAGTGTTGGGTCATATCAGCACATTACATCACATCCCTGCTTTGAAACATCAGTACAAAACACAGCTAAATATATAATTAAAGAATGTTATCCAGAAACAAACAAAGACTAAATGAAACTTTTGAATGAAATGCACGTCTCCATGCAGTTACAATAAACGGACACTTAGATTGCACCATAAAAAAAATACGATAAAGCTATAATAAACATAGTCCATATGATTCATGCACTATATTGCAACTCTTCTGAAGCCATGTGTGATGACAAAAAAATTACATAGTATTCAGTTTTGGCTGAAATTTTCCTAGTACTCTCAAGCTATTTAAATGTTTTAATTAGAACAAATCATGGTTAATAAGCAAAAAAATCTGGGTGAAAAGCTAAGTATAATTCCTTTCCAGGATAATCAGCTTATTTCTATGTAGTGAGGGGATGCAGATTAGTGTTGATCAATAACTTTATCAAGCATCCAGGCCCAGTGGTCAACACCTCGCCTTGCAATCAGGCAAATCATATTGTCTGCTGTGGTTTAAAATTATGTGGTAATGATCCTTCATAATGAGCCCACCACCAGCTGAAGAAAGGTGAAAGCCAAGGATCGTGGGAACCAACCAACCAACAACAGCATGACTGATCTGATGACTATGAAAGTATGCGATAAAAAAAAAAGTACATAAATTGTGACTCATCCTGACCACTTTGACTTTCTAAACTTTTTTTTGCTTTCAGAAATGTTTAGGATTGTGATAATGGGTTGATGCACAACACGGTTAAAGGAATATTCAGGGTTCAGCACAAGTCAGCTCAATCGACAGCACCAAAATGTGCCAAAATACTGATTACCACAAAAATTAATTTTGACTCAACACTGCTTTTCTTTATATCAAGCAAAAATCTGGAGGACACCTACAATTCATAACACTGAAACTCACTGTTTCAGAAGTATAGCCACAAGATGATGCATGTTGACATCTGTTTATTTATTTATACTGTATATTTATTTTTATTTTTTTAAGTCTCTGGGTTTACTGTGCTTTTTGAAGGACAGCACAATTTGACCCCTGTCTAAACTTTTTGGGTATATTATATCAATAAAATAAAAATAAAATTATTAATTTATTATTATTTTTTTTTTATGTAATAACAATAACTTTTATTATTATTAAAATAAAAAAATAGACCTACAAAGCAAAACAATACTTCAGATGCAGAGAGTATGGGAACAAGAATTTATGTTGAACATATCAACGACTCATGTTGCGACAGCACTGTGTAAACTACATGGGACACATGAGCTCAATGTGTGCTAAAATGTAAAACACAGTGCTGCTGCACAACTATTTAATCAAATCACAGCATTTGTGATTTAATCATCGCACTAATTGCAATTATTTCAATTAATCGTTCAGCCCTATTTGTTGTCATGACAACATAACACCTAAAAACACTGTGAAAATAAAAAGAGCAACTTTTCAGCTCAAATATTGCATGCTTTAACAGTAGAACTAATGCAACTAATGTGTTTATAAAACTATGAGCTTCACATTTTTGCCTTTAAACGCTCAAAAAACTGAACCAAATCACTTCCACTGTAAGTGCCTCACAGTAACCATTATTTAAATTTTAATGTAATCAACATTACCCTCGGATTGAGCCTGGTTTCTCCCATGGTTTTTTTCTCCCTTTCTGTCACCTGATGGAGTTTAGCACTGTCGCCTTTGGTTTGCTTGGGATTTAAAAGATATTCAGCTTATTGCTGAATTTAACCTCATAATGAATGAACTGTGCACTGTTATTGAACTGTCTGGAGCTGAATAATAACACTATTATGTTGTTAATGATGAGTAAATGATGACAGAATTTTCATTTTTGGGTTAACTATCCCTCTAAAACCCAGCCTCCCTGAGCGTAACCCTTTGAGTTCCTCATGCACACTCCCCCATGCCCTTTTTTCCCCAGCAGCACTGAGGCACAGAGCAACAGCCAAGCGCTCCACCTGCACAGGTGCAGCACGCAGTGGGGCTGCGAGCTGCTGCCATGTCAGGTAATTACAGAGAGGTGGATAAATCACTGCAAGCTTGGCCCCCAACCAGCCGAATCTAGGCCAATAATTTTCTGCACTGCCTGGCAAATTTGTTGCCTTGTATTAACAATTTACTGTGCCAATGCGGCACTGACCTCCGATAAACAACCCGTTTTCCTCTCTAATGTATTTCCTCCGCTGGTGTTATCAAACATTTCATCGGATTCATTATTCATGCTGTATTGCAGTTAAATGCAGAGTACATAATGCATCAAGAATTCTAGTGCGCGCTGACAGGAGCATGCCTGGGCTTGCTAAAAACGTGATTATGAAACTACAGTACAACTGAGACGACCGCCTCCTCTGTGTCTCCCATCAACAATATAGTTTGCACATATGAATCGTTACCACAACATGGTCGATTAGCTGTCTAATAAGTCTAGCTGTAATTCTGCTACCAACATAATTAAGTAAATCACATTCTTGTCCAAACAAAGGTAGAGTATCAGTCGCTCATGCTCACTATGGGAGAATACAATTTCTCTCCACAGCCGCATTTGTAGGACAGTAGATCGCTCTATCACGCAGATCTGTATTTCTGCTTACTCATTGAAAGGATGCAGCGAGGTTGAAACTGCTCTAGTCTCCAGAATATAGAGAAATCTCAAGGCCACCCAAAAGTAGGCCAGATGGCAAGGACGTTCTATTAAAAGAGACCATGTAATCCAGTCTGTTGTGAATTTATAAAAGGTGTGAAGGCATAAAACACATGAGAGTAAGCAAAGGTGTTGACAGCTAGTTCCTGCAAAAAGAGATGAAAGAAAGAATGTGTGATGGCTGGAGTACGTTGACCTCAGCTTTGTGAGACTCCTGCGAGGTGTTTCAAGGTTTCCTCAGGGAGAAGGTTTGAGGTCTGTGACTTTCTCTGACTAATATGTCCTGGTTGCCCATCTAGCCATGACACCCCTCTGAACACACGGTCACAAAAACCATAGAGAAAAGGTATGGAAATGCTTCATATACAATCAAAGAAGCAACTTGAGGAAGAGGAACTGACCAAAGAAACGCACTTCCAAAATCTGTAAATGAATATTTTATATTTGATATATGAATATTTGGTCACACTTTAGTTTGGGGACCAATTCTCACTATAAACTAACTATTAACTATGACTTTTACCTCAATTTGCTGCTTATTAATTTATTAAGTTAGTTTAGGTATGGGGTAGATTAGGTGTAAACTTCGTTGCTGTAAACAATCATTGAAAGGCCTATATGATTGCAATAATATGTTTGTTTTTTAAACTGGGTACAATGAGATGAAATTATTCTACTCACCCTTCAACCATCGAACATTAAAATGACATTTAAAAGTGTAAAAGCATAAACAAGGTACTTTCAACAGACCACGAATAACCCCAAAAGCACGATTCTTTCCACAGCAATAACGGACGGGTGAAATATCACTGTAGTATATCTGTTTTATGAAACATGCGTTGCCTTAATCAAACATGTTCATTAACTTCAGCATAGCGTGATACTATTTCAAAGTGATTTTCATCATTTTGACAGATAATAAATTGTATTTACCAGTGATAACAAACAAACCTGAATTGAAATATGAGGATTTGAGGAGAAAAACAAGAGATTCTTCATGCATTCCAGTGAATTATTAATGGGATATATAGAAAATTAAATTGGGAGATTAGACCACAAATGTGCAGTACATGTTGTCCTTTTTCATTCTATTACAGCAGAATGCAAAGGGAAAAAAGAAAAGAATCATGAGGAAAAGAATGCAGCGACTGAAAAGAGCTCTTGTCATAGATATAATTGTTATAACATGTCACGTTAAAATACCAAGCATTACATTATTCTCCTGCCGTCTGAAAAATAGAACATGAAGGAAAATGTACAGCTCATTCAGTCAAACAGACAGATAAGCTTTATTTGTAGGGCAACCTTATGATTTGAAATTATTCATTTCAGTCTTTTTGAATGGAAGTTCCCCAAACCGGAAGTGCCACCCATAATTCAAAACACAGCTCATCAGGAAAAAGGTGGATAAGTATTAACAGCCAATATGCTAGTAATATGCAAACTAATAAGCAACTAGTTAATAGTGAAACTGGTCAAATAAACGAAAGGTTATCAGAAAATTTGTTATTCTACATAGATGCCACCAGATCAATAGGTTGATATATATAATGCCATTAAATAGCCCCTAAAGAAATAAAAAAAAAATGTAAATAAATAATAGAACAAGATAAAAAATGTAAAAATCCAGGAAAGCTTTATAACACACATAAAAATAGCTTTAGTATATTAATACAAAATGATCGCCCATGGGAACATTAATTTGTTTTATATTATTAGCCAAGGTATAAGAAATAAATAACGACAGTACCATTGATTAAGCAGTTGATATAATAGACATTTTTTTCATTTTGCATAAATTTTGCAAAAGTGACAGTACAGACTTTACATTGATTGTCACAAAAAATGTCAATTTCAAATAAGGCTGTTCTTGCTCTTATATTCATCACAACTAAGTGAGATGGATACAAAAATGATATCATGCCTTTGCACAACAAAAAAAAATGTTGTTAAAACTGGGTAAGAAGAAATGCTTCTTGTGCACCAAACCAAAATAATTTCTGAAGGATCAGATGGCACTAAAGACTGGAGTAATGGCTGCCTTTAGCTTTGCTATCACAGGAAATTATTAGGGCGTATATTTAAAATATATTCAAAAGAAATATTATTTTTTTATTACTTATAAAAAAAAAAAGATGCTACTCAAACAGAGTCAAGAAAAAGAGAGAATGATCCTACAGTCTCAGCAAGGTAGGGTGTAAATAAAAGAATTGTTCGATTTAGGTATACTGATAGCCTACATGGTTCAATTCATTTCCATGCGATAAATCAATATTAGATCTGATTGTTCCAGTTAATTCTAGATATATCTTATTTATCGGAGTATATTTAAATAGTCAGGACTATTGAAAGTCAGGGATTGCGAGTATGTCCCTAAACTGGCCGATACCAATCTATGAAGCATGATAGTATTACAGGATGGAGCAGTGCCCAGTTTTTGAAACAGGTGAATAATTAATGATCATTTTTTCCCGACAAAGTCAAATCAGAAATGCCCTCACATCAGCTGCACAGCGCGTCTACGCACATAGGGCACACATATCACAGAAACTCTATCGTCTTGAATTTCATCCAGTCAGAATGTTTTCACAAATGCACAATGCAGGCCACTTGTAGAACCATCTTCCTGTGTAATCTGTGTGACTGAAGGTGACTATTGCAATCAGGATTGACAGGATGACTGGTTTTTGTCTTTAAGGGCAACACAAAACTTCCTGGTTGTGGAGGAGGAAAGCGATAAACCGAATAAAAGAAGAATTGCGACTTCAATCCACAATAAAAGCCTCCAGTCAGGTCAACCCAAGGCCTGGGACGGATGTTTCTTGAATGAATACAAGAAATCTCACTTCAAGATATCTGAGAAGGAAAACTGTAAGCTAATATGACTTGACTTCATCAAATGATGTACATGCAACAATGTTAGAGTTGTTCATTCTTCAAAACGCAAGTGAAATCAAACCTCTCGGGCCAGAAATAAACAGATTTTGTTCTGCTGACAAGAACTTAACATCTCCTTTTTGTTCTAGCCAATGCATTTTAGTGTCTGGACCGAAATCAACCTGCATTTAGCCCAGCAGAGAGTCACAACTACTGTTTAGCCTGACCTGGCCTTTTCAAGCAAACTCATGCAGAGAGAAGCCAAACTTCCAATGAGAGAAAGAAATCAGTGTCTCTAAAAGGAGGCCAGGAAAAACACATTAGAAGTCACAAACACGCAGTGTTGTGCAAGAGATTTGCTTACATAATCGTCTTTCCACAGCAACCTTCTGAAAGAGAAGCAATCAATTCTGCCTCAACTCAATCACAATGCATTACACCTCATGCCACAGTTTAGACTTGCATTCATTCTTTTACAGTTGAGGTTCTCACTCTTGCTTTCATCCTCACGCATACACATCTTTCCGTCGCTCACTAGCGATTCCTCAGACCGTAGACATAAAAATGGAATCAATACAAAACCACTCGAAAGCAGGCAGGCCACAGAACTATCAAAATAGCCCCACCAAGGCTTGACACAAATCCAATTTAAAGTGATCACACTGGGTAATTAGTCATATCCTTACCCATGATGCAGCAGGCTTTTTATTCAATATTTACTTTCTTTGCTCAATCAATACTTTACATCTCTGTATGCTTTCAGGTCCTTTAAAATCACTTCAGACTGTTAAGAAAAACAAGGCGACCCAGTAGACAAACAAACCTGGAGAAACACCAGTTGAAACGGTGTGGAATTTCACTCTAAAGCTAATGTCCTGGTCTACTTTGAATGAAATAGGTTTGTGTAAAAAGGGATAGTTCACCTCCCAAAAAATTCTCATTTATTCACCCTCATGTCAATGGAAACCTATATGACTTCATTTCTTCTCGAAACACAAAAGGATATTGAAAATGTATTTGTGTTTATGTTTTTGTCCATACAGTGACAGTCAGTGGGGTCTCCAATGTTGCTATGCAGCCAACTGACTAAAAATAGTTGAAAATATTCCTCAAAAAACATTTTGTGCGTGTTCCACTTCCACAGAAGAATGAAAATCCACAGAAGAAAGAAAGTCGTACATGTTTGGAATGAATGGGTGAATAAATGATGACAGAATTTCCATTTTTGGGTGAAGTATCCCTTTAAAGTTGAGCAACTAAAATGACTGATAACGTCTGACAAAACATCATTGGAAAGAAGTCTGTCGTTTTCATTGGAAGATCAAGTTATGACATTTTGATTAAGAATTATGAGAGAGCAAAAAAGAGAGAAACATGATGAATTGTTCACAATAACATCAATACTTTAGATTGTTCATTTGTCCATTTAGATTGTTCATGATTGTTCATGCGGAGAATTTCCAAACTTTATCAGAAGCCTTAAACATCTGCACATTATATGGTAAATTATCATCTTTTATCACCATCATTATCTGAAGTCTAATAAAAGTTGACATTTATTTACATACATATTATACACATGCACTCCTATGCCACTAAATGCACCAGTGAAACAGCCAATCAATTAATAGTTCATTAAAATCTGTTGCAAACATCCTAAAAAGAATTACCACACAAATTCTGATCACAACATTCTAGACATGAAGTACTGCATGATTGACTCAATAAAAAAACATTAATTACAGTTGACCACCGCAGACACTGAAGAGCCCACACACCCACCAATATTCAGAATAGCGGTCAATCAATATGGGTTTCTCAATTACCCTCTCCTGCAATCTACAATATTCGGTTTCCTTCTAGATTACAGTTGTTTATCAAAGAAAAACAGCCAAGGACTGTAAATAACTGTGTAGCTAAACGGCACTCACTACTGTTAAACCAGACAGTAGCCAACATAATCCATTATCTGTTATCTAAAATCCTTCCAATCAGCATAAACAGAACTTACTTATCTTTTACATAATCCAACAACACGCTCTGTCAGATGAAACACTGTTATACTTCTATCAAATGAAGTCTACATGCTGTGCTTGAAGATGTGATAAGCGCAGACTAAATACCATTCATTAGGTCTTAAAACATAAAAAGTTGGCCATGTGCAACCATTGACTGACAGATGAAAGAAAGACTTGCAGGGTGACACTGACCTACTGCTTAAGCCTCACGCGGATAAAGCCGCAGATAATCCAGCACATTTCACATCACTTGTAACATCTTTCAAGTTAAACGCTCTGGACAACAGCATCACTGACCAACTGGCCAGCTGTCACCAAACTGTCACAAGGCCTTCCTCAAATATTGGTCATGTCTTGCACAATTTTGCAACAACTCAGTGGGAGCGCCACTGAAACAAAACCACACAATAATGTTATTCAGTCATACTCATTCTGAAGTGCTGGGAATAAAGTTGACATGAAATCATGCAAAATGTGTAAATATAAATTGCAATGAAAGGCTGTAGATGAGTGTAAATGAGTCTTACCTGCATAATGTTTACAGAGTTTGAAAGATCAGTGTTTTGATTCATACAAAATTTAAAATTCTGTCATCATTTGTTAATGAAGATTGAAAGCCTCAGTCACCATTCATTTTCATTGTTTGGAAAAAAGATATAACAAAAAAGAACGATGACTGAGACTCTCATTCTGCTAAATGTCTCCTTTTCTGTTTTAAAGAATAAAGAAAGCCACACAGTTTTAGAACAAAATGACGGTCAGTAAATGTTGAATGAACTTTCATTGTTGGATTAACAGTCTGTTTAAGAGGGGCAAAAGTTCAAATGGTTTGGGCTAAAGGTGCACTCAATAAAGCTGTGCCTGAAATCGCATAATATCTGGCAAGATACTACATTAAAAATAACGTTAAAAAGTATGTTCTATATGTAGTATGAAGGAAATCTGGACATACTACATGCACCATATTGTCACTGTCATGTGACTTATGCTGTCAGTTGCATCACTTCACTAAAATTCACATAGGACAAAACCCCAGAACTTTCCACCTAATGTTTTATGAATACTATGAATTCGGGCATACTGCTTTTTGTCTACTTATTAGGAGGCTATACATATTTCAGATGCCGCCTATGTTTTTGTTCTTATTTGTCTCGATTGTAGCAGTAAATCAGGTGCTTTATACTGACACCCATTGGCCTGGATGAAATTTGTTCACTAACTAGTAATTCTTGTTTAGCTTTTGTTTGTTCCTCTTCATCTATGTTTTTCTCTGTTTCATACTAGACACATATTGGACATTCTTGGATGATTTTTTTTTTTGATACATCAAACTGCATTGGTATTTTGGCCTGTCTGTCTGTAGATTTTATTTTCCACTCAGCAATTCCTAAAGCACTATATAAAGTAAATACATTATTGTTGTTTTTCATTTGTAGTAGTAACTCCAAAAAATGCATGACAGTTCCGGTCATGTGATGTCAACATGGCGGTGCCCAATGAGGGACCCACTCCATCTAGAATAATACAGCTTTTACAAGAAGACTGATTAGTCTGTAGTCTTCATATTATATGAATGTTCATCATTTTAATTATATTTCTTCACAGTGCTATTCAATTCGTTGACTAAAAAACATTTGAGTGCACCTTTAAGAGATCAGTGTCCCAGTCCAGTTCAGTACAATCTTTATGCCCGCAGATCTAGAACATTTAAACTCGCATATGCCTTACTCTGGGTTTTATTATATAGATCGGGCCCATTAAATATGGACTGAACTGTCCAAAATATGGGCCTTGTTTGTAGAAAACACATTTTTACCTTGTAAACATCTCCGTAGGTCCCGCTGCCTATCCTCTGGATAAGCTCGAAATCCTCTTGCGGATTTCGCCTGGATAGATCGAAACTAGAGTTCATCGTGGGGACTCCGGCTTCTGACTATCAGTGATAGATTTGCTGGGAGCCCTGACACGGACAAAAGGAGAAAACCCGAAAAAAATAAACATACGGCGTCAGAAGGGAATCTCAGTCTCAGTACTTGACTAACTTTAACATGGCTTCCCGTGAGCTCCAGTGCGCATGCGCTGCGCTCGTAGAGTGGAGAATGCCTGGAATGGGAGGATGAAGAGAGGAGGAGCAGATGACCAGAGGCGCACCAGCAGATAACCTGCTAACCTGCTTCTGCTTACAGTCTTTTAGAATAGCATTTTCCTTCATTCATTTTCTTGTTCTAAGTTTGAATATGGTGAGTGACACTGGTTTGATACTTTGTCTTGATTTGATATATCAGTTTTAATATTAGACCTACAGTGCCGAGTGAACTTTTAATTAAAAAGATACTCTATTGATTGACTATATAAATATATAAGTTGTAGCCTATTTCAAATCATTTATAACAATGTTTTAGTTTGACTTCATTTAACATATCACATAAAAAGCAGAAGTTTAGCTCTGTCACTGACTATGACTAACCTTTCTTGCAAGAAGTTCAGCTCACACGACTTCACAGAAAAGTGAAAACTCATGAAAAGTGAGGTTTACTGTAGGCCACCAAAAAGAGAAACCAGGAATTCAACAGAGAATAGATTTGAATATTTTTTTTTAGAATTGATTGATTGATTGATTTCAAACATGCTCAATAGTGCAGGCAAAAATTAAAGCAGGAGGCAATTGGTTATGATGACCTTAAAAACATTCCCTTCCTATTTCCAGTGTGATTTCCAATGCGATTATGTACAGAAATGTTCCTTCACTGTTAGATCACTGGTTTTACTTTCTTTTCTTTTTTTACTGTTATTTTCTGGTTTGTATGTAATGATAACAGTGATGGGTTGTGATTTTCTACATACATTTTATTCATTTTAGGAGTTACACAAGGCAGTTTGAGGTCTGTTTTCTCACATATATCTCTCCAAATATGTGACAAATCACAGACAGTTGACAAATTAACAGTTGTCAGGATTCTCCGTGTGGTTGTGACTTACAAAACAGTCTCATACTTCTTCCTCCATCTTCATCTCTTGCAGCTCAGACAGGATTGTGATTCAGTGCTATTTATTTCCGAATCACAGAGGAGTGTGTGCCAAGAGTGAGCTTCTGAACACATTTGTACTTACACCATGTGGTTGTTATGAAGGTTTTATGAGCCAGGACTATTCAGTCTAATTTATTTCTCAAATGCCAGGCACACATCCAGGATGCAATTTATTGACTGATTGTTAAAGCATGCACTGGCACAGATCAAGGTCTCAGCATGACGGCAGTTATCAGACAACCAACGCACATACTGTTGGCCTGTATAGCTTAGAGAAGTATTATTTCCTGGCTGTTCTAGACGTGTTTCCAATCTATTGTTCAGGTTTTCATGCAATGACCATTCATTCTGAGTTCATCTCGATATTTTATACACCATTTTTCTACTCAACTAGTTATCCGTTTTTTAATATTTATTTAAAAATTATAATTGGTTTTACATAGATGATAGATAGATAGATATACGGCTCTACTACAGTGTAATATTTTATATTTTTATTATATATATATTAGATTAGAGGATTTAACATATTTGCTAAATAGTATTTATTTTAATATATATAAGTGAAAATGTGCACTACATATGTAAAATGACCAAATTTTAGCGGTCCTTATATCGGTCTGACCTTATGCACATAGCTGCATATTAAATGTACAAATGTGTGCCTATAGATATATAATTGCAGATGTTGATATATAGGATATGAATATATTTTGACCTTGTTATGAAAAGTTGCTTTTGTTAGTCTATGGATATAAAAATATAAAAACTTTTAAATATTACATAAATATATTTGTAAAAAAAAACAAGTTTTACCTTGAAAAATAAACTAAAATAAAAATTAAATAAAATAGTAAAGCTGAATACTACCAATGGTACCAGGGGAAATTTTCATTACATTTTAAAAAGTAAAAAGTAAATAAAGAAAACTTTTTGTATAAAGGGATGAAATTGTTTTTTAAAGGTATACTGTAAAACCGGATAAGTTAATATAACTAAAAAATAGTTGAAACTGATTACACCGAAAATTTTGAGTGACATTAACTCAATTTTATGAGTTAATGAAACATCCTTTTTAAGTAACTGTTACTAGGTCATTTTAACTCATGATACTAACTTAATCTTACAAGTTACCGTAACATTATTGATCAAGTCATTTTACAAGGAGTTTTTGTGTTCACAGAACCAATTAAAATTAAATAAAGATAACTTAAACGTTTTTGTTACATTACAATTTAGTTTACTTTCATAAAAGCATTATAGTTTTAATTTCTCAGTAACAAATTGCTGACCTTTATTTATTTTTGTAAGTTTTTAAATTTACGTTATTAAGTAACTAAATTGCTAACTATACACATTCTGGGGGAAAAAAACAGGTCAACAGACAATTTAAATGCAAGTTAATCTTTTATTAAGTAACCACAAATAATTAACAAAACGTCAACATTAAATTGTTTGTTCACATGGAAATACATTCTCCAAAACAGTGCCCTTGAGAAATGAGCTGAGAAAATAACTGTCACTTTTAGAAGTGGACAATACGGATATCTGGATATCACTCAGCTGTAAACACTTCCCTAAAGTAGGAACACTAAATTCACTAAATTCACATCTAACAGTAACCTTAGTGATATAAACGTTGTAGAATATAAGAGAAAGATTTCAAAAGAGATCAGGGATTTTTTTTAACTCTCTTTCTATGAGAGCATGAACACATGGTACTGTATATGGACCTTATACTGTGGTCATTTTTATATAGAAATACAAATATATATTTCCATATATAGTCATTCAGGTTGTAGTTCCAGGTTTTGAATATATCTTAGAATTGCAGCAATTATTTGGTGTTTTGCAAAAGAGTGTAAATGAGGACTAGGCAGCATTTTCATTTTGTGTGGACTATCTCTCTAAATTCTAAGCAACATGATCACTCACATCCCACGTCTTGAGAAAGCTGGAGTCATCCTCAAGCAGATAGGTGGACAGAGCACAGAGGACAGCAGCTCGTCGTACATGGATGTCAACTTTTTCCTTCAGTGTGAGAATTAGAGACTTGAGTTAGGGGTGTCGCGATATACCGGTATTGACGATAACCGTGATATTTAAATAATGAAATATCATTATCGTGTTAATTAGGAGTGTCGCAATATACCGGTATTGGAGATATTTACAAATGAATAGTGCTCATAGAATAATATGACTCATAATAATCCAGCGCCATTAATCCATTATGAAGCATTAAACTCTCATGTGTTATTTGTTTCATTCATACTCGACAACGGAGGGCATCCTGCGCAGAAATTCCACAAGCAAGACTCAAAGAAGTAATAAAACAAATGACTTTCCAGGAAATCCCTTATATGGACAAAGGCATCCAGCTGTCGCTGCTAAATAAAATGCAGAAAGAAATGTTTTGTATGATGAAATAGGATGAGAATCAGCACACGATTGCAACAGTGTATGGTTTATCTGTGTTCTTCAAGCCATCTCAGGCATTTTCATATGGATAATGTATATTTATTTTGCAATGCTAATTGACATAGCCTTTATCACTGTATAGAATACTATAAAACAAGAATCAGTTCACAGAAGTTATTTCAAACACTCGATCGACGCTATAAGGCAAGTTATAAAGTAAAATATATTCTCATATTCCTCATAAATGGTCTTACTTTGACACTGTGCTAAACTAAAAACGGTTAGCAGTTTAGTCTCTTTTGTTTAGTGTAATTGTTCCTTGTGTATGCAATGGTGTTATTCATTGGTCAAAAAAGGGGGAAAAAATGTTTTTTTGACAGATAGCATGATTTGTTTATTTATTTTTCAAGATTTCTATAGATTACGCAATATATCGTTATCGTGAATTTTTTTGGCCACGATAATCGTGTAGTTAAAAATCTGAAATCGTGACAGCCCTAACTTGACTATGAGAATCCTGATTTAACATGGAATCTATATTATAACATTATTACCAGGAAAACAAGAGTCGAGCTCGAGATTTCTGTGCCACAGGTATTAATTTTGTGCTGCTTGTGCACAAAGTGGCATCACACGGTAAGAGAGGCATTTCTAACACTAAGGATCTAGAGTTAAAGGAGCAGTTTCACTTCACATGAAAATTTCCTGATAATTTATTCTCCCCTATGTCATCCAAGATGTAGATCTTTCTTCTCAGTCGAAAAGAAATTAAGGTTTTTGAGGAAAACATCCCAGGATTTTTGTCCATATAGTGGACTTCAACAGTTACCAAACAGTTGAAGGTCCAAATTGCAGTTTTAGTGCCGCTTCAAAGGGCTCTACACGGTACCAGACGAGGAATAAGGGTCATTAGCCAAACAAGCATCATTTTCTTAAAACAATAACATTTATATACTTTTTATCCACAAATGCTTATCTTGTTAGCTCTGCTTGCGGATGCACATCTTCACGTATTACGTTAGTAAGGTCATGTGCGGTTTGGTCAAATTCAAAATCAACTGGCATCGTTGTTTTACCTTTTTTTGTAAAGGGCGTTTAACTTTCTTTGCACTTGATTACACGCTTTGTAAACACTGAGTCGGTACTCCGTCTGAGTCATGCATGACCTTTCCAATGTTGAGTAGTTTAATGTGTGAAGTCCATAGTGCACGACTAGCATTTGTGTTTATAAAGGATATACATTTTTCTTTTTTTTTTAGAAAATGACTGATGGTTTGGCTAGATAACACCCTTATTCCTCATCTGCTACCGTGTAGAGCCCTTTGAAGCTGGATTGAAACTGCAATTTGGACCTTCAGCCGTTTGGTAACTGGTGAAGTCCACTATATGGACAAAAATCCTGGGATGTTTTCCTCAAAAACCTTGTTTTCTTTTTGACTGAAGAAAGAAAGACATGAACATCTTGGATGACGTGGGGGTGAGTAAATTATCAGGAAATTTTCATTTGAAAGTGAACTACTTCTTTAAGCTAAAAATCATCTTTAGTGTTCTACTGAAGGAAGAACATCACCTAGGCCTATATATCTTGCATGGCCAGAGAGAGAGTGTATTAAGAAAAATATTTTTGACCTGTGACTCCATTTTAAAGCAGGCCAGCATTCTAGGATCTCACTAATAGGTAGGTTCTAACTCTATACAATGAGTGTGTATTAAAATCAATAATTGGACAATATACCAAACTGAACTTCCAGCTGCTTCACTTTTAGCCTGAAAAGAAAGAGATTGAGAATTTAGTCAGGTTGTAATATTTGCCAAAACACTAGGAAAAATATCTGTAAGGCACATAACACAAATCAGATAGGCTATCTAACTTAATAGGCATTATGTGAAAAACGGTGCTTAGTCTAATCCCCATAAAAATACAAACCTTACATTTTTAAATATTTATTTATACTGTACAACTTGCTTTCTGAAATGTTACATTTTAAGCAAGAACACAGAAATGTCTCGGCTAGGCCTACATAACACAAGCTTTACTAGGTTTGAGCAAACTATTTAGATACATTTTATAGATACCTGTCCTTACAAAAATGTACAACACGTGGAACAAAGTGAATCAAATTATTGTGAAACCTCTATGAAAACCATTACTTTGCAATTAAATGAGTCACAACCCACACGCTTGAGGTCATTAAAATTTATGTTACCCGAAAACTTTTTAATGTGTGCACAATGAAAAAAGACACACTTATACATATATATGTATATATATAAGCTCAAAACATTATTTGCTTTGCAACGCATAAAAACACATTAACGGCTAACACACTAAAACACTGTAGAGAAAATAAAATTGGAAGTTACGATTAGCGCACACAATTTAGTCTAAACAATTTTCAATCCGAGTGAGTCTATGGTGGAAGGAGTATGGACGGCCATAAAGACATATATTTCTTTAGCCGTCGTGTATGGCTGCAATAAAGGAGGAGCACGTAAACACTGGGAGTGACGTTCTAGACGTGATTGTACTAAAACTATTGGTGTTAAAAACAAATGAAAGCATGGAGTGCGGGTAAACTCAAAAATTATATTTTTTGTACTAATTAAGCAGAAAATTAAAAGTTAATTAATAGTATTTTCGGAGTAATTAAAACCAAAGCATTTATTATAGCTTGTTACAACCCATTGCCTTTATCAAAGATGCACGTTTGGTATTACAGTGTATGTGTATGTGAAACAAACATGCACACAATGATGTTTGTTACCGGAATGTGGTTAAAGTTGATTTTAAAAGATTAATTGTTGATCATAACAGACATAACGGACCATAAAAGAAATTTGTGGTTGTACTAAAATTACTTAAGCTTTTCTTCAGAAGATTTTGCAGTCTGAGTTGTTTCCCCCCTTTGCATAATATTCTGCTGCTGCATTGATGTTCGGGTGGTCAAACTGTAATCATCATCATCATCACCATCATAACAGTTCAGTCGCGCACTCGCAGGAAACCGCCTCGCCTGTCTCCTTGACACACCCTTAGCTATTGTTGGCACAGTATGCGCGCGACAACCTTGACATTCCCACACGCGCGTTCAGTTGCACGGTGAAATCTTGTTCTACGTGGATGCACAATCCTTCTCAGGAAAAAACGAAAGAAGGACAAGGGGCTAATGCGGATAAAGGAAGATGCACAAACGCCGAGAAGAGTGCAGGTAAAACACACACGCACGGCCATCGCGCATCCCCGATAGATGCCCACACTACCGCACGCGCAGACCCACTCCGCTCATCCACCTGTAATGACAGATCGCTGCTCAAAGCCGTGCATTGTCCCTGGAAACGGCGAAGAAAGTACGCTTCATGTGAGAGATGACTGAGTGAGTTGCGCGGATGTTGGAGACATGGAGAAACGGGCTCTTGTAACGGCGATCAGCTTGTCCATGAGCCTGCTCGCGCTCACGCTGCTGGCCACGGCGATCTTTACCGACCACTGGTACGAAACCGACACCAGGAGACACAAGGAGAACTGCGACCAATACGGGTCGGAGTCCAACGACCAGAAGAACAGGGAGATGCCCATCTATCACCTGCCTTTGGTGGACAGTGGGAATGCGAAGCGCAACCTGGCTCTCATGAAGCCCATCCATGTAGGGAGTCGAGAGGAGGAACTGTTGGAAAACTGGAGAGCGATTTTGGGCATGGGCATTTTGGAGACGGAGTGCGGGCGCCCGCTTTTCTCCACCTACTCTGGACTTTGGAGGAAATGCTACTTCCATGGCATGGACAGTGATATTGACAAACTCATTTCGAAGGGTAAGAGAGTGGAAAGTTCATTTCAACGCAAAATTAATAAATAAAATAAAATAAAAAACAATGCACAGAGCACCAACGTTTGCTTAGTTCTGGCTAGGGTGAGAACCGGTTTTGTTTTTAAAGCACCAGAACCGAACGACTTTCGAGTTAATTTTAGGGTTCTCAAACGTTTATTCTTTCTACAGTAACACACAGTGTTTTCTGCACTGAATCTCCAGCGCGAACACACTCCGAAACGAATGAGTCTTATGAGTCGGTTCATTTTAGTTAACTCCATAACATAGGGCGCCAATAATGCAGTCCGATTCTCGAACGAATGATTCAGATGAGTCGGCTCTTTTCAGTGTATGGAAGATACAGCGCGACCAGAGTAACCAAATTCCCGAACAAATGATTCTTATGAGCTGGTTCTTTTCTGTGAATTAAAACATGAGACATAAATCAATGCCGTTAGTTCGGTTGTTTGTATGATAATGCATTTAAAGATGCACATTCTGAATCTTGTTGTGATGGTATATATATCGATTTTTTTTGTAGTTTTATTTCTTTTTTACTATAATAATTTCGTAATTATGCCAACTATATAAAGAGAAAAACTGAGTGAAAAGGAAAAAGTATTGGTAAACAGACGTTTTGCAATAATTTTATCCTATTTAATTTTAAAATGTGAAATTATCTCATAATTATCCAAAAATAATGGTTAACTTAATCGTAAGGCATCGAAACGGAACCAGAATTGTTAGCCTACTATTTCCATCACGTCTGGCTGTTTGACAGATGACGTTAAAGGGTTAGTTTACCCAAAAATGAAAATTAGGCTGTGTTTTACTCACCCCCGAGGCATCCTAGGTGTATATGACTTTCTTCTTTCAGACGAATCCAGTCAGAGTTATATTAAAAATTGTCCTGGCTGTTCCAAGCTCTATCATTGCAGTCAGCGGGTGTTGCAGTGCTTCAGTCTAAAAGAAGTGAAATAAAAAGCGCCCATCCATAAAAAAAAGAGTCTCACACGGCTCCGGGGGATGAACAAAGGCCTTCTGTAGCGAATCGATGCGTTTTTGTAAGAAAAATATCCATATTCAAAATGTAATAATCAATTTAATCTAGCTTGCGCCAACAGTTGAACACAGAAGCAGCTCCAGGAGGATGACGTAAGATGTCGGCGTTGCGCCGGTGAGTCTCGTGAAAACCAACGTTTGTTCACAGGAGCAAAGGAAGCAAAGTATCCTAACTTTAGCAAAGGAAAACCAGCCTCCTCTTGGCTTATATCAAAATCCTCAGACATTCTTCTTTACAAATACTCGTTTTGTACTTCTAATCAGTGGCCATTTTTTGTTTTGATCTCCTGCGCTTCCACATGCGTCACTTCTGAGCGGCGCATGCACAAAACTGACCTCATATGTCATATGCCCGGAACTGCTTCCGTTTACAACAATGAGCGCAAGCTAGATTAAATTGATTATTGCGTTTTAAATATGGTTAATTTTCTTACAAAAACACATCGATTTTCGTTTCAAAAACGCATCGAGGCCTTT
The DNA here is from genome assembly GCA_018155175.1 of Sinocyclocheilus anophthalmus. NCBI lineage: Eukaryota > Metazoa > Chordata > Actinopteri > Cypriniformes > Cyprinidae > Sinocyclocheilus > Sinocyclocheilus anophthalmus. The sequence goes on from JADLZN010003202.1 coordinate 41,487, forward strand.
GTTCTCCCCCCGGAGCACGCTGTGGAGAACTTTTTTTATGGATGGGCGCTTTTTATTTCACTTTTTTTGGACTGAAGCCCTGCAACACCTGCTGACTGCAATGGTAGAGCTTGGAATAGCCAGGACAATTTTTTATATAACTCCGACTGGATTCGTCTGAAAGACGAAAGTCATATACACCTAGGATGCCTCGGGGTTGAGTAAAACACAGCCTAATTTTCATTTTATGGGTGAACTAACCCTTTAAATGTGCAGGCTTTGGATTTGTGAGTGAGTGATGATGATAATGATGATGATGGTGGTGGTGGTGGTCTGTATGGTGGGTTGCGTCAAAAACATATGAGTGTGAATGAATATTTAGCTTATGCAGACTCGTTTCCTTGAAAAAATATTGATTTAATCCTTTTTGTTCTGACACTTATCCAAACTTAAGCTTAATGGACTTTTTGCTGACACTAGTGCCTGCCTTTCTCTCTCTCTTTCTCTCTTGACCTGTTTATTTTACTGCAAAGGCACTTTCTGCAAATCAATTTCATGCATGATAGATCTCAACAGAACAAAACTTTATTAAACTGCCAACCAAGCCAACTGTTTTGCAAAAGTTTTCTTTGAAAGAGATGAAAGTTTCAAGGTGAAAAAAGGCACAAGAAATGAGTGATGATTCATTGTCAATACAGATTACAGAGATCTTATCATGTCAGGATTAAAAGCGGATGCCGTGTACCTTGCATTTAAATCAAGACCAAAGTCACACAGATCACTTGACCTTCAGCACCCAGGCTTTGATTTGTGACATAGTCAATTACTGTGAGTCCTCGAATCAGCCCATCAAAGAAGAGTGGCACTCTAAAGAGCTTCTCATCAGATCACAATGAAATCAGCTCAGGTTGAGTGCACCATGGCAACCGGAAGATCAAAATTCCCTGTTTTCTTATATTTTGACTTGATTGCTATATTGGTTATATGTATCAGTAAGAGTATACTATATGATAAAATTATTTATCCTCATTTAATTACAATATTACAGATATGACTTAATATATATGATCTTTTATCTGAACACGGATTTACACATCAACAAGTCACAATAGATGTGTATACATTTATGCAGTTTACAGAAGCTTTTATCCAAAGCAAGTTCCACTGCATTCATACATTTTACCAGTTCATTTATTCCACGAGAATTGAACCCATGACCGTGGTGTTGCTAGCACTTAGCTCATGTTTAAGCTACAATTTAAGGGGGCTTGTTCATGATAAGCTAGAATAAAGAGATAAAATTTTACAGCGAGTCTAGCGGGTCATGGAAAAATGAAACTATCAGGGGAAAATATTGAATTTATATATATATATATATATAATGGTGTGTGTGTGTGGGTTTGGGTGTGTGTGTGCGGTGTGATAGTTACATGTTTGTATGTTAACTTTAAATACTTAAATCATTGTGACTGTTAAACTGTAAAATACGGTTGCGGTCTCTGCGTTCTGCCAGGGTGCTATAGATAGATAATTAGAGAGAGAGAATTTAAGCTGAAACTGCGTGTGAGAGCAATCATTTTTAAATATCCTTATGGAGTAATTACGATTATAAAAGTCATGGGAAATTGGTCAACAGGTTGGGAATACTACTTTTAGTATACATGGCTGCAACTTAATATCACTTTGAGAAAATCTGCAGAGTTGAATTCATTATCAGTGAATACAGAAGAAGTGCACATCTAATAATTTTCGAGGTTTCTCGTTGGCTTGGCTGTGAATTGAAATGTTGTCAATTCAAGGAAGGTACATTTCAGTTTCACCCACACATTTCTAAGGAACTGATGAAATCATTTTTCAGAGTGAATGAAGTGCCTTGCAGCTGACCGCATCCATTATGACTCCAGACAGTGTTTAAAAAAAAAAAAAAAAAAAACATAACTCTCAGGCTTGCTGCATGATCACTGCAGTTTCAACACAGCTCTCAGAATTAGCTCACAACGCCAGCCAAATCTGTGTGGTGTGGTGTGAACAGGCGGAAATAATGACAGAAGGTCACTCTGTCAGGGAGGCGGGTGTTTCAGCAATACTTGGCTCAATACTTGTTCTTGCCCAGTGCTGGAACGTCCAGGGAAAGACAAACAAAACAAATAGAGTAGCAAAGATTAGTGCAAACATTATAACAGCAACAACATTGCAAGGATATTAAGTAGTTTTTATGAACAACTAAAATCACATGCCAGAAGATTTGGGAGGGATTTGATTGGTAAGGTCTTTGCAAAGCTGCATTTGAAAGGCAGAGTTTGTCCTTTGGTCAGGCATGTTAAACCAGTGTGTGATCCCTTTGCAGGTATTGCAGACCGATGCACATCTGTCAAGTACCATTTCTCCCAACCCATTAGACTCAGGAACATCCCTCTCAACCTGACAAGGACCATACAGCAGGACGAGTGGCACCTCTTACGTAAGTCACCCAAAGTTTTCTCACCACCTTCTACAGCTCTTGATATGCATTGAATATTAAGCAGTGCATGCAAGCTGGAGTTAAGTGTGCTTAGCATAGAGAAAAGCATGCAGTGCAATACCATGTAAAAATGACTGCCATGTTAATATTTGTTTTGACAATAATTTGGTTGTGGTTATGATACTAAAATCAGTTCAATTTATTTGTATATCGCTTACACATTGTATATGTATATTGTAAAAAAATATGAAGCAACTGTAGCTGGAAGAACAGTACTGAGGATCTGGATTTTACTAAGTATACTGTAGATTAAAAAGTTTATTTTGGGTATTAAATGAACATGCTATTTGGTATTATTATAGCAAATATAGTGGATTATTAAGCATGTAATTCAAGTTTAATTGTTAGAACAGGTGTTTTTACATTATTCTCAAGTTCCAAGAGTTTTTTTGGTTTTTAGTTTAAGTATGTTAGTGTTGAAGACATTATGGGCCCTCAAATATAATATTTCCCTTGGCACGGGAGCTCTAAATATAAAGACAGATACACTTTTTCATGTATAAAAACTCATCTACATAAATATAAAATGAAAAATAAAAATATTCTAAATAATATTACCTGGAAAATATGTACTGAAAAGCTGAACAATGAAAGAAATTGGTGTAAAAATAGTTTTCTCTCGAAATTGACTAGTAAATTTCATAAATATTAACAAAGTAACACTTAAATAAACATGACATTTTGCCATTAGAAAGAGTGAAATTGAATTTTCTTGTAAAATGTATTCTAATAATCTTAAATATATATATATTTTTAGTGGATTAAGTTTTCCTTTTTAACCGTTATGAAAGCATTCTTTATGTAAAAGTGTTTCTCTTCTGGAAAAACTTGTCTAAAAATATCAGCGACTCAACCAGTCAAATGCTGTCTACAATGTCATCAACTAGCAATAGCAAAAATCAGGTTTCACAACTGTGACATTACTAAAGGCTACTGTCTATTGTAAAAAAGAGTTGAGCACTTTAAAATGTTAAGATAGACAGTCATTGGGTTCTATTGTCCATTATATAAATAAGAATACAGCTCATGCTATTTGCAGTTATTGTATGTCTTGTCATGAATATGTAATCATAACCTTTTATTGCATCTCCATGAAATTATTATGTGCCCCACGGTACTGTTTTGTGTACACAAACTCAAATGTCATTTTCTGTTGGAAGGAACGTTATTAGCTCCTGTGATGTTATAACTTAGCAAGTCTTAAGGGAGCCTGCAAGCCTTAATTACAGCCCTCGTTAAAATGCTTCCTAATTAAGCTTTGCTTCCTCCATGCATGTGTCCCAGTCAGATTCTATAATGTGATATTACCTTTAAATTAAACCTACTGAATCAATATCTGCGATAAGCAACTCCAAATCTTTGCATGGAGACATATGCGATTATTGAGCTCAGTGAAAGTTCCTAAAGATAAGGTGTTACCCATAGCTGTATCTATAGTGTTGTTGGCTAAGTGGGTGGTAGTCATGGAAACAGTGTGTTTTTCTACGGTGTTCAGATCTGAGGCGCATTACAGCGGGGTTCTTGGGCATGGCTGCTGCCGTGATGCTGTGTGGAAGCATTGTGGCCGCTGTGGGATTTTTCTGGGAGGAGAGCCTCACCCAGCATGTGTCTGGACTCCTGTTCCTTATGGCAGGTACATTCTGCTTATTCGCTTATTCGCTTCTATTATCTAACTTTCTCCTCATTTTTGCTCAGCTACTTGTTACTCATTTCGCCCAGTAGCACACTTTCTCGTAGGTGGTTTCCTTTCCTTTCCAAGCTGTTGTCTACCTTGTACATTCTCCCACGTCTTGTCTATTTATCTGCTTATCTACTTCTGTCTTATTTTCCTTGTCTGGCTTGAATATATCTATATGAGAACCGGTATACCGGTGAGAAAACATTACAGTACAAAGCGCATAATATTACATTAATAACGCCTTCCATTCTCGCTCAATCTGGAATAGTGTAATGGAAGGCACTGATGACGTATCATGTCTGCACGAACGGGGTGCTCAGAGGTAAGCAAATACACGTGTTGACCGGTAGGTAGGACAGCCTATCATAGTCCTCGGAACGAGGGATATGATTGGAAGAACATTTCATGGTCCTACGCCTTCCACAGACGATATAAATACATATAATACACTATGTACTCAACCGTCTAGTACAGGGGTAGCGAACTCCGGTCCTGGAGAGCCGCAGCCCTGCAGAGTTCAGCTCCAACCCTAAATAAAACTCACCTGCCTGTAGCCTTAGTAATCCTGAAGACCTTGATTAGTTTGTTGAGGTGTGTTTGATTAGGGTTGAAGCGAAACTCCGCAGGGCTGCGGCTCTCCAAGACCGACGTTCGCCACCCCTGGTCTAGTATATGAATTATATAAAGTTTTTTTCATTCAGCACTGGAGTCTATTAGCTTCTGTCCCTTCAGTTTGTAATTAAAGCTGTGGCAGTTGAGTGCATGAAGTGCCCGACTTTTATCTTTTTTCCGGTAAACTCATCATCCAGGTATTTGAAGTGCACTTTTTCGTTTTATAATTTTCAGTGTGAACACTATCTATACTAAAAATTGGCATAGAATAGTGCATAAGTATGCAAATTGGGACACCCCTGAAATAAGTCTTAATGAATGAGTCATTGAATCAAATTTGTTCACAAACATTGAATCATTCAGGGGGAAAAAACAGCTACTTTGTGTTGCAACTGTAATGCTGTGTCTTTGATTAGAACTATTTTGTTTTGTACACCATCACGGCCATGTCATGTGTTCATTTTATAAGTCCTTCCTCTCAATCTTTTTACATAATATGAGGTACATACCAAGAGTTCAGATGGTTTTTGTGGATTCTCGTGTGTTCATTAGATCATTAACCTCAAATGTTTCTGTCCTACAGGAATCTTTTGCACAATCTCACTGTGCACCTACGCAGCCAGTGTCTCATATGACCTATCCAGGAACCCTCCCTTCATCTACGGTCTGCCCGGTGACGTAGACCATGGGTACGGGTGGTCCATCTTCTGTGCATGGGTCAGTCTGGGCCTAACAGTGGCGTCAGGTTGCATCTGCACAACTTATCCCTTCCTGAGCCGCTCAAAGGCTCTTCGCTCCAAAACGGCAAGGGAGTCGTCTGTATGAGCGCGGCCTGGAGGACTCAGCAAAACATTAATCAGCACTTGGCGCTTTAGTAAAACGGATTCAAGTGGGACTTCATGCTGTACGGAGCCGTTTTGAATGTCTTGTAGATTTCTGATACCTTTGTTGGGCTCATGAGATGTATTGGTGTTATACAGAACGAAGGACAAGACTGTTGCATTTTCTGTGTGTCTTCTACACACATTTGCTTACAAATCACACACACACATAAAAAAAGAAAAGAAAATACACACAAATATACAGTATGTGTGAATATAATGAACAAAACCTTTGATTTGAAATGGGTATGTGTATGTTTGTGGGTCGTTGTGACGCAATCATTCTCTGGATCAGGTGAATATTCTACACACTAAGGATCTGAGCCACAATTTTTTATGCAAACCATCTGAAATTCAAATTATTGCTCTGATCACAGTCAGTGTTATTTTTTTATTATGTGATTAAAGCATACTGGTTTCCCTACCACTTGCAAATGGATACAAGTCGACTAACCATTGGCTCATTTCAAATGAAAATATCACAGCTAAAGAATTCAATCAGGGATGAACAGGACACTTCATGCCACCGAAGTCACCACATCAGACTAATGTATAAAGGCATGATTGAATATATATCACCTTTGGGTAACAGCTGGTGGCTGATATTCAAAAAGATTGAAAAATCAAAGAGACACGAGAAGTTACGAGATCTAAGACGTGGATATGCAAATTTGTGATTGGATGAAATGTCTCTGAAGATCCAGGACTTGAATGTAGCTGTCACTAGCAGTGCAGTCGTAATATGGCAGCATGTTTAAAGTGGATGCTCTCGAATCTACCAGCCTCTCTCATGAAAGGCTTCTCATGATGTCACGTCATTGTTGAAAATACAAGTCCTTCCATTCCACATGAAGTGGCACTAATATGAAGTGGCACTAATATAAAGCCACCAGGATTATATTAACTGCTGGATATTGTTTTCCAAACTGAGCCAAAACTGTAACATTTCCCTGAAACTGTACTGTTTGCCTCAAAACTTCCATTGTGTTCCTGAAAGTGTATCGTAAATAAAATATTACCATGATAAAATAAAGGTCTATTAAGAAACCAAACTGTTTTGTGTGAACTTGGGCAGAATTGGGGCTTGTTTTATTGTTGGCAGACATAGGGTGACTCATTTTAAACAATGCTAGCATGTTTTATGCTTTCTCTTATCCAAAAAGAATACTACCTGTGCAGATAAAGGAAACAACGCTGTTGAGTTCACCTCACACAGCTATTTGGCCATTATGTAGCCTATGGTTCAAGAAATGCAGTTTTGAATAATTGTTTAAGGTAGCTGATTTGTTGATGCTATCAGCTTTTATATTGAGAGACATGGTCCTGGAAAACCAGAAACAGTGATATTTTAGTAATACGTGTGCTTTTTTTAAAATAATTTTTTATAATGTAAAAATGTTTTTATTTGAATATTTTCAGTTTTTTTAATTTTAGTTTTAGTAACTGTATGTGCTTTTGTATTTTTAATTAGTTTTGGATATTTCTAATTAGATACATTTTTATTTCAGCTTTAGTTTTAGTAATATTACAATTACATGTGTCATATACATTTTATATTTTTAATTGCCAAGGCAAAATCTCAAATTTTCATTTGTAAGTAAGTATCTTATTTTTTACTGTATATTTATATTTGATTTTATTTCAAGAAAATGATTTTTAGCTGTTTTTATTTTAGTAAACAATAACAACACTTATCTGGAAATATAAGGGAATTTTAAAATTGTAATTTTTAGGACTATAAAAGCCTTGCACTTTGAAAAGAATGACAAAAAAATATTTATAACGATGGCACTATAGTGTATATAAATTGTTCTCGTTATGCTCAGTTGTGCTAAATGTCTTAAAAGTTGCTTTTTGGGAGTGAAATTTCTATTTTTATTTATTTACAATCTTATTCCAGTATTCACAAGTGGCAGGGAAAGTCGTGGAAATTTAAAGGTCAAAAGGTGTGGCAACCCTGTTGATGAATAAACTTGGATTTGTTTACATAGTAGTTAAAAAAAAAAGGACTTACCATTACTCTGACACAAGAGGGCGCCACATTATCATCAATAAAAACACAAACCCTTGCCTAAACTCTGAAAATGTGCAATTTCTTTAAAACGAGGTGCTGAACTTTTTTGCTTGTGGTGTCGAAGAGGAGGCCCCACGACAATAATATATTTCGCATTACCCTTCTGTGGAGTGTGCCACACAAAACAAAAATGAAAAAAGACAAAACTCAATGGCTGAAACAACAAACATTGTTCTAAATAAAAAGATTGTATTATCATAAAGATAACATTAATCAAAATGAAACTTACGGGTACTGAGCACTCGCACAAGCGAGGGAAAACTACTTAAATGTATCTGTAAAATGTACTGTAAATGAGGCTGGGGGCCGAGTGACTCGTGCTGGAGTAGATAAACAGTGCCATCACCCGTGTGTGCACAATGATACAGTATGTCCTGATCAAAAATGAGTGAAAATAAAGGAAAAAAGCTTTTACCAGTGTGCCCGTGTCCACAAATGAGTAAAAATAGTGAAATATCCTGGATTTTCTATTCAGGAAGACTGAACACTATACAATAAGATCAGTTTCCCAGTGTCACAGTTGACTTTCTATCTTTGTGTAATGTTCAAAAATAGACTTTTCTTCATAAAGGGAAGTCGTCGCAAAAACACAAGAGAGAGATAACATGCATTCCTCATAAAGCAGTATTAAAAAGAACAAAAACAATGGATTCTGAACTTGCGTTTGTACAATGTCAAAACATTTTCTTATACATCTTTTGTCTAAATGCTGAGACAGACATAGGATTTGATCATATGTCCTAAAACTACTGGTACCTGCACTAGAAATGTAGGGAAAGGTCAGAATCCATGATGAACACTTAACGTACAAGTTCGGACAAGCACACAAAACACATAGCAATACATTTAATAATACTTCTGACTGTCCTCAGTGAGTGGCTCTATAGGACGTCTGTGGAGTTAAGCGTGTAACCGAGCTGGAAGGTGGCACAGCGTTTTCCCCTCAAGTTTAGGATTGTTTTTAGGTTACTCGAAAACACCGAACTGTGTAAATCCCAAATAAAAGCTTAAAATGCTCACAAAACCACACTTTTATGGTCTAAAATCAGAAGAAAAAAAAAGTCTTGCGACACTGCTCGTTGTTCAAAACACCCGCTTAAAAACGAAAGGTGTGGGGGGGTGGGGGACCAAAAGGTAGTCAAATGAAATGCACTACTTTCATCTTTAACCACAGGTGTGAACGAGTTTCGTTACACAAGCGAGTGTGTGTTGCTGTGTTTAACACTATTACTACAAAGCAGATCAATTTTCAAGTAATAATAGCTTTAAAATGACAGCGATCTTTAAAGTATTCTGTGACCAGAGGAACAAAATGTTACACAAAGGTCATTCGTTTTTGTATCATGCCCAACCACCTGCATTTGAATGTTGGTGCATGCTTTGAAAGTCGATTTCAAATCTGCGGTTAAATAGCGGTCATTAGAACAGATTTCCGAGTGAGTCAACCAATCACGGAACCTGTCCAATGATCATTTTCCTGAAATCTTTACAGCTTTACTAAAAAAAAAAAAAGTACAAAGGTACCTCCACAGACAAAATTGTTATTCCACACATAAAGTGGGCCCCAAACGCCACATGAAACACCTGCTATCATCTATGGCTGCTTTTGAACCCTTTCCTCCAGTCAGTCCTACATATACGAGGATTTTAACGACAGCATCCTGTCTGCGGCATCATCTCGTGCCTGATTTAGAAACCCTTGATGATACAATAGGTCTCCATGGAGGATAAGATGATGTACATCAGCCAGAGACTGAAAAACAATGCTGTGGTTAGGATTTTGGGAGTCTGCGGGCCACCCAGTTCCCCTCCGATCTCGGGCCGGCGGCGGTACATGAGGACGGCAATACAGATGAAGGCAAAGATGGTGAAAAGGGTGACGGAGAATGCCAGCGTGCCGGGGTCCACTCTGAAATACTGGCCATGTGCCTGGTGAAATATGGCAGCGATGGACCAGGCCAATCCAATGCCCAGAAAGACGTTCACAGCGTTGCTGCCAGTCACATTGCCGATGGAGGCGTCAGCGTACTGATCCTGGATGGCTGCCACCTTACTAGCGAATGTGTCTGATTTTGAAGGGGTCGGGAGAGAAAGACAGAAAGAACAAAATATTGTCAGGCTGCAAAAAATAGGCATCAATATGTGGATGATTGTTGTATGAATCGTTGTGTGAAACCTGTAAAAAAAACATGTCCAGCTTGTATTTTGCCCAAAATTCCAAATAAAGAAATAAGTTTGCAGCAAGAAAAATAAGCATTTCAAGGGCCATTAAGAATGTCGAGCATTTGCTTTTTCAAGACCGTTAAACACATTTTCTCTTTAAATTTCCAGTATTGTAAAAAAAAAGTTACAATGAAATGAATAAAAAAAATATATTTTTTCATTATAGAGTTTTAATAAGAGATTGATATATTGGATGCATTATTTGGATAAAAAAAGTGCAGTAAAAAGAGTATGAGAAGTATTACAATAAAAAAAGTTACTATTTTGCCATAATAGAAAATATCATTTATTTCATATAGCAAAAGCTGAATTTCAGCACCATTACTCGTCTCAATAGCACAGGAGCCGTCACAAATAATCTCTAATATGGCATCATTTGCTGCCTCAATAAACAGTTCTTCTTAATCAATCATAAGATTTATTTGGATGAACAAAAGTTTAAAGAACAGCTTATTTGAAATACACTGTTTGTAAGATTATAAATTGTCTTTACTGTCATTGCATCCTTTAAAGCATCCGTCCTGAATAAAATATTTCTTTGTTTACCAACTACTGACCTCAACTTTTAAATAGTATTGTGTGTGTGTGTAATTATATCTATATATATATATATTATATATAACTGTAAACATTACTAAAAGTGCTTAATTGTCATAATTCACAAAATCTTAATGGTCCAAAAAACAGGTTTTGATTTTTTCTTGAATTAAAATATATATCATTTTTATTTGATTTGGGGATGAAATGTGACTTAAACATCTAGTACCTGGCACAGAGGTTCCCAGCGCCACAAACACAACTGCAGTTACAGAGTCTTTCAGGCCAATAGTGCATCCAAAATGGGATGCCAGGTCTCCAATGAATGCAGTGAGGACGCCAATCATGATGATGGACACGATGAAACACGCCCAGCCATTCCAGTAATCAGTGGGTGGCACAAACGCAAACAGAACCTTCCAGAACACAGTCAGGAAGTGCATGACGTAGTCAAAGCAAGATGGCATTTTTTCTTCCCCACACTCATCATCATCATCTTCCCCTTAGGAGGAGGAAAAAAAAGGAGAGGCGATTTGAATTATGGATTGGTTTGTTTGTTTTCTGTGAAGTGACAGACTGTCCTCTTACTCCAGGGAACATCAGTGTGCATATCACTGTTACACAGAATGGCTGACACCAACCAAATCTTATAAATCAGAGGAGGCAGAACCGGCATAACATGAAGCTCAGAGGACTGGAAGTCCAGTACCATTTGTGTTTCACCAAATATCACACTACTTTAAATAAATCTTTTCATTTATGACTGTTTTGATATGTTTTAAGCACGAAAAAACATATTGTGCAGCCCAGCTCAAACCAGGTAACTATTTGAACAATAAAGGGAGGAACAATAAGAGGCGGTGCTATATTGTGAATGTAAAGGGCATTATTAGATTATTATTACTAAACACTTTGTCAACATTTACAAAAACCATTATAAATTATTTTATAAAAAAATAATTTTTAAATGAATTTTAAATTTAATTCCCTTTTCCACATTTACATTCATTTTTACATACTCAAATTATGTAAACTAGGACATTACATACTTTAATATTTCTCTAAAAATTTTTTTTAATAAAAATACTAATTGTTTACGCTTAGTTAGGACCGACAATTATTATTTTAACCATGAATTTATTTGCTTGTATACCAGTTAATTTAATATTTCGATTATAATTTAGTGTTCATTTAGTATTTTAAAATATAATAATCGTACTGAATTGACTTAGAGTCTATATTTACATTTATTTTAGCATATACTTTGATTTTCTATAGTTAGCATTTGATATTGCATTTAATTTTTTTTTTAAATAAAACATTTTTAATTATTTATTATTTTACAACTAACTTATTGCAAACAAAGTTTTAAATATTAATGCATAGATTTATTATGGTCTACATAATTTACATTATGACAGTTTTACACATCATATACATTTAATTTTTTTCATCCAAATTAATGTTGGTGTATGGTTAAAGTTTAATAAAAAAATCCTGAATCTTTTACATAATGTATCCCGTGCATCATAAAAAAAAGCAAGTTCAGTGTGGTTCCAAACTGGAGCACTGCAGAGTAAGGCAGTCTAATTATGAAAAATATTCCCCAGGAATTTAGATTATGATCTCCCTCCCTCTCTTTCTCTCTCCTCGCGGCTCAGGCTGCACTAACAAGCTCTGTCAGCTTCAGTCAAGCATATCAGAATGAGTGCTAGTGTATGCTTCGGACTGCATGTGCGTGTGTGGCAAAAGATATAGAGTCCCCCAGCTTTGCATCTACACATTCCTTATTAATATGCTGCGCAACATGACGAAAGACACTTCAAAAACGGACGGACGGAGGGTGAAATCAAAAGGCCTTGGCATTTTAGAGATGAGAATGGCGCTGGCCTGTGTTGGTTATGCTCATAGTAGGCTTGACGGATGGCTGAAGAATTGTGGGTAAAAAAAACAAACAAACCCATAAGAAACACATTTGATGTCTTTTTGTTGTTTCTTTCCCCCTGTTAAAGACAGAGTTACTCTTTAAAAACATAATTATTGCACAAAACTAAACTTAACATTTGACAAAAAATATATATATTATGACATGAAAATGTATAATAATAAATAATAGATGGATGAAAAATCATAATACAAATTTTGAAAATATAAAAAAACATAATACATTTTTAAAGAAAAGAATAGAAATGTAAAAATAGAATTAGTTTGTTTTGCTGGAGCTGATGTGAAGTTTCTATCAATTCTCTTGTTACTTCCAGCATAAAATAACCTCTTATTGTTCCTGACACTTTTTGTAGCTTTGTAGGAGTTAAAAGTAATAAATTCGGTAACAAACTGGATCCAAATTGTAGACGTGACCAAAATATTTACAATGCACATAAAGAAGCTATGCGTAACTTTAACATTAGCATCCCCATTCTACTTTCATAATGTGACATATTTCCAAATAAAACAAGAAAAGAAAGACGGGATTTTTATGACAGAGAAAGGAGGGAAAATATTCAAGATTATGAAGACAATCGGAAACAATATTAAGACGTTATGAATGCATGTTTCCTACTCATTACTGAGATAAACTGGTTCTAAGAAACTTTATACTGAGCGCTGTCTGCTCTTAAGGAAAAAAGCTAATTATGATTATCTTCTCTCTCCAGCACTGCTATGATTGACACTCTGTAGAGCTAATTTTGTTAGTTGATGAAACATTTAAATGCACTTCAGTCTGGCAACAGGGAGCCATTCAGCACCAACATATTTTAAATGGCAATGGTGGGCTAATCAAAGATATGTGGCCTTTCAGAGATGAAACGGCAAAACTGCCTTGCTTTCTAGCATGCCATGTCAAGACTGCGGTGGATTGTGCAATGATTGTGTTTACAGTATGTAGAGACTTAATGGAAAAACTGACAGCATTTTTTCAGTGACTCACCTGAGCTGACAGTAATGGCTTCTATAAACTGGTCTCTCCAACTGTAAGTACCAACCAAAAGGGCCAAGTTGGTTTTCTTTATGAGTTTGTCGACTGTGCTCTGGAACGGGGTTAGAATCATTACAACCATGTTAACAATACTTAAAAGGTTTAATGGTAACATTTTACAAAGTCTCATTTGTTTACATTAGTTAACCATGTTAACGTAAACTGACATTTATATATACATTTTTCAAATTTATTTATTTTTGTTAACATTAATGAATACACTGTGAACTAACAAAGAACAATTGTATTTTTATTAACGAAGATTAATAAACGTTGTAAAAAGTATTTCTCATTGTTAGTTCTAGTTAGTTACTATATTACCAAATGCACATAAAAGATTGTAAAGTGTTAAGGGTTTAATTACAAAAAACAGTCCATCACCTCATGTCATCCCAAACCCGTATGACTGACATTCCTACATGAAACTCAAAAAGGGAAACACTTGCATGCTTTTTGGCATTCAATGAAAGGGATTCCAAAACAACATAAAAATGCCTTGAACCGTTTCCTTTCCAAGAATTTTGATTTGCGCCTGTTCCTTTCAGATATTTCTTTAAGATAAATTAAGTAACAGCTTAAAGTGCATTCAAACTGAAAATCACTTTTCTTTGTAAAAAAAACTAAAAAACTGATATAGCAGATTTTTCAGATTAGGAAAAAAAATCCTCAACTGCAGCCAGCCTGAACACAAAATCTTTTTCATTACAGCCCAGAAACTGATTTGTCAGGACGGCATCGCCTGTCGATTATGAAGGTTGTAGTGGTATTACACCAGCAGAACATCATAATTCTGTGCAATTCAATCAAATCTTCAGGACACAAGGAAATCATTTCGCTTTGAGGCCAAGCAAATTAATCTGACAGACATGATGAAAACTAATAACCCTCTGACGCACAGAGGCAGTGCAGGAGAGAACCGAAGAGTTGAATTAGAGATGGACACTGTTAACATGTATAAAGTGACAGGCAGTCTGAAAGGTTGCGGTAATAGCTCTGCCCATGTCTGCTGTATCTGAAGAGCAATTAAAGCTTGAATCGTCTCCAGCTGCGTCTACTTCAACAGGGCAGGATACCATCGCTTATGTCCAGATGCTCGGTCATCCTCTCATTCACCTTTAAGGGCTTCTAAGCCCTCCTTCATGCTTAAAATGTCATCACTCAACCTTAAAGTAAATGCGTGTGTGAACATAGATGGGTGTCTGAATGTATTTTTCATGACAGATTCCTCATGAGCAGAAAAGGTACCTTAAACTCATAGGACTCCTCAATGATTACTTCAAGTTTCACATGTTCACCCAGTGTCGGTCGACCCATTTCAGCAATACGCCTCTCATCCTTCTCTTTTTTAGTCAGGTTCTCCTCTTCCCCGTCCTCTGAGAGAGACAGACAAAGCAAGAGAGGTACAGAAAATTTGATGGGAAAAAACAAACAAAGAGATGGTAAGTAGCAGGGAGTTTTTCATGAAACTTATAAATGCATAAAAAGTTGTTGAGTTAACTGGCTCGCTCACATGATGCTACACATGACACACAAAGGTGTAGACTTGTATGATTACATCATTTGCAGGGTTTCAATAAAGCCGTATCATCTGCAATGTGAGCAATACTATGTTTGTTCAGAAGCGTGAGAATGCAATGCTGTCAATCTGGACTTGAAAACATGTTTGAAGGTGTGGGCCTTTTGCAAGGATTAAAAATATAACACCAGTACTAATCTAAAAAAGGCATTGGAAATGCATTAGGATGACATTTTTCTAATTGTTGGGTAACTATTGCTTTAAGATACCACAATAAAAACAATTCCATAAAAGTCTATCAGCATATTGCATTGATTAAAAACACTGTTCATGTGATTAAATGCATGCATTTAGCATTCAACAGTGCATGCTACACTAATGAGGAAATGACAGCTGATGATCTCTGGTGTCATCTATTATGACGGTTTACATTCTCACAATCACTTTATGGAACAAGATGTTCAGCTAATTGGCTCAAACATGCATGCACACACGTGCATAAGAGATCCCACATTTATAGTGACAAAAGGGAGAATGATTTAATGAAAAGAAAGAGAAAGGGATGAACAGGAGAGGAAATGTATACCTGTGATGCTGATAATGGTGGAGGGGATCGGTTTGTCTCTACCCTGCACTTTCCGGTACACATCCGTGCCTGATGAGCCCAAACACATTCACTGAACAGAGTTAGCACAGATGCTAACAGATCTACGGAGCTTTATTTATGATGGTGCACAACTAAATAAAGCTTTATATAGCAGATGATGTAAATTTCAATCATCACATGAGAGAACAGAGCAAATATGTATTGCCTCTTTGATATATTATAGTTTGATAGATATTACAGTGTACATATGTATATTAAAAAAATATAAACAGAATTAACAGCAATGGGACCTCGGTGTAAAGTAGGTTTATGACCCTATAGTACATTTAATTACATAGTATAATTACATATATTAATATTTATAGTGTGAAAAATAATTCATTGAGATTAAATTAAATAATGTCAAAAGTAATGTCAAAAGGTCATAAAAAGGTGACACAGGTCATAAGGCTATAATTAAGATAATGAACACTCAGATTATATAATAATTATTAGCAAAGTGCAGTTAAAATAGTTTTACATGACACCACAGGATGTCAACATCTAGTACGTAAAATCAACCACACCTTCGCCTGAATAGAATTCATTCAATACATATGACGGACATATGCTATTTTTAGAATTATTCTTCTCTCAGTGTTGAAACTTTCCAGCAACAGACACTCCCTGGACACAGTATTCAAAGTGTAAATGTTCTTTGAGAATTAATGTGCGTGCTGCCACAGTTGAGCGAGTTTGACAAGACGGTTACCAAAGCACTGACACACTGGCTTAAGGCAGACTAGCTATGCATTCTCATTAGGAACCAGCCCGTTTGCCTTTGGGAATAATGCCAATGGTGTTTACTTTATAGGTGACAGTGGGTTGAGTTATTGCCCATCACACAATGTCTTCGTGAAACTGTGGCGTGCAGCAAATGTTGTATTTCGAAACAATAAGCATGTTTTAGCAAGTTCAGGGCACTGCGACGGAAATAAATCGTAACTTTAGAAACTAGTGCTGTGTACAACAACTTGAAAATGAGACCGTAAAAATGTTTCAAATGAGTACACAGGTAAGTTAGTTTCAGAAATTGAATTTAACATGTTTAGTATTTATTAGAGACATGGACTGTGTCTGAAAAATATTGATAATTTTAAAGAAGCTTTGCGATTGGTTGTACAGGCCTATTCACACTGCACAGACAGACACCGACCAACACAGACAATCAATAGATTACAATACATCACTTCTCAGACATTCCTTGATCCGACAAATGCTGATTCATCATGTTCAATCTTCATCTGTTCCAAGGTCGGCGAGCTGTACAGAGCTCCACACAGACACACAAACCTGGGAGTAACCCTGACAAAAGAGCACCGTGACAAACAGAGATAACCCAGCAGTGTGGGGTACAAAAGTGGGAATCTGTTTCGCCGGTTGTCTCGTTGTGTGCCGGGTTATGGTGTGAACTCTTTGTCCCTAATAATAAAAATAGTGTCTGATGGAGTGGTTATAAAAAGTAAATAATTTTTTGTACGTATTGAGAGGGGTGAGAATTGCGTGCTAGTTACCAGGTCATGCATAAATTAATTTATAAAATAGAACATTGTAAAAGTTAAACATTGTATTTATAATCATGGCGGGGGGGGGAATCTTGCCCACTTACACTCCATCTTCTACAGAGAAGTAAGCATTGCAAGTCATGTAGTTACTTCTGAAACAGCCAAAACCTATAAATTATTTTATAAATTATTTATTAAATGAAATAATTGTCATTATTATTTATTTCATAAATATGTATAATTTATAGTACAGTAATATATACTTTACAATATATATTTATAAATCAATTTCTTATTTTCAGACATAGCCATGCAAGCAAACCCATGTGAGGTATTTTTGATGTGAAGGTTACTTAACAGGAAAGAAAACAAAGCAAATTTGACACTTAGTATCTATCTCTGGTCCTTTGAGCAAATGAGCCTATCAGACAAACACACTAAGCTACTAGTTTACGTAGTGTGACAAACAAAGGCTCCAGCTCATCATCAAGCAAACCAGTTACTAAACACACCCAGTGTTATATTTAGGTTTCAGCTCGGTGAAAAGTAAAATATTATCTCTTACCATAAAGCTTCTTATCTATCAAAGAAAAAAAATTATCATCAAAAAGATTGAATCTATGAATTGATTCACTTGGTTAGAGTAGCACGTTAGCTGTAGCTGGTAATGAGTTAGCTAAGCAGCTCCAGTGATATATTACTGTACCTGTCTTCACGAATCCACCTAAAATCATAAAAAACAGCAAAAATGAACTCACCCTTTGTTCATTTCATGTTTTAAAGGTGTGGATTTAGTAATGACAGAAAATGATGTTGGTATTGGCCCAAATTAGTGTGTAAATAAACGTTAGCATAATTTGATTATTGGCTATGCTGTTTGACCAGCTTGACCAGCACCAAAACAACGTAATTGGCATGGAAGTCAATTAGCATCCAGCATGGAATATGGTCTGCTCTCTGGAGCATAAATAGTGAAAAATTAAACAGATTGATGGATATTAGATGATCTTATCAGCATCAGCAGACA
This sequence comes from Sinocyclocheilus anophthalmus, assembly GCA_018155175.1. Lineage (NCBI taxonomy): Eukaryota > Metazoa > Chordata > Actinopteri > Cypriniformes > Cyprinidae > Sinocyclocheilus > Sinocyclocheilus anophthalmus. The sequence goes on from JADLZN010003202.1 coordinate 59,666, forward strand.
ATGTTTGACTAAATTTGAACAAAGAGCTTATACATAATAACAAGTAAACATCTGCATCCTCATGTGATGAGATGAACATTTTGAAAGTGATTCACAGAAATAAAGAGCAGGGCGGAAAATAGATAGCTTACCACATTCATGCAGCAACATAGCTGATGTAGACAAATGAAAGACAGACAGGACAAAAAAGCAAAGAAAAAATGGAGATAAAGAAAGAGCAAAATGATTATGAATGAGCAAACAGAGTAACACAGACAGGGTTGGTGTGCAATAAGATTGTGTTCATAAAATTAGATGGCTGCCAGGTGGGACTGGGGGGGGGGGGGGGGGGGGCAGTTTTCTTAGAGTATATGGGAATCATCAAACCTGACAAAACGGGTAGTTTCTGAATTTGGACTCGGAATACAAAAAAAAACGGCTCTATACTCCCTTATAATGCTATACATTTAAAAAGTATGTTGGTCGTGAGATTTTGTATGTTCAACAAGGGTGCATTTTTAACGAATACACAGAATCTGTAAAAAATTTAATATTATGAATATAAAATTTCAAATCGCTTCGAATTCTAATATGCTGATTTTGGTGCTCAAGTAACATTTCTTATTTTTATCAATGTTGTAAAAAGTTGTGCTGCTTATTTTTGTAGAATAGAATAGAAAATAGAAAGTTCAAAAGAACAGCATTTATTTTGAAACTTAATCTTGTGCAAACCTTAACTGCCACTTTTGATCAATTTCATTTAGATTTCAATTTTTAAAAATCTAAAATGTGAAAAACTAGTAGCAATCTTTTTCTGTCAGAAATAAAAAAGAAAAGAAATCTCACAGGCTCTGGAATATGGCAAGAAACCCATGTATCTGCTGGTTTCAATTGTCCTTGTCTCATCCTGGCCTGAAGGAATGGTCCCTGCAGCTTTAGTCCTGGCCAGAATTCTCACATTAAAGGTGCCTATTACAATTATGCCTATTCTCTGAGAGAGCTAGCTCTTAACCTTTGGCCAGGAGGGACCATGGCAGATAAATCCACTGAAAGTGAGCAGCAACAGCAAGCAGGAAGAAAACCACATTTTCTGCAACAGTAGAATGAAAGTAGAGAATCAGCTTTGAAGGAGGAGCGGAGGAAGGGAAAGACAGAAGCCAGAATAAAGGGCAGCTGCAGAGAAAGAAAAAGGCTTGTTTCTTTGCTATCTTTCACCTGTCCATCCCCTCCTCCTCCATTTTGGCTCCTGCAGCTCTATGAAGAAGTTTGCATGCTTGTCATACTCCTCATGGTCAAGAATTTTAACCTTTACGGTCTTCCTGTGGGGGCCTGTGGGGGGAACACACATCACATTTAAGGTATGACTTGTGCTTGTGTGTTTGATTTTAGGCACATCAGATGCCTCTAAGTAAATGAGTCAATTAAATCTATAAATAATTATGATACAAGACTCTCTTTTCTTATTTGCTTCATCTATCAATTATGCTCCAGATTGTAATAGAGAAATTAATATGCATCCTCCTCTTCAGAAGTCAATTATTGCATAGAATCTAATCAAATTTTGGGTCACAAAAGGCCATTGAGATAAAGGTAACTAAAATATCTTATGACAAGATATTATTTTTAGCATACATTAGGTTTAGAGAGGTTGTGGGTGGACTTATGAGCCGGGGGACTCTGCCCTGTTGGCGTTAAACATTATTAACACTTCCAGTTCAGCCCAGAAGATGGCAGCACACCGAAGCTGTGACAGGGAAGTGGGACCAGGGAAGACAACGTCCCACCTTTTCTCTCACTCATTTCCACCAATTGTGGCTCTCCAATCTCCAGGAAGAAGTTCTTATTCTTTTCATACTCCTCGTCATCGATTATATTGATCTGAATAGTTTTGCTGAAAGAGAAAGAGAGAAAGAAAAAGAGCACAAGATTGCAGACATGAGAGAGGCACAAGGGAAGGAGAAGTGTGGAAGAATAAAAGAGTAAAACATGCTAGAGAAATAACCAAAAGCAAAGAAAAGCAAAATGAAAGATTATGGACAATGACATTTCGTAAGCAACATAAAAAGTTATTAAAATGTTAACATCAAAGGAACAGTATACACTCTAAAATAAACTGTCATCATCTCATTATTGTCTTTGTTTGTGTTGTTAATGAACACAACCGGATCTGTGTGCAGGATATCCACAACGCGTTAGTTTCCTTTGTCATGTGTATGAGCTGTCTATATATAGTTCTATACTCACCACACACACACACACACACACCACATCACACACACACACACACAGCACCCACACACACACACAGTGTGATGAAATACCCCCGCCCCCCCCCCTTTAAAATACAATTTTGTTGCTTTGCATCCTAAATAGGAAACAGAAACAGTTTTTGGGGATTTATCAACTGATTTACTAAGTGCAACTTCTAACATCAAGTAAAGATATGGGACGTGATTCACCAGGTACAACAGTTCCTGGGATCACATCCTTGTTGATCCTGGAACAACATTCCAAGCAACCATTCATATGATATATTAACTTTTCTGAATATCTGTTTTTTAGGCTTACAATCAGGATTAGGTGTTTCTACACCCTTGTTAATCAGCTATCCTTTCACACTGATTTTAGGAATAATCCAGGGGCGGGTCTTTGTTTACGCAAGTACCATCCACTTCATAACTATAGACTTCCCTGTGCTTCTAGGCATTGATAAAGCCTTTGAATTTTTTTGTATCCATCTCCTGACTCGTTGCTTGTCCACAACTTTATCCCGGAGATCTTTGACAGTGCCTTGCCACCCATAGTAGATTGTTTGCTTCAGTTGCACTACCAAAGACTGAAATGCTCCAGGAAAGCTCTTTGCTCTGAGATGCTCCAGGAAAGCTCTTTTCATGTTGAGCTAATCAAAATGACCACAGATGATCACAGCTGAAAGTAAAATGGCTTTGTGTGCCATTGGTAGGTGTTAGCTACACCTGATGAGTGTTTACAAGGTCTTTTTAGTGAGGGGGGGGTTTATCTTTTTTCCACTCATTCATATCGGTTACGGCTTCTATACTGCCATTTTTTTTGTCGAGATTGTTGCGTATTATTCTGTGTACTTCTGAAGCCCTATGCTAGCGTATAATGGGTCTCCCCCCAAAATGTCATAATTTTTGTGTCAATTAATCCTTACCCCCCTGTCGGTCCAAACCTGGAAAAGTGTCTTCGTGCGTCTTCTTAACACATGTTAAAGCTAATATTTTGGATGAAAACCGGGAGGCTTGTGACTTGTCCCATTGACTGCCTAGTAAATTACAATGTCAAGGTCCAGAAAAGTATGAAAATCATCATCAGAATAGTCCATCTGCCATCAGTGGTTCAACCGTAATGTTATGAAGCTATGACATTACTTTTTGTACGCAAAGAAAACAAATAACGACTTCATTCAACAATTTGTCTCCTCTATGTGGTCTCTGCATCACCGTAGCGCCATTTTGGAGAATATCTGCTGAACGCAAGCAGCGTAACATTACGCTCTTCTGTGTCAGCCGTGCGGCACGGATGCGCCGTTTTCGTTCAAATCAAAGCATAAATACCATATTATTCCAATGATCTTCATTTACAATGAGCGTAGTCGTATTTAGTAGATTTGAAACTATGATTATCAGTCCACACCAGAGATATATAAATTCTACTTTATTTTTAAATGCTGAAAACAATGACCGATGTTGTAAGTCGATCGAGATCTGGTGATAACCCTAAGGTACGGAACGGTCGTATGGCGAGGATGTTTGAAAGGTGGAGCCGGACAGCATCCCCTAATATTATATATATATATCCTCCATCTCCCTTTATTGTTACCTTTTCAAAAATAGAATCAATTTACTTAAACCATTAACCATTGTTAAGTCATGCCTATCTCAAAAAAAAATAAAAATAATATAATATACAGTTCAACAATGTTACGGCCAAGAACAGCCAATTTAACGAGTTCCCACTCTACACTCAAAATGAAATTCTGCTGAATTTGATCTCATTCTCAGGCCATGCCCAGATGTAGATGGGGGGATTCTTTTTCTTCATCAGAACAGATTTGGAGCAATGTCGAATTACATCACTTGCTCACCAATGGATCCTCTGCAGTGAATGTGTGTCTGTCCAGATTATAGTCAAAGGTTTTAAAAACATCACAATAATCCACAAGTAATCCACATGACCCCAGTCCATCAATCTTGTGAAGCGAAAAGCTGCATACTTGTAAAAAAGCTACATCATTAAGACGTTTTCAACTATAAATTGCTGCTTCCAGCTAAAATACGACTACTCTGTCTATAGTATTGGTTTCTCCAGTAAAAAAAAGTCATCTAATCTATGTTAAAATGTCTCTGACGAACACAAAACTTTTAACTTAACAAGATGTTAATTGATGGACTGGAGTCGTGATGTGTGGATTACTTGTGGATTATTATAATATTTTTTGCATCTGTTTAGACTCTCATTCTGATGTCACCCATTCACTGCAGACGATCCATTGGTGCACGTTGATGTAATGCTAAATTTGTCCAAATCTGTTCCAATTAAGAAACAAACTCATCTACATCTGGGATAGGTCTGATGTGCAGCAAATTTCCATTTTTGGGTGAACAATTCCCTTAGTAAGAAGGGTTTGACAGACATATTTCTGATATATTTCACAAACAAATCAAGCAGAAATGTTCAACTTTTTTTACCCAGAAATTGTTTAAAATAAGCCAATCAGATTGCATCTGCCAGTTTCAGCCAGCTCTTGCTATTTGTGCATGGAACGTGCCAGTGGGTGTGTCATCTAAGGCTGAAACTAAGACAGAACAGACAGAAAGCTAAAACACTTCCTTTTAATCCCACTGGATTATACAATATTTAGTGACGAACCTAACAAAACATAAGAAAAGTGATAAAAGAGGATACTTTAATTTGTCCTTGAAGAGTTTAGTCTGTGAAAGGGTGATGGTCATTATTAATTATTATTCAGGAACTTTTCTTTTTAAAAAATAATTTAATGTATTTTGTTTTCAAAATGTGTATATTTAACAGAGCAAGACAATGGATGGGGACAGCTAAAAGGGTATTTTCATAAAAATATAATCTAAAAATTAATTTAAGTTAAAAGAAAATGTCCACATTGTCCAAAATGTCCACAATGTCGACACATAGTAAAAGCTGGCATCAGCTACTAGTCACTGTTTGCACACATTTGTATGTGAAGAACAAAAATAGCATTAGTTTTGTAAAATGACCCCAGTATGCTTGAAACCAACCTTCTAGCTAATCTAGAACACATTCTATAATATTTAATTTTATTAGGCACATAATTTTAATGAGTAAAAAGCAGACAGGTTGTTCTTTTCCTCTCTCGTGCTAATAAGACTGTCCATCTTTCTGTGACTGACAGCCTGTAATGACTCAAACAACAGACTGATAAACTGTGACAAGAACAAAAAGGACAAATAGAAACAAAAGCCTGCAGATGGAAAGGAGCACAGTGCCACTGTCCATCACTGTGTACATAGTATAGGTTTATGTAACAGTAAGGGTTTACAGGGCCTGACCCCAAAGACATACTGCACTGTGTTGTATTATGGCATGTTTAATGGCAAGGCCTGTGCAAAAACGGCAGACAGTCTGTTTACATAATTTACTAAATCCTAACTTTCTCTCTGTCAGGGGCTGTTCACACACAACGCTACTTACATTTAAAATACGATGGGAGTGTTTTTAAAAGTAAAAAAAAATGTGTTTACTTACAAATGACTACTCACTCTTATGTCCTGAAATTAAAAACAGCTCAGATGAATGTGTCCCCCTTTTTCACCCCTTTTCCCATTTGACCTCTGATTCTATAGAAAGCAACACAAGCAATCTATCAATTCGTTTTATGGGCCAATCCATGGGACACCATTCATGTTTGATGCTATCCAGAGGCTCTTCATCTACCGCAGCCATTCTTACCAAATATGGAGAGCAATCTAATGTGAAAAGCGGTGGATCCCTTATACACAATTTATTCTTACTTCCAGCTGTCATTTTGCACACAACACCAAACAATGATTCTTGACTAAATGAGCACAACATAAACGATTTTTCCGATCCGATTAATAAAAAACAACCCACCAAATAATATTAATAATAACAATAATACTATATATACACAGGTGCATCTCAATAAATTAGAATGTCGTGGAAAAGTTTATTTCAGTAATTCAACTCAAATTGTGAAACTCGTGTATTAAATAAATTCAATGCACACAGACTGAAGTATTTAAGTCTTTGGTTCTTTTAATTGTGATTTTGGCTCACATTTAACAAAAAACCCACCAACACCCCCCTTCCTCACTATCTCAACAAATAGAATATGGTGACATACCAATCAGCTAATAAACTCAAAACACCTACAAAGGTTTCCCGAGCCTTCAAAATGGTCTCTCATTTTTGGTTCACTAGGCTACACAATCATGGGGAAGACTGCTGATCTGACAGTTGTCCAGAAGACAATCATTGACACCCTTCACAAGGAGGGTAAGCCACAAACATTCATTGCCAAAGAAGCTGGCTGTTCACAGAGTGCTGTATCCAATCATGGTAACAGAAAGTTGAGTGGAAGGAAAAAAGTGTGGAAGAAAAAGATGCACAACCAACCAAGAGAACCACAGCCTTATGAGGATTGTCAAGCACAATCGATTCAAGAATCTGAGTGAACTTAACAAGGAATGGACTGAGGCTTGGGTCAAGGCATCAAGAGCCACCACACACACACGTGTCAAGGAATTTGGATACAGTTGTCGTATTCCTCTTGTTAAAGCCACTCCTGAACCACAGACAACATCAGAGGCGTCTTACCTGGGCTAAGGAGAAGAAGAACTGGACTGTTGCCCAGTGGTCCAAAGTCCTGTTTTCAGATGAGAGCAAGTTTTGTATTTCATTTGGAAACCAACGTCACTGCACCCGTTTACCAAGAATTTTGGAGCACTTCATGCTTCCTTCTGTCAACCAGCTTTTTGAAGATGCTGATTTAAATTTTCCAGCAGGATTTGGCACATGCCAACACTGCCAAAAGCACTAAAAGTTGGTTAAACGACCATGGTGTTACTGTGCTTGATTGGCAAGCAAACTCACCAGACCTGAACCCCCTAGAGAATCTATGGGATATTGTCAAGAAAAAAATGAGAAACAAGAGACCAAAAAAATGCACATGAGCTGAAGGCCACTGTCAAAGAAACAGGGCTTTCCATACCACTCAGCAGTGTCCCCACAAACTGATCACATCCATACCACCGAATTGAGGCAGTAATTAAAGCAAAATGAGCCCCTACCATGTATTGAGTACATGTACAGTAAATGACCATACTTTCCAGAAGGCCAAACAATTAACTAAAAATGTTTTTTTATTGGTCTTAGGAAGTATTCTAATTTGTTGAGATAGTGAATTGGTGGTTTTTGTGAAATGTGAGCCAAAATCTCACAATTAAAAGAACCAAAGACTTAAAAAACTACTTCAGTCTGTGTGCACTGAAATTATTTAATACACGAGTTTCACAATTTGAGTTGAATTATTGAAATAAATTAACTTTTCCATGACATTTTAATTTATTGAGATGAACCTGTATATATATATATATATATGAACAGTCAATAAAATGTTTTTATTGTTAACTAAAATAAAAAGGTTATTCGAGTGTTTTATTGTTAACTAAAACGATTACAATTTGTTTCCATTAATTGAAATAAAGCCAAAATAAAATAAAATAAAAAATGTAAACAAAAATGAGAACTGTTTCCATGGCAACTAACATAAATTTGTTACAAGGATTTAGACCGTATCATAGTACAGAGACTACTCTCATCAGAGTTACAAATGACCTGCTCTTATCATCCGATTGTGGTTGTATTTCTCTGTTAGTGCTACTGGATCTTAGTGCTGCGTTTGACACTATCGACAACAACATTCTTTTGAGCAGACTACAAAATTATGTTGCCATTAGTGGAATTGCATTGTCATGGTTCAAATCGTACTTATCTGACAACCATCAATTCGTAGCAGTGAATGAATAGGTATCATATCGATCACAAGTGCAGTATGGAGTGCCACAAGGCTCAGTACTAGGACCGCTGCTTTTCACACTTTACATGTTACCCTTGGGAGATATCATCAGGAAACATGGTGTTAGCTTTCACTGTTATGCTGATGATACTCAGCTCTATAATTCTTAGCTACCCGATTAAACATTTGCAAAACTAACGGAATGCATAGATGATATAAAAACTGGATGACCAGTAATTTCATACTGCTGAATTCTGAAAAAAACCCAGGTTTTATATTGGACCAAAAACCTTGCATGTAATAACCTAGAACACTGTCTAACACTTGATGGCTGCTCTGTTAATTCCTCGTCATCAGTTAGGAACCTAGGTGTGCTATTTGATAGCAACCTTTCTTTTGAAAGTCATGTTTCTAGCATTTGTACAACCACATTTTTCCATCTTAATATATTTAAATTACGACCTATGATCTCAATGTCAATTGCAGAAATGTTAATTCATGCGTTTTTGACCTCAAGGTTAGATTATTGTAATCCTTTTGGGTGGTTGCTCTGCGTGCTTAATAAACAAAATCCAGCTGGTCCAAAATGCAGCATCTAGAGTTCTTACTAGAACCAAGAAGCATGACCATATTAGCCCGGTTCTGTCAAATCTGCACTGGCTCCCTATTGAACAACGAATACATTTTAAAATCTTGCTAAGTACTTATAAAGCCCTGAATCGTTTAGCTCCTCAATACTTGAGTGAGCACATATCACATTATAGTCCTTCACGTCCACTGCAATCTCAAAACTCTAGCCATTTGATAATACCTAAAATATCAAAATCAACTGCGGGCGGCAGATCCTTTTCCTATTTAGCGCCCAAACTCTGGAAAAACCTACCTAACATTGTTCAGGAGGCAGAAACACTCTTGCAGTTTAAATCTAGATTAAACACCCATATCTTTAACATGGCTTACACATAATACACTAACACATTTCTAATATTCAAATTTGTTAAAGGATTGTTAGGCTGCATTATTTATGTCAACCGGAACTGGGAACATTTTCCATAACACCCGATGTACTTGCTACAACACTAGAAGAATGGCATCTACGCTAATAGTAGTCTCCGAAGTGGGTAACGTAGCCATACGTATCCAGTCTGTATCCAGATCAGATGGTGGATGAGGCTGTTAGAGACAACCTCAACAGCCCTGAATGTCAGAGGAGACCATGTCAACTAGATGCGCCCCAGAGACAGATCCCCTGCAAAGACAAGTCCTCTGCACCTGTGTTGCAGGCTGGAATTAAACCACACCATCCTGGTGTCATCTGGCCAGAGGGGAACTGGACCCCAACTGAGCCTGGCTTCTCCCAAGGTTTTTTCTCCATTTCTGTCACCGATGGAGTTTTGGTTCCTTGCCACTGTCGCCTTTGGCTTGCTTAGTTGGGGACGTTGGATGATTGCACAGACACTATTGGAAGAGAGCTGAACTGGATGATGACTTCACTGAATCATCAATGATCTGACTTTAGCAGGAAAAATTATTGTTATTGAATTTTTGCATTGACAAACTATTTTCCTGACACTGTAAAGCGGCTTTGACAACCAGTATTGTATAAAGCGCAATACAAATAAAGGTTTAAACGCAACAAATATGACTTTAAATGCTGAAGTCATAATAACGGCATTTGGCTGTTGCTTTAATCAACAATGAGCTTCAGCTAGTGTGCAAACCACATGAAGGCTTCTATACAGTTTTATGACCAATGAAGACGTAGGGTTCACTTCAGAGCATAAAGATTTGTTTAAGCAACTGTGTGTGTGTGTGTGTGTTAATATTTCAAGCTTGAGTAAAAAAAGATGCCAGCTGGTTTTAAACCAGGAAGGCAAGGACAGAACTAACCCGCAGCACAGAGCGCCATTTGAAAATCACTGTGACACCGGCTTGCAAAAGCCAAAGCCATTTTTGCAGGTTATAATTAAAGCAGTGAACAATGTTATTTGGTACCACCACAAATTGGTAAATAGATCTACATAGACAGACGATCAGATCCTTATAATTACACAACATGCATATACATGACACAGCAGGCATACATTTGAACTGTGTGTCAGTGCAGTAAATTCATCCGATGGAAGTGATGTATAATCTGCATGCAGGAAGCCAATTATACTTATTCTGATAACAAGGCATCAGTATGTCAGCTGAAGCATTAGAGCTGCATTGCTTATATTTACTCCAGTTATTCCATTCAAAAGAAATTCCAAAAAAAGACAGCAGTGATCCAGATAAATTATAGAGAAAATTCAAGGTTAATGTATACAGGACACTGAAGGATAAATGCAGATTTATATAATAATGTTTAGAGTTAATCTATAATGCATAAAAGCCTCAAAACACATTGCTAGTTTTATTGTGATGAATTGATGCCTGAATAAATCTTGTCTATAATGAAAGATTACCAGATCTCAAGATTTTTCTGAATAATTTACAAAGAAGAGTCTGCAACATATAAATGTTTCTTTTAGAGCATTAAGTCAATATAGCACATTTAATTAAAAGGTTAGTCTGAGCCTTAGTGCTTCTACTCAAAACCCCAAAGGTATATGTTAATGCATCCAGATGGTAACGTAAAAGTGTGCTTTAAAAAAAAAAAGCAAAATAAAATGATACGTATAATTATGAAAACAAATACTGCATCAATGCTCTGTTTAAGAACAACTAAGATGTGGATGAGGCGAAAAACATTTTGATTTAAAAACATGTTTAATTTAATATTGAAAATTCGTGATAAAAATGACTTTACACATCTATTTGCATCCAGCATTGAGCCCAGCATTGTTAAATCCAAAACAGGGTTACTGTCATTAAGTAAAGCTAAAACTAGAAACATAAAAAACCATTGTCATTACTTGAAATAGAATAAACATTGACTAAACTAAAATGTAAAAAAAAAGAAGGATTTTATTTCAGGTAGTTGCCAGGGCGACATTTCTAATTTTAGTTTAGTTTAAGTTAAAGTACTAAAATAACTCAAACTAAATTTAAAAACTAAAACTTAATAAAAACATAAATAAAATAATTTTAAAAAGCTGTAAATAAATCAACAGAAACAAAATGACAAAAACTGTAATTAAAATTAAAACTAATAACACTACTCTATTGAATTATCTGTTTGATTTCACTATTTGAATTAATTGCATGTAATTTATGCATGTATTTGCATTTGTATGACGTATGGACACAAGGAAGTTGCCTTAGAAGAAAGCTATACAGAGGTAAAATGTTCAACTATGACTACTTTTAGTGGCCCTTCTCTTATCCGGTTTGTGAATGACCCATTAAAACCCAATTTAATGCCATGAAGCTTTCTCAAAAGGCTAATCAGCGCCAGCGCTTTTCAAATCAGAAAGCCCCTGGCTCTTGACTCTCAGATGTCGACTGTGAGCTGGAATATTCATTAGCTGTTTTCCCTTGTCCATGGCTGAAGCCATACTACGAAGACCCGTGGCTTAGTAAGCCTATTGAACTGATGTGATGTGTAAAGCCAGGACTCATATGTGGCTCAGGGTGAACCCCTGCTGTGTATTGTTACTATAGCCAGGAACAGACTGTTACTTTCCCTTCCAAGAGCTATAATGGGATGAGATCCATTTGTTTGGCTGCCTTGAAGTTTCTAGCACTCTCTCTCCCACTTTTTTCCTGGCCATCTGATTAGTGCTCATTCACAGGCTGAATGAACTGATTGAAAAATTATCAGCCGTTATATAACACAAAAGTTAATGGACCGGATTACACAAGCGTGAAGGCTGCTTGTCAGACACAGGTCTAGATCTACAGCACTGTGAAAGACACGAGACAGGAGGAAAGTTGAGAAAGAGACTTCGGGAATAAAAGAACTAAAGAAATGCACAATAAATGGACCGACAGCTTTATAGAAGCAGGATGAATCCATATTTATGTTCTTGGCAGAGGCTTTTTAAGCAACATGTAATATATTATATGGCATTTAAAATTATAATCACTCTGGATCCCTCACATCCTAACATCCAAGCCATCTCCTTGTTAGACTTTTACCGTCTGGCCGGCGCTACAGAGCACCGAACAGCAGGACTGCCAGTCACAAGAAAAGTTTCTTCCCCCAGGCAATCTAGCTCATGAACATGAGCTCATGAGTTAAATGTTCTCCCCTACTGTTCAATCAAACCAGTGTTGCTACTATTAATTAAGCTTAAAACTATTAAAAAATATTTTCGTTAATTGAAATAAAAAAATTGTTAGATAATAAACAAACAAATAAACAACAAACAAAACAATAACTAAAAATGTAGAAATCTTGGCAACTAACTGAAATAAATAAGTTAAGCGAAGTATAAAATTACTAAAAAGTAAAATAATAAATTTAAACCAAATGGAAGAAGACTAAATGAAAAATGACTAAACGAAACGAAAAAAAACGAAAAAATATAAAAGAAAAAAGAAAAAATTAATAAATACTACAATAGTATATAAATAATACAAAAATAACACTGACACTTTAACCCTACCCCTAAACCTACCCCTCACAAAAAACTTTCTGCATTTTTACAATTTCAAAAAAACTCATTCTGTATGATGGACACATATTTTACATATACAGTACTATATATATATAGATATATATATAGGATATATATATATATATCGAATATATATATTATTGTATATTACTGGCAATACGGATCCGTGTGCGGGACATTGTTGCATGCCAGCAGTTTGGACATTATACTTAACATCTCATTTTTAATGAAAACTAAAGAAAAAGTGTCAGAACAACCTGAGTAAATTATGACAAAAATGTAAACTATTCCTTTAAAATCAGTTTAAAAAAAAAAGGCAGACATTTGTAGGCTGTCTGGGTTAGAGAAGACAAAATTCTCTGTGGTTTCATGACACACATTTTGCTCAAAGCTATAGCTGATCAGCTGTCCTGTAACTGAGTGACACGGCATTAAACACTGAGATTAGAGACACAAGAGTGTTCTTTGGGACACATCAAGATAAGCACCTTTAAGCGCCCTACAACACCTGGGACAAGCCACACATACTCAAATACACACATGCTAAAATTTACACCCTTGATATTCAGCTCAGAAGTCTAATCCACTTATCCCGATAAAAGTATATATGATATTAGACAACATTCAGGCAGAAAAACACAACTCACACAGAAAACACAACTCATCCACTAACATTCAAAATATGACCTCAAATGTCAGTTTTATTCAATTTACTTCCCTTTTTGACATCAAAGCAACAGAAATAGATAATTTTCTGTTGACCTGACAACGTCTGTCTGTTCTCCCTCCCGGGGCAACTGCAGACGGAGATGGGCAATGAGAGCAGGGCAATGAGAGCAGCTGAGTTTGGGTCAGCTTCCCCTGGCAAAAGAACTATTAGCCCTGGGAATTTCTGTGGGCCCAAGCAGGACCTCCACCGGAGCAAAAAATCAGTCCTTTTAAATGCAAATGCATTTGTGCAGCACAACATTATAATGTACTGTAAGAGAAGCTGATATTTATTTTGAGATTTGCTAAAGAAATGTACTCACCCTCAGGCCATCAAAGATGTACATGAGTTTGCTTGTTCAATGGAACCGATTTGGAGAAATTTAGCATTACATCACTTGTTCACCAATGGATCCTCAGCAGTAAATAGGTGCCGTCAGTCTGAGAATCCAAACAGCTGATAAAAGCATCACAATAATCCACAAGTAACTTTTTCAACTGGAGAAAGAAATTATTTGAAGTTAAAAAGGTCTAATGTAGATTTGTTTCTTAAAAACATGCAGCTTTTCACTTCACAAGACGTTAACTGATAGACTGGATTTGTGTGGATAACTTGTGGATTATTGTGATGTCTTTATCAGCTGTTTGGACTCTCATTCTGACGGCACCCATTCACATTTTTATTTTTGGGTGAACTATTCTTTTAAGCATTTATTAAGTGTAAATTATTCAAGTTTTTAAAGATTAAGTTTTAAGTGAGCGTTAGATGACGATTAATGAAAAAATTTGGGAAATGAGCATGCACGATTAAATATCTAGATACATATCCAATATTGCATAATACCCATAAATAAAACATTCAATTTGAAAGAAACAAATAAATATAATACATAAAATAAAACAAAAATATGACTGCCACAATGACAAGTACAACATAAACAAAAAACGTACTGAGTGCATTTTAAACATCGACATTACAAGAAGTCCACAAGCAACATTCTTGACAATGTCAAACTTGGCACAAAAGTACTCAAATCTAAATGTGATACTCTGAACAGGCAGCTAACAAAATCTGGCACATACTTTTCTCAAACCATTTTATATCCCATCTGTCTGTGTACAAAGAAAGAAATCAGCGTGTGCACAAGTTTGAGTCTATAATCTTCTCCGGGCAGATTTTTTCAGCAGGTTTATACAGTGCACTTGACAGCTGTGAAATGTCTAGCGTGCTTCAGAAAGAACTTCTGCCTGTGATTGGGGACAAAATGACAGCAGGAAAAGAGTGTCAGACGAAATGTCATGCTTTGTTCTGCTCCAATCAACTGATGGATTTGAAGCATCAAACTGTGAAAATGGACCTCAGATTTGATGAACAATGCACCTGCACAAATATTTTGGACAAGACAAATTATTTGGTTAAATAGCATATTCACAACACTAATCTCACTAGATTAATTCTTAGTGGACAGATCAATGTTTCTCTTTTACTCCGTAAGCATTCCCAAAAGGTAATGACTAGCCGAAAAAAAAAAAATTCTGAGCTGAGAGGAACTATTCTCTATACAAAAAAAAAATCAACATGTATCATTACATTTTAAGACTTGTGAAGAAATTTACACATTTTTAAATAAAATTTAATTTCCAGGTGTTCTGTGTCCATGGTAATCTTGCTAGTCAAAGCTACAAAAATGTTTTTGTTGTACCAGTCAGTATTTGAGATCATTCAGGACATGTCTACTTACTTATATATTTACCGGCATCTTAACATGCTCAATTTTCTGTAACACAATTTTTCCATCTTTCCTACTTGTATCCCGACAGCTAAGCTAAAGTGGGAACCGAGTAGTCAACGACGTAGTTCGTTGTATTACGATAAAAGGTCACGCTCTGCATACAATCCAATGTCTCATTTATATTTATATGCACTCTGGTATAGCACAGATGAATCAGCTGTGACATTAATCATCATGCCATTACTCCTGGCATGACACCTATACATGCATGACTCATAAAATGTTGTAATTTCCAGACAGTTTATCATTTTTGAGGTGTGAAAAAAGTGTCATGACCTAATTTAACCTGTGGTGTCCCACAAGGTTTTGTAATCAGACCGCTGTAATTTTGTAAATACTGAACACTTGATCTGTATTCTTTGAGCTTTCTCTTTTTTGAGTCATGTGCAGCGATTACTTGTTTTATAAGTCATGTTTTCTGAATAACACGCTGTACATCTTCAGACATGTCAGAAACACAAATACCCAATCCAGTGTGACCAAGGTAGGAGGACAGATGGCTGATTTCAAAACCAGGTTACATTCCTAATCCTCTTCTTTTTGCCTACCACATTCACTCTAATCTGTTCAATGGCTTAAGATAGGCAAAATATTGTTATTTCTCACTAACAAATCCAGGGCTGACAGTGGAACTAAATCAAAGCATTCTGAAAACATATACGAGCAAGAAAAAAAAAAGAATTCAATGGCGCTTAGATGTAAACTACTTTCAGGGAACAGGTGGTAGGAGAAAGCTCATGAACAGCAAAGTCCATTTAATGAAAAGAAAACCCTATCAAAACTAAAATGGGATAAAAAGAAGATGGATGAGAAGTCAGCCTTCATTTCAACCAAGCCGGGCACTAATGTCATCCATCTATTAACCAGTGGTAAATATAATTCCATCTCCATTCCGTCACTGCTTCTGATGGAATGTTGTCACTCCCGGTCTGAAAATATGGAAAAGTTCTTTAACTGCTTACTGCATTAAAAAGTCCCCTGACACATACATCACAGCCTGACAACAGTCAGCCATTGGATTTAGTCAGAAGTAACTTCTTTTTCGGCCTAAGGGACACTGAACAGCAGCTGCCACAATGCCTTCTAATGGGAATTCACAAATGTGATTTTTTTTGGGCATTTCTTTGGGGGGTTGTGGACATAAGTATATTCTCTAAATATTCTATAATATTAGGGTTCTGGGTGACACAAGGAAAAGTGTTTCTGTCATAGTGTCCATTATTATTGGATATTATTATGGAAAATTAAGACATATGGACTTGGAATTAATTTTACAAGGTGTACCCCAATGTACAACATTTAAGTTGATATTCGCAATATTTATGTAGGCATACAGTGGGGCAAAAAAGTATTTAGTCAGCCACCAATTGTGCAAGTTCTCCCACTTAAAAAGATGAGAGAGGCCTGTAATTTTCATCATAGGTAAACCTCAACTATGAGAGACAAAATGAAAAAAAAAATCCAGAAAAATCACATTGTAGGATTTAAAGAATTAATTGGTAAATTCCTAGGTAAAATAAGTATTTGGTCACCTACAAACAAAGCAAGATTTCTGGCTCTCACAGACCTGTAACTTCATCTTTAAGAGGCTCCTCTGTCCTCCACTCATTACCTGTATTAAAGGCATCTGTTTGAACTCGTTATCAGTAAAAAAGACAACTATCCACAACCTCAAACAGTCACACTCCAAACACCACAATGGCCAAGACCAAAGAGCTGTCAAAAGGACACCAGAAACAAAATTGTACACCTGCACCAGGCTGGGAAGACTGAATATGCAATAGGTAAGCAGCTTGGTGTGAAAAAATCAACTGTGGGAGCAATGATTAGAAAATGGAAGACATACAAGACAACTGATAATCTCCCTCGATCTGGGGCACCACACAAGATCTCACCCCGTGGGGTCAAAATGATCACACGAACTGTGAGCAAAAATCCCAGAACCACACGGGGGGGATCTAGTGAATGACCTGCAGAGAGCTGGGACCAAAGTAACAAAGGCTACCATAAGTAACACACTGCGCCGCCAGGGACTAAAATCCTAAAGTGCCAGACGTGTCCCCCTGCTTAAGCAGTACATGTCCAGGCCCGTCTGAAGTTTGCTAGAGAGCAGTTGGATAATCCAGAAGAGGATTGGGAGAATGTCAAATGGTCAGATGAAACCAAAATATAACTTTTTGGTAAAAACTCAACTTGTCGTGTTTGGTGGAGAAAGAATGCTGATTTGCATCCAAAGAACACCATACCTACTTTGAAGCATGGGGGTGGAAACATCATGCGTTGGGGCTGTTTTTCTGCAACGGGACCAGGACGACTGATCCGTGTAAAACGAAAGAATGAATGGGGCCATGTAACGTGAGATTTTGAGTGAAAACCTCCTCAGCAAGGGCATTGAAGATGAAACGTGGCTGGGTCTTTCAGCATGACAATGATCCCAAAAACACCGCCCGGGCAACGAAGGAGTGGCATCGTAAGAAGCATTCAAGGTCCTGGAGTGGCCTGGCCAGTCTTCAGATCTCAACCCCATAGAAAATCTTGGAGGGAGTTGAAAATCCGTGTTGACCAGCGACAGCCCCAAAACATTACTGCTCTAGAGGAGATCTGCATGGAGGAATGGGCTAAAATACCAGCAACAGTGTGTGAAAAACTTGTGAAGACTTACAGAAAACGTTCGACCTCTGTCATTGCCAACAAAGGGTATATAACAAAAGTATTGAGATGAAATTTGGTTATTGACCAAATATTATTCCACCATAATTTGCTCATCTTTTTAAGTGGGAGAACTTGCACAATTGGTGGCTGACTAAATACTTTTTTCCCCCACTGTATATATATTGAACCAGCCTTGAGAATCCAAATGGAAAGTCAGCCGCTTTGTGCCATTAAAAGGGGGATTTGTCTGGAAAAATCCATTTCCCTCTTGAATTCTTACTACTGTGTTGATGTCGTCCATGGACAAAACTGGCCTCGAACACATCAGGAGAGATGGAGAGGAAGCGCAATGGAAATAACAGCACTTCAGAAAACAAGACCTATTCCTGGATACACTTGAGAGGGTATTATTTTGGACTACTTAAATGCAATCTGTGCTCCTCTACAACAAACAGGCAAGGCCTGTGATGAGGATGGCGACAGTGACAATAACGAGAGATGATAATTAAAGGGGTCATATGATGTTGCTAAAAAGAACATTATTTTGTGTATTTGGTGTAATGAAATGTGTTTATGTGGTTTAAGGGTAAAAAAAACATTATTTTCCACATAATGTACATTATTGCTTCTTTCTATTCCCGCCTTTCGGAAATGCCCTGAAAATTCTGAAAATCACAGCAACCAGCACGGATCAGCTCCAGGCAAGACGAAGCAGATATCGTCCTCTTTTGGAAGGCAAAACAAAGTAGTTTAGCTTTCACAACAAAACACACAGAGTCTCCATGACATGGCAGTGGCAACAACAATACTACAGCGAGACTAAAAGTTAGGCCTTCTTTCTTTGCGTATACATTTGGGTGGTGTTATGCAAATATTTCCACATAGTGATATGTGGGGGCGTGTTAGAACGAGCCGTTTTAGGTCGGTGTGGCTGACTCTTAACTTTTATAAAAAAAATATCTCTTTGGATTTGAGATTTTAATCTTTGCAACTTTACAGATCTTATTTTATGCACCAAGAGCTTGGAAACACTTCAAAGAGAAAGCATTTTAAAAGCATCATATGACCCCTTTAAAGTCGCACATCTCCCTCCACCCCTTGGAGAAATGCATTAAAATAATATCGGGCAGGAAGCCTGATGGCCGCTGAGTGAATGAGCATGAAAACACAATCTGTCATACAGAGAGCTGATGAGGAGATGATAAAGGTATGTGTACCATGGTAGGTTTCAGTCATACCATGTTATTTCCCTAATAATAAGCCTCATTGTGGGAGGGTTTTCAGGTTTTGAAGTTATAAAAGTGTGTAGCTGAGAAAAGGATGAGCCATTATATTATGTAATGGGAGTCAACAAAATGAACAGAATTTGAAGTGGCAGATCTTCTGCAGTGTGTGCAGCGTTGGGAAAGCTGCTTCAATGTCTTCCAAAGGTGCAAGCTACTTATGGTGCAATATAAAGTAATAATTAGACTATGAATCAATGAATGAATGAATGATGCATTTATAAAGCGCTTTATTGTGTATTTTTGTACACCCAAAACGCTTTACAATCATATGAGGGAGACTCTCCTCAACCACCACTAGTGTGCAGCATCCACTTTGATGATGCGACGGCAGCCACAGTACAACAGCGCCAGTACGCTCACCACACACACCAGCTACAGGTGGAGAGGAGAGAGAGGTCAGAGAGCCAATCAATGTGAATGGGGATTAGAGCATTTGCATGATAGACGAAGGCCTAAGTGTGGCGTAATTTGGCCAGGACACGGGGTTACACCACTACTCTTTATGAGAAGAAAGTTGCATGGGGATTTTTAATGACCACAGAGGAGCAGGACCTCGGTTTAACGTCTCATCTAAAGGATGGTGCTTTTTGACAGTATTGTGTCCCCGTCACTATACTGGGGCATTAGGACCCACAAAGACTGCAGGGTGAGCACCCCCTGCTGGTCTCACTAACACCTCTTCCAGCAGCAACCTAGTTTTCCCAGGAGGTCTCCATCCAGGTACTGACCAGGCTCAACACTACTTAGCTTCAGTGGGCAACCAGTCTCGGGCTGCAGGGTGATATGGCTGTGGCCTACTACTGTCAGGCTACCCTTTTAAAAAATATTTCAAGTTTATGTCACACACACTTAAAAAGGTAGTGAAATGTGCAGCTAAAAAACTATAACTTATAGCAAAAAATTTGTATGTATATACTGCAATCAGACACACATCACATGTGTGACTTCTATATATATTTCTATCATGACAGCTCTCTGAAGACTTTAGTATGGTAAAGGATATGTCAATGTTAATGTATTTGGTCTTAGCGGAATAAATCTGCTACGCTGCTGCTGAATTGCTGCTGCTGTGGTTATTGCCAAAGCAAGTACAGGCAATACTACTGCCAATTCAAATGGCTGAACGGTGCTGTGCTGGATAAAGACATACTGCTGCTACACAAATAGCATATATAGCATATCTATACAGGTGGAGCTGGGGAAGGTGGAATGTTTCAGAGAAACTCTGAAAGTGCGCTACAAAATGTTCAAGTGGATGCTAACCAGCCATTTATATGTAAAGCAGCAAGCTCATTGGCTGTGAATGCAACATGAACCAATAAGCTTGTAGCGTCTGGACCACTCAAACACACAATATATATTTTGTTAGCTAGATTTCACAAATACTCTGTAACACCCCAGGACGCCGAACAGGACCCTGGTTTCATGGTAACCCGATACATTTACAACTTTGTGGAATGCGAGCAGACTCTCAGCTGCATTCTCCGGAAGCAAGAGGCACAAATGCACAGTAAAAATGGACTTTTCTACTAATTAATTCAAAGGAAAACCTTTCTTTGAATGAACACACATATTCTTGAGGCCATTGTGTATATTATTGCTGTTTTGTATTAATCTGTTGTATTATAGACTTTTTATTCATGCTTACGATAAACCACTCATTCATATACCCTTACATATACCGTGTTTAGTATCTATGAATTCACCTTCTTATGATCGAAACAAGCGTGTATATTATATGGTTGTACATAGGCAATATATTAGTGTTCTAAAAATCTTTAGTAATTTTGATTCAAGTTCCATATGCAAAGTACCATGTTTCCACACAAAGAGTCATAAAACTCCCCAGGATATCAAAAACGCCCACTTGGGATTCCGGGCTTTCTCATTGGATAAGCCCATCTTGAGAGGGGGGATCTTCTCTGACCTTAAAGCTGACACACCATGTGACCCGCCCAGTCGGTGGTTCGGGCAGATGCTAAGATGAAGATGTGAGAAAACGCTTCAGGATACCAAAGCTTTGTGCCAGGCCTTTCGGCCTTGACTTTTCCATTCACCAAAGATTCTCTGACCCAAACTGGTTCTTTTCATCAACTAACTTCAGCAAAGACCAACTGGAAACCTTAAGATTGCATCAAGAATCTCTTTCAGACAGCCGAGACTCGCAAGTATAAAACTTAGTCTTATTAATTAATACATTAAGTATCAGTTACACCTTTTTACAAAGGTGTTTTGAACTAAGAATCTGATGTTTCCCTCAGGCGTAGATCTGCTGAATATGCAAATGGTTGCATAAATGTCATTCCTTATGTCTCTTACTGTACTGAGCTAAACTTTAACCCTTTCCTATACAAACTGTATGTGTGTGTGTGTGTATGTGTATGTTAGACCAGTTTATGTGTGTATGTAGGATGTTAGACCAGTTTATGTAGTATGTTAGACTAGTTTAAGTGTTTATGTAGTTAATAAAACCTTAATTGTATCACACTGACGTGTTCATTGTTTGCTCATAACTGGAGTCATTTAATCATGCAGATTTATGCTACAAGTTTTTGTAGAATTGTACAGTAAGAAAGTTTTCCCTTAACCAGGAAATTAACGTTTCTTAGAATTGACAAGACAGTTGACTCTGAGTGGTCAGTTAAATATCTACAGTGGATCTAATATATGAATAGTTATTTATAACTAGTTATGGTTAGTTATTCATTTTTCCTGTCATGAGCTGATTCGTTACAAGCTTGTGCCAAGTACTTGGCACATTGTGAATATCATCAGTTTGCAGTAAGGACTAGGGCTGCACGATATTGGAAAAAAAACTCACATTGCAATATATTTGTTTTCTGCGATATTGCGATATGATAAAAACAATCACACATGACTTTGAAACAGTTATTGGGGGGGGGGGGGGGGGGGGGGTCAATGTGGGGTGATTTTGTAGGCGAGTAAATCACCATAGGAAATAAACAAATTACAAGCATAGATAAATATAACGGAACAAAGATACAAATTAAATAAGCAGTGCTTTATATTTTTCAGGTAAATTGTACGTATTCAGGTACAGAAATTGAATAATCAAATGTAAATAGCATTGCGTAGTCTTCACTGTATAAATTAAATCTAATAAATCTGTGTTAAAGCTACAAAAGTGATTTTTCTTTATTTTGTTGTTTGATTAACATTCATAAAACAAAGTCTCAGGAACATTAAACTGCTGTAAACAAATATACTGTTACACATCCATTTTCTCTCAATTGTTTCCCTTCACCTAAGCAACTGCGTTTACAAGGATACTTGCAAAGAACAGTATTTCAGGCACAAATAGGTGCAGAAGTGAACAGAAATTAGTGTTCACATGCATCTGCGTGGCTCTCACCGCGTCTACACCGGACACGAGTGGCACGGCACAACGCGACAAAATACAATGAACCCATTATAAATCCCAGTGATGTGTGTGAATGTATACACTGAAGGCGGGTTGGCACGGACAAATCCCTGACATATACTGCGGCCTCGTTCTCTTTATGAACGTACTAACAAAGTCAAATGATGGCAACGGTAGCTGTGTTGCATCCAGTGTAGACAGAATGTGGGGGCCGTTCAGATGTCGTGCTAAAACGCGACATCTGAAAAAAAAAAAGCAACCGTGACCTGCGCTCTCCACAACGACGCGGAAGTTTCAACAAAGGTTAAATGGATTTCCAGCACTGAAAATCGCGTGAAGTAGCTCTGCTACTAAATGTATTTAAAAATGGGTATCTCTCTACAGCTGTCGCGTTCGGTGTAGACACTGTGTCTGAGTGTGAGCAAAGAAAACAATCAGTATAAATAGAACGATCAGTAGCCTATACTAAACATTGCATATCCTGCGATGTGACTATCGCGGGTGCGCACAATGCGATATCGATGCTGAAACGATATATATCGTGCAGCCTGTAAGGACTTCATCAGCTGAACCAGCTAGAGTTTCTGGCAGAACTTGAATATAATTCGCAATATTTTATTTTTAGGGACTATATAGTATTACAGTGAGAAATATATATATACTGTCTATATATTAATATATAATTATAAATCTTGTTGTGTGTGTACATATGTTATGAAGTTATGCTGCCAGATAAAAGATATTTCTGGAGACGGAAAGTGCAAAGTGCAAAAACAATGTGATAACTTGAAAAGTGAGTAGAAAGGGTGATGAACGCGCATTAACAAAAATATTCTGATATGTAAAGATATGACATAAGTTGGGCAGGGACTCAACGAAATCTGAAGTTTTTTTAAACAAACAATCTCCTTTCATGTACGTGAAATGTAAAAAAAAAAAGGAAGATTGAAATGAGATGGAAAAAAACTAAGTTTTAAAAAAAAAAAAAAGAGAGAAAAAACTGAAGAACAGCAGCCACCAAAAAATTACACAATTAACTGAAGACATGAATGAATGAAAGAAAAAAATTATTCACCTAAAAGCAACGATTAACCAAGAGGGAGGACGGAGTGGCATTTGGCTCAGTTACTTGGCTGTAAAGCTGTAAAGCAATACAATGTGACACAAAATCCAACGATGTAGCGTTTCAGAAAAATACAGCACTCATTGGAAAAAGGAGCTTGTTACTGGCAAAGCTATGGTGATTTGAAAACAGCTGAGCTACAGTCACGCTAATGAAAACATAGTTCGCTACATTAGCATCGCCACTTTTAGTAAGTAACTCCCGAACACTGTGTGGGTGCAATTTGATTTGCTGTGTGAATCTTCTAAGACATATCTCAGAACCAGACAGCAGATCCCAGCCTCTGCTCGCAATGCAATAAAGGTTACGGGGGATTAGAGTTCTCCTCTCCTTCCATGTATGTTTAATTTTAGACATTTTCTCCTCTCTACAGTAAAATATGCAAGAAAACATCGCTGTCTGTCATTGTGATCCATTTTTTCATGGTTTGTAGGAGGATATTCCTCATCTTCCTGCCTGCCATTGTGTTGCCGTTAGGCTGAAGTCATGGAAAATACATCATGGAGTTTGTGCAAGTGTTCAAAATAAGCATGGGGAAAAAAGAGGAGAACATTACAGTAAAAGGAGAGAGAGGCTGAAGAAAGAGAGAGAGAGGGAGAGCAGGTTAGAAGTATATGTGGAACGTCCTTCAGTCATTTTTCTTGTTGAAAGCTGGTCTGACTTAGGTTGAACCATAACCTGTCAGTCCCAAAATTTTTCTATGCCGACAACAACATAGCTGAATGAATGTGGGCCAATAACTGTTTACATTCTCTTCCACTCCTCATTGAGAAATTCTGCAGAGATTTTCCACAGCTCTAATTTTAAGCACCATATCTGTTATCTTACATGAAGGGGAATAGTGATAAAGTGATATATATTGGCCTGGCTGCTATCTGCCTACTGTCAATTCCAAATTGTATATTCTATTCTTAGTGTATATTTCAGTAGGGAATTCTAAGTAAATGTTGTGGAAATTAAAGAAATAAATAAAAAAAGCTAAATTAAATAAAATAGAATTAATAATAAATTGCTGCAAAAATGCAATTTTTGCATCCATTGTGCATTCTCTTCTTATATTTTTACATATATATGTGCTATTTTAATAAAAAGAAGTGGTCACTAGGTCTACATCTTTTTAACTGTGTGTTCTTGCAGTAAACATTTTTGAATGTGTTTAGAAACAATAGCTGTTCTATTATCAAATTGTAGGTATATTGCCCAGTCCTACTAGATATCAATTTTCAGCATAGGCCGAAAAAATCCTGCCAAACACAAAAAAGCAATGCAAAGTGTGTACTAAATATTATGTGGTTTAAAAATATATATATAATAATTTTGAGTGCTATACAGTGATGCTTTGTAAACAGAAACAAAGTATTTTCTCTGTCCTCTAAACAGTCTCCATCACTCAAAGTGTACAGTTTTCATCATGAACGAATAAACTAAACAAAACAGGCAGAAGTAATGCTAAGAGATTCAGATTCTTTAAGAACAAACTCGCCTTCAAGGGACACCGATGGTTATTCTGACGGTGGCTAGCTCTCTGTGAGCCAACTGCTGATTCATATCACCAAACCAAAAAAAGCACATTTTCCATATTTAATTAAATTTTCATGACCTCCCTTAAGAGGAAGAACATTCTCGCCAGTATGATGTCTTAAACAGTTAATGCATTAATGCCATGCATAATCACGTTACGCAAAGCTATATAACCTGACCTCTGTCTGTGTTTCCCCATGGGCCACATCCTTAACATTGTAAAACTATCATCAAGTGGTTTCAGTAAAAAGGCTGATCTCTTAATAAAAATATGGAAAACACACATACAACACAAAACAATAAGTGTTAAGCAGGCACAGAAACCTCTGGAAATAATTGATCATAAGATAATAACTGGTCAAGAGGGGCTACTTAATGTGATTAATATTCCCAGCAGAGATGGGAGCAGTGATTTAATGGTGCACTGCTGCTGACTCTCTCTTTGCCTTGTGCAACGAGTCACATGAAATCAACTGACAGCCTGTTTGTCTGGGCAGCTCTGAGCTGGCAGAGGACTGTGGAGACAGAAGACCCTCTCCTCCTCGACTAGGGGAAAAAAATTTGCTTAGATGAAAAAATTATATTATGTAGTAAAACAGTATTTATACTATAATAACTATATCATATTTTACTTATGCAAGTAGAGGACTTACACAGAGAGCATTAGGTCAATGTTCCAGTGTATGTAGTCACCATAATTTATTTATTAAATAAAATAAAGACAAATTAAACCCAAAAAAGGTACTGAGAGAATCACAGAGTAATTCTCTGTCAACCAATCAACGTTCTGCAGTGAGTCTAAGTCCACCCTTTAGGTACTGGACTACTGTGCTAGGTACCCCAATG
This sequence comes from Sinocyclocheilus anophthalmus, assembly GCA_018155175.1. Classification (NCBI taxonomy): domain Eukaryota; kingdom Metazoa; phylum Chordata; class Actinopteri; order Cypriniformes; family Cyprinidae; genus Sinocyclocheilus; species Sinocyclocheilus anophthalmus. The sequence continues at coordinate 85,562 of JADLZN010003202.1, forward strand.
GAAGGGTCCCAAAAAAGTGGTACGGTACGGTTCGCTATTTTGTTACCATTCACAACTTCTGACAATGGAAATGAGCCATTAGACTAAAGCCATTAGACTAAAGATGCTGTAAGCATTTTTAGGAAAGGACACACTTAAAATTACAGATATCACAGAACACCCTACTACCTGACAGATTTCACAGAAATTGTCCGGAGATATCATACACGTCTTTGTGACAGCCCTGAGCTAGTAGAGGAAAAATAGAATAGACCAAACAAAGATGGCCAACCAGAAAAATAGCCAATTCAAAACAAGCCTGTGAATAAGGCAAAATATTATTTGGGATTGACAAATGAATGGTGTAGTCCCTCATAATAGTCAGAAAACACTACATATGTAAATACTATATGGAATTTTCCAACTACTATTGATGGAAATCACTTAAGCCAAGATAAACATGCCTAAAATACTATTTCTGTGTTCTTTGTCTGTCTGTCCTTTTCCTAGGTCTAAATTTCATTCTTTCTCTTTAACAAGATTATCGGCAACACGGCAACACACTCATTCCTGCATGTTATTCTGTGTATTGAGGAAAATGTTCAAGAATCCTTACTGTGCTAATAAATATGGACTTAGCCCTAAAGTGTAGCAAGATTTAAAACTTGCTAATTACAAATATTATATTCATCACTCAGCATGACAAAACCCTTAAAGGGACAGACTGTTTGCCCGTGTCTTTGACAGCCCCCCATCAGGATGAAACACTCAATGCTAATACATCAGTATCAAAATCTTTTCATCTGGCTTATTTTCTTGCTAGACTTTCCTTTTGCAGAAGAATTCAAATGGTTGTTTCAATGTAAAATATGAGTAAAGAACACTGATTTGAAGTAACGCCATATAAAAACATCCACTACCAACAGTTGTCTCCAAATAAGATCCAGGGTCCAGAGTCGAGACCAGTCCATATATGGAACTTCATCTGTAGGCATAGCCAGATCAGCGTGGTGTAGGTTGCTTACTTCAAAGAGATGCATTTACCTCGGTTTACATTTGTGCATGTCCTCCTATTAATCAGCTTAAAATAAGCACAAGCAAGGGAGCTTTTCCATTTCAAGATCTTGGAGCAAATTCAGAACAGTTTATCTTTGCCTGTGCAAATCTGTTGTCATTATCCTCGCTGTCATGGAAAATATCTGGGGTTCAGGCCACCTTGTCAAATATGTGATCATACCAATAAACGATCTGAGGCAGAGTGTCAAAAGAGGAGATGGGAGAGGAGAGCCTGTTCCCTGCCAGAAGTCCAACTGCTGGAGCTCAAGCTCAAGCCGAGCATTGCAGCAGTTATGGAAATGTAATTAGTCACCCAAACGAGCAGGTCGAGATATTCTGCGGTATGTCTCTACACAGATTAAGCAGATCCGACTTGTGGAACACTTCTACTTAGCTCATTCACTCGAAACCAGATGCTTTTTCATTCAGTTCCGACTTCAAGGACCACATTTATCAAAGCATTAATTGTGTGTCAAAGGTCTGTTACTGAAGGAACTTAATCACCTCAAGCAATAAAAGTATGCTATCTCGTACTCTCTTTTGATCCAGCTAAATACTTTTGCCACTTAAAGTACATTAGGCTCAAATTTGAGGTAAAAATGCATGCTGCTGCAATGACTTATTGATTATAATCTGACCATATCACAACTTTGTCAATTCACACTTTTTCACATGGGTTTTTCACGTTTTTGTCTGGTAAAAGCCATGATTTAAGGAGTACTGGGAAATCTAGGAGTACCCACTACATAAAAAAATATTTATTAATATGAGATTCTGAAATAAACTGCGCAAAATGGTGAGCAAAGCTGGTGGGGAAATGAAAGAGTGAAAAGTAAGCAACAGGAGAGTTGCAAAGGAAAATCAGTCAGAAAAAAAAACTTAGAGCAAACAGACACATCAAGGGGGAAAACATATTTTATGGGAAATAAAGAACAAAGATTGAAGAGATAAAATCAATTCGATGGCTTGGAAATTTTTATGAATTTATCATTTTTGATTTCACCATTAATAGGGCTCGGCAGTAAGGATTTCTTCTGAATGCCTGGGCCCTCATTTATCAACAGTGCACAGAAAAGGTTCTATATTTTGTCCTACAAATGAAATTTAGAATGTAAATACAAAAAAAAATCCCTATTTATCAAACGTGTGCACGTGGTTCTTACGCACACCAGTAAGCAATCATTGTTGATAAATCCCACATGTTCTTAAGCACCATGCTCGTTCACATTCATGGTCATTTGCATTCAGAAACGCCTCCAATGAACCATATATGGTGACAACACCTCCCTTTATAAATCATGTGAAAGTATATGTCCTCACCAAAATCATGGCAAAGAAAGTGGTACCGACTGAGAAGCCAGTCTGTGCTCTCACTAAACAGATCAGCGCGGTCTTTGAAAATGTGTTCTCTGCACAGCTACATTTCAAATGAATTCTAGCTTGAATTATGAAATTACCAATTGAGTACTTGCAATTAAAGGACACAGGAAACAAGCGACGGCACTTTCTTTTTGTAGTATCTCCATTTTATCACTAGATTCTCTGCGTAAGCACGCTCAGAGTTGTGCTTATATTTACACACACACACTTAAGTATAAGTACAAGTTGGATCCCGCACTTTGTGTGAAGCTGTTTTTACGCACACATCTGTGCGCACTCAGTGTTAATAAATGAGGCCCCTGGTCTGCCCACATTTTCACTGGATTCACCACAACAAAAAAGAAATACATTTTTATTAATTTGTATAAATTTAAATATGGAAATGTCATATTTACATTAGAATTATAAGTTACAAATGTAATGCGTTTCAAATTCTTTAATATCTATTTAAATTTATTAAACAATTGATCATTGTAATTATTTTACCATTTGCCCATCAAATGTTAAGTTTTCTTTAGTAAGTACAAAATTTGTAATAATACCTGTAAATTCCATATTTCATAAATATATAGGAAACACCAAGGCAGCAAAAAATTATCATCAGCCATTTAGATAATTTACTTGTACCTATAACTGAATTTTAAAAATGTCACAAAAAAACAAATTGTTTAAGTTCACAAGCCATAAAATGCATTTACACAATTAAAAAATTTAACATATAACACTGCCCCAATAGGACAAGTAACATTCATGTCAGCTGGCTTAAAACTGTCTCACACTGGCACAGAGAAAGCATGCCATCCTTACTGTTGAATCCTGATGAGGATTTTTTTTTTTTTTACTATTCAAGATAATGTTGATTCCCCTTTGAATTGTGAAATAAGAATCTGCCATTGATCATACAGTTTGTCATTTTGCACCACAAAGCTAAACATTCAGACTGAACAGTTAAAAGAAAAAAAAATACACTTACGAAATCTCATCGTTTTGGAACTCCAAGACTCCATGGGTATCTTCAAAGTCCTCTCCTCCACCTTTTGCTGTGCCTTCAATGGTTTTATAAGGGATTACCACTACTCCACGAGCTCCAGAGGTACGTGCCACCTTCACCTCCATCATACCAACGCTTTCACTGACATGAACAATTGGTTCCTCAAATGTGAAGATGCCAGCGTGGTCATCGTCAAAGATAGTCACAGTAGCTGTTGAAGGAAGGCCAAGACTAGCTATTGTGTCCACATGATTGCCGCCTTTCCCATTGTCGGTTCCTTCAGAAATGACCTTGACGTTGCTGAGATGAACCAGGAAGTGTTCGTCTTCTTCAAAAATGTCATCGTCAATGATGTCCACGCTTATCTCCTTTTCTGTCTCACCTGGTTTGAAGACTATAACACCCTCGGTGAACTGGTAATCAGAGCCTGCATTGGCAGTGCCGTCCTCAGTGCGATACTCCACCGACACAGTGCTAGTTAAGTCACCGCTGCGTCGTATCACATTCAAAGCCACAGTCCCGCAGTTCTCGAGACACTGATATGTACCAGGGTCAAAGAAGATCTTTGATTGCACTAATATTATAGAAAGGTTCCCCTAAACATGCAGGACGCAGGTAGCACATACCATGGGCTGTAGAGAACAACTAGTTTCATTGGTCCTTTCCAAATCCTGAGATTGTATTCACAGCCCTGATAGTTCTGAAAGGTTATGCCATTTATCAACTACTGTTTGCTTGAAGTGGTTGCCTTCCAAACCCAGTGCGTACCTCAAGGCTTACACAGAAAGTTTGGGCAGAAGTCCTGTGAAAAGGGGTCCCTTTTGCTGAGTAAAGGGCACATTTTAATGAGCAATCAAACCGGAATAGTTTGGCAGTCATTGAGGAGCCTCTAGTTTCAGCAATATGAGAGTCCCAATTGACATTGGTATGCAAATGAATGAATTCAGCTGAAAAACTATGCAACTAAAAAACACACAGCAGGTTTTTATTGTGGTGGTTCTATCTGTTCTTTGACCATGCAAAGGCAGATTAGGCAGAAGTGTTGATCCAAGGTAAATTGGCAGGGTATCAAGACATTGACATTTGCTCTATTTTCAAATTGTGATAATCACTGTTATCTTTAGAAGAACGTCACAATATGCAGGCTCCCCGCGTCCCAGTGCAAATATTACTTTGGTCTAATATATTTAGAGCCACTTGTAGGGAAACTAATATGTCTTTCTAGTGCACTACAGCTGTTGTAATTCCTCCTGATTACTGAATGGGCCACTTGTTTTTCAGCTTAAGCAAATGAGAACGTTCTGGATTCATCAGCTCTGGATTGGTTACTTTAAGCTCATTTTGAGCATAGTTCACTTTGAGTAATGAACGGTGGGGGAGACTCGTCTGTACCACCACTTTGCTGACTAGGTAGGTTTGGCACGCTGGCCTGAGATGTAATTCTGTTTGGTCTGTATTGAGACAGCTGTCTGGCAGAGAGAGATGGTTCTTCCAAATCAGCTGAATGTCAGCTGATCCCACATCCCCCACCCCATTACCAGCGTCTCCCTGCTCCACTGGAAACGGCTCCCTAACTGACGAGGGAAGTCTGGGACTTCCTGTTTAGCATACAGGATAAAATTTCAGCCCTGCTCTGCAGTCACTTTGACTGTGGTTTCTGGGGTAGCCTTTTATTCTTTCAAAGTAAAGTGGCTGTTTCAAGGATGCTTGTTAAGGAGATCAAGCAGGCTATTTTAAGTACCATGGATCAAGTACAAAGCTCTAGACTGGGAATTGTGGGAGTAGTTGTGTTTGACAGTCATCAATCTAAAGATGG
>JADLZN010003203.1:0-30330 GCA_018155175.1 Sinocyclocheilus anophthalmus
CGGGTGGGGGGGGGGGCGGGGGGGGGGTGGGGGTGGGGGGGTGGTGGGGGGTGGGGGGGGTGGGTTTGTTTGTCTGCGGATGTTTTGCGGGTGGCCGCGACGAAATTAGACCAACTTTGGGGGGGGGCGCTGTCCCTAAAGGTGGAAACCTCAGCCCTGCATTTAGTAGACGTGCACACACAGTACTGGATGCCATCATAATTGTTTGGTTGTGAAGATTGCCACGGTCTGAACAGCGATTTGCTCCCATCGGACCAGACCCAGGGAGCATAGCGATCCGTCCGATAGAGTCCAAAAATCATCTCTAAAACCACTGGGTAAAGATATTAACAGCTCAGTGAGGTCCGTCTGGTCATTAACGGTGGCGAGATCGGTGTGATGCTGTCTGCAGTACGTGTGAGCATCTGTCCAGTTTGTTTTCACAGACACCAAGTAAAACACGGAAGAGTTCACACCAGAGCTCAGAGCTGCAGGAAAGGCATTAACCCGTTTATGACATATGGCATTTAACTGCTTAAATGTCAAATTCAGCAAAGTTAAAAGTCTAAGCTTTTTTTTTTTTTCACCAAACGCACAGACCTTCAGAATCAAATTTGACTGTGTTATCTGATTTTTAGAAATGTTCTCATAGAAACCTGACAGTGTTTTAAAAAATTAACACGGATGAAAATCCTTATAGGTGTAGCCTATTTTTTTTAAAAACAACACAATTACATTCGTAACTATTTTACATTTTGGTGAACTGGTGGCTAAATTGGTATAATTATATACGCTCTTCCTACATTTTCTTACGATCTGTGAAGTTTAGGGGTGCCTTTATGCTTACTTTTCCCCCATAAAGGTACATTTTCACATGTTTCAAATTGTACAAATTCATATGAAATCGCACAGCAAAATACTTACGTTTGGCAAGTCCCACAGATGTCCTCACATATATCTTTCATGTTACTTAAGAGGATATTCCCTGGGCTGTATCATATGTTGATCTGGTCTCAGTACAAGTTAAGTTCAAATCGACAGCATTTTCGGCATATACACAAAAACATCTTGAAAAAGTCAGCCTTACAGTGTGCTGCTTAAAAGGGATATAGCTTAAAGTGGAGTAGATCTGTGATTCTTGGTTACTGCACACCTTTAAACAAAAATTTAAATACACTCATTTTCCTCAATCATGTCTTTTTGGATGCACTTGCCTGAGCTTAGCAATTTGATATTCCTGCTCTGTTGTACAAAACAATTTTGCCCATGCCCGGTACTTCGCCTTTTGAATTACAGATAAATGTTGCTGAATATCCAACGCAAGCGTGAAGCAGATGATGAAGATTTTTTTTTCAAACAAACAGGACTAAAAGTCGACCGAAATATTTATCCACTCACATGCTTTGGAATGAAAGGTCCAAAAATCTTGTCGAACGGTGTACCGCACACATTTACTTTTTTTTTCACCTCCGAAAAAAAAAGACAAATGCAGCAGTGGAGGACTATTATTCTGCTGCATGATACTGCAGAAGAACTGATGACGGCACGGTTTGATCTTCGGCTGAACAATCAGCAGAAAGGGGCGTTTAATTCCCCGTGTAGAAATCGAATATTCAAGCTGTTTATTCATTTTTCTACCCATGAACGAAAAACTAAAATTTAAGCTGAATTCTGAATTAAGGAGCCGTTTTCTAATTTTTCTACTTTCAATATGAAATAAAAAAAAAACGAATGATCGAATGATACACAGATTCTCTTGAATCCGTGTATCATTCGATCATTCATTTTTTGATTTCATATTGAAAGTAGAAAAATTTGAAAACTGATCCTTTTTCGTTTTTTTGTTTTTTTTCCTAAAAACGAAAAACGAGAAATCAGCTTAAATTTTAGTTTTTCGTTCTTTGGTGGAAAAATGAATAAACAGCTTGAATATTCGTTTTCTACATGTGGGCGGGAATTAAACGTCCCTTTCTGGTGATTGGTCAGCCGAAGATCAAACCGTGCCATCTTCAGTTCTTCTGCAGTATCACGCAACAGAATAATAGTCCTCCACTGCTACAGTTGTACGGATTAATAACCCATTTATCGCAACTACATTTAATCTTTTTTCATCAAAACAAACAGGCTAATGAATAGCTCGACAACTCATACCTGGGCAGAGTCTAGACAAGGCTTTCTTCTGTGTAGATAAAAATTCTATTCTTTGCATCAGCTGGGCACGGTATGGTATATATGTGACATGCTGTTCTTAGCCTACCCGGCTCCCCCCAGTAATCGTTTAAGTAATTAATTCATTCATTCAAAATAATATTTTTAAACACTAGACACAAAGGAAAGAATAATAAAATCTGCTTGTGTTATATATAGGCCTAAGGTTCACGCAAGAACTGTCCATTCCTGACTGCACGGAGAACAGCAGATATAAATAGCCCTACTTGTAGAGTTTTACCACATGTGTAACCCTCAGTTTGTAACATTTAATTCGTAAAAACTGGTATCTCAACTAGATATGCACACTATGTGCACGGGCGGTGGCTGCTGCGCACTTTCGCACTGCACCAAAGCGCAAAAATTTCATTACAATATAATAACTTGCAATTTTCAGTTTGTCTTCTCACCAAACCCTCAGTATATTAACTTCAAATGCTTGGAATGATACTCCACGCGATGCATAATTATTATTTTAACGACAGATATGCATCCGCGTAAAAAAAACAAAAAAAAAAAATACTAAAGAAAAGATAAATACATTCACATTCGTCTCTGTCATTAAATTGGCAAGTGCGAGCAGGAATTTTTTGTGTTATTAAGTAATAAGCCTTTAGAACAACATTAAGGATAGTAGTCACTCTAGTTCACACAGTTCCAATAAATTGCGATGGGTTAAATAAACTCAATAAGCAGACAGATGCGACTACAGTCAAGCGCAGAGGTGCACAGGAAATAAGCAGCAGTCATATTTAAAGCAGTTTAAATTAATCTTGAGTACTGATTGACGTTCACTTGGATTTTTTCCCCAGCGAGGGGAAATAACTTTATACTCTGTCATTTATAGTCGTATGGTATAAAAAAAATAAAGAGAACAACAGAATGCGCTGCTTTAGCACGTCTCGGTCTCCTTGAGCATCTTTCTGGCGCATTCCACAAACATCAACCACAGGGAATACTCGGCTTTTAAAAGGCTTCATATAAGCGTTAAATGCATCATAATTCACTTTGGAATAAATCACAGTGGGCCTATGTATCATGATAAAAAAAAACACTTTACAGTCTGGAAATACTTTAGGCTATAGCAAATTATTTCTCGGACCCCTATCACTTTAAGAACCGCTGGTCTACACAGAAGAAAGACCTGTCTAGACTCTGCCCCGGTACGAGTTGTGTCGAGCTATTCATTTGACAGTTTGTTTGATGAAAAAATATTAAATGTAGTTGCAATAAAATGGGTTATTAATCCGTACAACTGCAGCAGTGGAGGACTATTATTCTGCTGCGTGATAGTGCAGAAGAACTGATGGGCACAGTTTGATCTTCGGCTGACCAATCAGCAGAAAGGGGCGTTTAATTCCCGCCCACATGTAGAAATCGAATATTCATGCTGTTTATTCATTTTTCCACCCAAGAACGAAAAACGAAAATTTAAGCTGAATTCTCGTTTTTCGTTTTTAGGAAAAAAAACAAAAAAACGAAAAAGGATCAGTTTTCTAATTTTTCTATTTTCAATATTAAATCAAAAAACGAATAATCGAATGAGAATGAATCCTGCATATCATTGCTCTTTTGTTATTTTGATTGCTTCTATTGTCCTCATTTGTAAATCAATTTGGATAAAATCGTCTGTAAAATGACTAAATGTAAATGTTAAAACAAGCCCTGAGAATTAATAATACTTTTTTTTTTCAAATGCATATTATACAGACACTTCATATTTAATGGTATTTAATTATTTTAATCATATTAATCAATAATTATATTTTTGTCAAGGTGTGTAATGACACTGTGAATATATTTATAAAGCATCATATGACAAATTTGAACATAAATCAAAAATTTCACTGCTGGGACTTAAAGTGCCCGTAGTTGCAGCAACACCCTTAAATATTGTTTCTCGCCTTAGATATAAAAGTACAAATAATTTAACATACTCACTTGACAGCGGTTACTTTTCTTATTAATGGTCAGGATGGACCAATCAATGATTTGCGTTAAGAATATATTCAAAACATTTTTTAAGGACCAATAGTTGTTTTTGTAATTCTAGCAGAACTTGACATTATTATTATTATTTTTAATAACCGTTTGCTGAGTATAAACGAAGGAATATTCTAGTTTGTTTATTATTTGGCATATTAACATGATGTAACAAACTCAGGATACGTTTGTACAGTTAATTTCTCAAATACAATAGATAGACTATTATTAAATACAAAAACCTAAATCCAGCATTAAATAAACATAAACATACAAAGAACTTGAATCAAAAATTTCAACATCCCGAAATAAATGATGAGAAAAGAGCAATGTATAAATGCACAGTAACTATAGAGATTTCATCTGCTACTATTCATGCATTTGCACTGGAAACCACTAAAATTAGAGAATGATGTTACACATACATGTTCAGTTAGTTATGTGGTGCTGTAAATGTTTTTTTTTTTTTCCCACACAGTTTTCAAAAGCAAGTCTGTTCAGTGGCGTCCCTCTTCTGGTCCTTCTTTTGGAAGACATTCCCAATGGACTGGGTTCTCCATGATAGTTTAGCATATTGTGCCTAACCCTTCTCCTTCAGCATATCTGCTCAATCTGAAGAACAGAAAATCAGAAAGAGACTTTGAAATTATATTACTTTTGGCATTTTCCATTTGGAATTGCAGACAGCCTTAGTTAATTCTCTTCAAACTCAGATGAGTTTCTCTATAATGACATTCTATAAAATCTCATTCGTCACCGCAGGATCATTCAGATTTTGACTTGATTTCACCTCCACTCTCACAATCTGTCTCTTTCTGACTGTAAGGAAACACAACTGTGAAGCATTCAGAGTCATAAAGACAATATAGAATCAATACTTCAGTTGTAGAGGAAAGCAACTTCATAAAAATGTTTCTGTTAGATATAAATGTATATGATCTACTGTAAACGTTTATTTTTAGGAGTCTAGCAAGTGGTGTAGATCTGATGATCATGATTTGATTTGAAGCTGAAAGACCAAAGTATGGTTTGGACAAATTCAAAATGGTGTAAAATATAACAAGTGTGTTGACCTTAACATTAGACACAAGGACCGATGACAAATGACCATTCGGTTCAAACCAGTGTTGGGTAAGTTACTTTCAAAAAGTGTAACGCTGAGTCAGAGGCGTGCGGATCCATTTGCAGCTTTTATTAGAATAACAGGCAGAGTAAAACAGGCAGTATTCAGTCAACAGCGTCACGTACAGCAGGGGTAATCCAAGAGAATAAACAGTGGCAGCGCGAGGGTCGGGGCAGGCGGCAGAGAATCACACTAGTAAGAACAGTCCGAGGTAATACACAAGAGATGACAAGATAGGGGATAAATGCTCAGAAATGTAGCCGGGGCAATACAAGACTTCACAAACATAGAGAGTCTGGGAGCTGCTTAAATAGGGAAGCTAAGGGGGAACACCTGTGCCGTAATCAGCCCCAGGTACGGGGTGTCTGGGAAATGTAGTCCATGAACGTTAGTACTCGGGAGAGGGTGCCCTCCGGAGGCCATCGGAGAGAGCCACAGAGGCCCGATTCGTGACAAAAAGTAATTAATTACTAATTACATCATCAATATTGTAGTTTAAATTATTTTCTAATTACTCTGGCTGCAAGTAATTTAGTTACTCAATAAGTAACGTAATTATTTAAATCGTTAATTACATCTTAAAATCCCATAATCCTAAAAGCATAGAAATTAAACTCTTTTTAGATTTTAGTGGATTTAGTTGTCTTAGTCTTATCTGTATTTTAGGTTCTTTTCTCTGTTATCAGAAAAAACTGCACATGAATGCGTCTGCGCGAAGAGCGTTAAGATGCTGCATTCAAGTTTACCTTTAGATGATAAATTTAGATTTCAAGTTCAATATTGATTTTAGAACTGTTGAAATTATTTACAGTATGTAACACAAGTACTTTATAAGTAACTGTAATTAAATGACCTAAAAATGAACAGTGATCCCTTACTTGACTTTTTCAGTGGATAAGTAATTTAATTAAAGTAACGCTTTACTTAGTAACACGTAACACCCAACACTGGTTCAGACATACACTCTTAAAAATAAAGGAGCTTCATGATGCCATAGAATAACTGTTTTTGTCTAAATGGTTCCATAAAGACCATTTAACATCCAGGGAATCTTTTCATTCCACAAAAGGTTCTTTATAGTGCAAAAAGAAGGTCTTCAGATTTATCAAAATAAGGCTGTAGAGATAGGCGGTTCTTTAGAGGGGTCATAGGATGCCCATTTTCCAAAAGTTGATATGATTATTTAGGGTCTTACTGAAAAGTTAACATAGTTTTGTTAAAATTTCTCAGTGGTAGTGTAAAAACACCTTTTTTTACCCTGTCAAAAACAGCTCTTTTCAGATCAAGCCGTTTTTGTAGCATTTTCATTTAAATGTTAATGAGCTCTGCTGACCCCGCCCCTCTCTTCCGAGCTGCTCTCTGAGGGACTGTTTACTTTAGCCGCATTCATCGTGAAACTTGCTAATTAGCAAATTATTAGGAAAGGCGATTTGCAAAGATTAATTACAAAACATTATACTCACTGCTTCTGTAGATGAGGCTGGATCACGAATGATTCGCACAAACAAACGCATTTATGTAGATGGGGGCGCATTCTCTTCAGAAACAAACGTAATCCACTGCGTCTCCAGCGGCTCAGATGTCGGGAGTAAATGATGACTGCTATGTTCATTATTACATCCAACAAAAGAACACCTCAATCGCTTGTTAGGAGTCATTCTTGTCTACATCTGCTCCGTCGGTGAAACAATGGCGGACTGATGACAGTCACTCAGGGCGGGGCTAAGGTAAGACACCAGTCCAGTCTGTGCTGAAACACTACTGTCAATACAGACAGGCATCTGAGGTCGGCTCGATTTGAGAAAGGGGAAAACATTTAACCAGGTTAAAAAAAACACTGGGTGGTTATGTACACACACTGCCAACACACATTTCAGTTCAAACAACTTGTAAAAGTGCATGTAGCATCCTATGACCCCTTTAAATAACCAAAAATTTTTATTTTATAGCATCGCTGTGAAGAACCTTTTAAGCACCTTTAGTTTTAAGAGTGTACATGAGAATTTGCATAGACACAGACATATAAATATGACAAAAAATAAAACGTTTAACTCACCAAAATAACAAGCAAAAGGAATGTTGTCTTCACAGTCGCGGTCATACCAGTAGCCATCATAAACAGTAACACACAACTCATTTTCCTGTTGTCCAGGTTTCCACCTTGTGAACGAGGAGCTGCTCTGATCTGACCAGACAAAGACTCCATTACCTGTAGTCCGTTAGAGTCCAAGCCAAAACTTTCCTAGTCCTGCAGTTTTCAGCAGCTCATTGTGATCCACCTGATCAACGGTGTTGACAAGATCAGCATAATGCTGTCTGCAGTACTTCTGTGCATTCATCCAGTTTATGCTTGAGGACACATAGACAAACTCATGACGCTGTGAGAACGTCACGTTCATCAGAGCTGAAGATGGGAGAAAATGCATTCATTTATCTTTCAGGTTATAATGCAATGAACCTGATTCAGCAGTTAAGAAAACAAAAAATATTCTATGTATTCCTTTCACTACTAGGACAAGAAAATCATCTTAAATGAGAAATGAAAACATTTACAAACTGACCTGCCAAAGCAGAAAGAGTAAACTGTTCCTCATTTCCAGAGACCTATGAGAACAACTTGTTAAACTACTCAGATATCTGTATAAACCCATGTTTTAATTCAGACTGTTCAAACTGTTCTTTTCACCTCTAAATAATCAGACAAATCCTGTCATTTTTACTTGTTCTCTTCTGAACATCCCTGGGAAAGTAAATGGCAGTGACTTCATATTTCTGTTCTTGTGTTGCGTTCTTTACAAAAGGTCTTAATTCAATGAGATTTTCTTTTTATTAATGTCAGAATGATAGGAAAATACAATCACAAACAGGTTAATTAGTGATTTAACCAAAACCATCACTAAAAGTGACCAAGGAGTTTCAACTTACTTCCAGAAAACGTTGTTTAAACGTCTAGCAGAACTCCTTATATGATCTTATATGATATCCTATGTGATGTTTCCCGGGTCCTGTTAGATTCTGAAAATCAAAACATATTTAAACAAGTTATGACTGAAATACAAAGAGCTTCTTCAGAGATGAACACATCTCAACAAATGAAGATGATGGTCATTTACCTGCAGCAGTGAACCGATGGAAGATTGATAGCGACTGATTCTGCGTCTGTGTTCTTCTCATTATATTCAGTTTTTAGTCTCAATATGCAATTGATCTCTTATGCAAAACTTATTGTCCGTCTTAGATGCTAAATGTTTTCGGGGGGAAAAAAAATTACATTTTGCCTTTGTTGCAATGTGATTCATTCATTCAAATGGCTTCGCAAAGCATGGAAATAGCCAATGATGAGTTGTGCCTCCATCATTTTGTCTTACAAACAGTGACTTGCAAATTACAACAAATGAAGCAAAATTACATCAACTATTGGGAAACACGTCAATGAAATGCATGTCATTAATAATAATACTAATTAGTTGCATTTATATAGCACTTTTCTAGGCACTCAAAGCGCTTTACATTGTCAGGGGGTATCTCCTCATCCACCACCAGTGTGCAGCATCCACTTGGATGATGCAACGGCAGCCATAGTGCACCAGAACGCCCACCACACACCAGCTTATTGGTGGAGAGGAGACAGAGTGATGAAGCCAATTAACAGATATGGGGATTGTTAGGAGGCCAGAGGCCAATGGGCAAATTTGGCCAGGATGCCGAGGTCACACCTCTACTCTTTTCGAAAGACATTCTGGGATTTTTAATGACCACGAGAGTCAGGGACCTCAGTTTTTTAACGTCTCATCGAAGGACGGTGCTGTTGACATTATAGGTCCCCGTCACTCTACTGGGGCATTAGGACCCCCACAGCCACAGGCGTGAGCACCCCTGCTGGACCATCACTAAAACCTCCTTCCAGGCATCAACCTAGTTTACCAGGACGGTCTCCCATCCAGGTACTGACCAGGCTCAGTCCTGCTTAGTTTCAGTGGGCAACCAGTCTTGGGCTACAGGGTGATATGGCGGCTGGTATAGATTAACAGATTAACATCTTCATTGCCTGCCAGTTTTTATTTACAGTTCTCATTTGTGGTTTAAATTAATAATACGTCACATTTTCTTCAGCAGCTTTATTAAGGTTTATTATGACTATTTCCATTAATCAAGTTTCAGCAACATTTCAGGTCAGCTCAGGTTGTCTTGTATAAACATTCATGTGCCGACTTTCAGCCAAATTTCCTCTGACTCGCGTGTCATGATTGCTGTGTGCTATTGGTTCATCATACAAGTTCAAGTTCAAGTTCAAGTCTGCTTTATTGTCAATTCTTCCACATGTACAGGACATACACACAGATAATTGAAATTGCATTACTCTCAGACCCCTTGGGTGCATACAGATAACATAAATACAGATTAAATACAAAATAAAAAATACAACTATACAAATAAGGTAAAAATGTAAAAAAAAATATATATATAAAGCACAAGGCATATGGCAGATAGAGTGCAAACCAGTAAAGTAAACAACAGTGCAGAAATAGTGATTGTAGTGCAAAAAAATGGTTTGTAGTGCAAAAGAGCTTATTTCAGACTGATTTAAAGTGACAGTGTGTGTGTGTATTGGGGGGGGGGGGGTGGGAGAGTCCGTCAGAGGGTCAGATTTCAGTGGTGCGTGGGGCAAAAGAGGGCGGGGGGGCAATGTTGGGAGGGAGTTCAGCTTCCTGACAGCCTGATGGATGAAGCTGTTTTTCAGTCTGCTGGTCCTGGCCTGGAGGCTCCGCAGTCTCCTCCCTGATGGCAGCAGACTGAAGAAGCCGTGTGTCGGGTGGGTGGGATCACCTGAAATGCAGAGGGCTTTGCGGGTGAGACAGGAGTTGTAAATGTCCTGAAGGGAGGGGAAAGAGGCACCAACGATCTTCTCAGCTGCCCTCACTATGCGTTGAAGTGTCTTGCGGCAGGACGCGTTGCAGGCGCCATATCACACAGTGATGCAGCTCGTCAGAATACTCTCGATGGTGCCTCTGTAGAAGTTACACAAGATGGGGGCCGGGGCTCTGGCTCTTCCCAGTTTGCAGAGGAAGTAGAGACGCTGCTGTGCTTTATTGGCCAGTGCTGCGGTGTTGTCAGTCCAGTAGAGATCCTCTGTGATGTGCACACCCAGGAACTTGGGGCTGCTCACCCTCTCCACAGTCACACAATTGACGGTCAGAGGAGCATGCAGAGTGCGCACTCTCCTGAAGTCAACAACAATCTCCTTCATCTTCTCCACATTCAGAGAGAGATTGTTGTCACTGCACCACCCGGCCAGGCGGCTCACCTCGCTCCTGTAGTTTGTCTCATCTCAGTTGCTAATGAGACCCACTACAGTCGTGTCATACGCAAACTTGATAAGGAGGGTTGGAGTTGTGTGACGGTTTGCAGTCGTGGGTCAGCAGAGTGAAGTGGAGGGGGCTCAGCACACATCCTTGGTGGGCCCCAGTGTTCAGTGTGATGGTGATGGATGTGTTGCTGCCGAACCGAACTGCCTGAGGTCTTCCAGTCAAGAAGTCCAACAGCCAGTTGCACAGGGAAGTGTTGAGCCCCAGCTGGACCAGTTTGTGAATGAGCTGTTGAGGGATGATTGTGTTGAATGCTGAACTGAAGTCTATGAACAGCATTCTGACTTATGAGTCTTTTTTGTCCAGGTGTGTAAGTGCTGAGTGGAGGGTAGTGGCGATAGCGTCATCGGTCGACCGTTTGAACCGATATGCAAACTGGAAGGGGTCCAAGGAGGGGGGGAAGGCAGCCTTGATGTGGTGCATGACTAGCCGTTCAAAGCACTTCATGAGGATGGGGGTAAGTGCAATTGGACGGTAGTCATTGAAGCAGGCTGGAGACGACTTCTTCGGGACTGGAATGATGGTGGTAGCTTTGAAGCATGTGGGGACAACAGCCTGACTTAGCGAGATGTTGAAAATATCTGTGAAGACATCGGTGAGTTCCACTGCACAGTCTCTCAGTACACGCCCAGGAATGTTGTCAGGACCCGGAGCTTTGCGTGCGTTGATCCTGCTGAGGGATCTCCTCACGCTGTCCGGGGACAGCGTCATCACCTGGTCGCCGGGAGGAGGGTGGAGTCTTCTGTGCAGTGGTGCTGTTTTGTGCCTCAAGGCGAGCGAAGAAGACGTTCAGCTCGTTTTGCAGGGAGATGGTGCTGTCACAGGTGAGTGGTGGGGGCTTGTAGTCCGTACTGGTCTGTATCCCTAGGGTCACTGCAAAAGCCAGGTCAAATACTTACTCAGTTTTCACATTACCAAAACCTGGAATACAAAATAAGGCTTTCCTCTGCTGCCCGCCGGTTAATTTTTATTTGAATTTTCATTATTTAAATGTTTCTTAGTCAGTGCCATGTAGATTACTTAAAAGTTGTAAATTGCATGACAAAAAATGCAGTTAGTAATGTCATCCACTGCATTACATATTTTAGGTAATTCCATTACATTGTTTTTCTGTCGGATTATTACTGTAGAAACAGAAAAAAAACATCTATAATCTCACATTGCACATTTTTGTTTATATGAGTGGGGTAAGATGGGCCATATTTTACTTATGTGGTCCTCAAGATAAAGGCAAATGAGGTACATGAAGTACAATTAAAATGAAGTACAATAAGCATCTTAAAAATAATTTAGGACGATTCCTATCATTTTAAATTATCAGAGATTATCTATGTCAAGGGTTCTAAAAAATATTGCTTCTTATAAAAAAAGTGTTCCCGTGGCTCGCTTTGCCCCAGGTTAAGGGTAAGTTGATCTACTTGATGAAATCACGTTCACCTAAGAAGCACCATCTGGGTGTAAACTGACCATCTGACTGAATTTGATTCAAACCCATGCGCAATTTTAAAGATAATTTACCTCTTTTAAAAACTAATTTAATAATATTAGAATATTTCCCTGGTAAAAACAGCCTATTTCTTTGGGATCTTTCAGATAATTTTCAATAAGGAGGTTCAACAAACTCTGAGTTTAAACTTGAACTCTTGAGTTGACTTACCCTGAGATGGGAAACTTTCGGTTTTCAGAGTTTTGGGTTTCAGAACAGCTCAATTGAGTTAGTTCAGTCGACTTTGAGTTTAGCGCGTGCACCACGACTATGAAAAACCATGATCAATGGAGCTCCGAAATTACGATTCACCATGGCAACAGCACCCGACAAAAAGACGTCCGCATACTTCCGAGTCAATACATAACTGTAATTCTGACACTGTTATAATATCCGAGGTGAAAACTGTCAAGTATCAAAAACAATTAATATTTCCATTTTTCAGGTATCCCACGGCAAAAACAAAGAGAAAAAAAAAAAAAAAGAACGTAGCAGCATCTAAAAATGAATTATAAAAACACAATTCAATCAAGGTAAAACTTTAAGCATAAAAGTTACATGGGTGTAGGCTACATGGCTTTACAAACATCTGACATTTTAAATATCATTCAGTGTCTATTTTCAATGAGCAGCAGTCTTTTCCACATAGTTTAACGCTCTTTTTACATAGGCTAATTAAATATTCTCTAATCCAACCCGTTACCGGTGCGATGGTAGGAATATGTGTGTCATCAATGCATCCAACCACACTGGAAATCCTGAAGGAAATTCTGATTATTATACAGCAAGATGTTATCAAGTGAACATGTTATCAGATTAGCCTCATTTAAACAGATTTCTACAACACTGACCTACAGTCCAGTGAAACTCCTCTGTGACGGATTTGTGCCCAGGACAAAATTCTCAGAAAGAGATGAAAATATGCGCAATGAATGAATACCTGCACTGCAAAAAAAATATTTTCTTAGAATTTTTGTCTTCTTGTTTCCAGTCAAAATATCTAAATATTCTTAAATCGAGATGCATTTTTAAATAAAAAGACATAAGGTATTTAGTCTTGTTTCCATGGTGGGAAAAAAAAAAATAATAATTTAAGTGCATTTTTCTTATTTTGCAAATTATCTGCCAGTGGGGTAAGAAATAAAAAATGTGCATACACGAGGTAATAATAACCAAACAAGCTAGCGAGTCAAATTAACCCAGCTTGTGTTCTGTTGAATATTTCCCCAGCACTGGGTTGACAAATAATCCAGCATTAGTCGCATTTAACATCACTTTTAGCATGTATGATGGATTAATCATTGTAGTTTGCTTCTATTGTACTTATGAAATTGTCTTAACCATATAGGACCTATTTTAGGTTAGTTTGAAGTCTGAACCCTAGAAGAAGAAAAAAAGCTCAGAAATGACACTTACCAAGTGTAGTGAATTTCTCAACTACAACAGATAAGAGACGATTATATTCAAAAACCAGCTTGAATAAACACCCATACCACTTGAAACACAAATTCAACAAATCTTAAATTAAATACAAGGACAATATCAATGAATAAATGCACAGTAACTATAAAGACAAAGAAAATGAGTAAATAGTGACTACCAATAATGCATTTGTGCTGTAGACCGCTGAAATGAGAGAATAATGTTACACATACATGTTCAGTTAGTTATGTATAACCTCAAGTCTGTTTTGTGGCGTCCCTGTACTAGTGCGCTTTTGGAAGTCATTCCCAATAGACTGGGTTCTCCATGAAAGTTTAGCATGTTGTGTCAAACCCTTCTCCTCCAGTATCTGCTCCATCTGAAGAACAGAAAGACTTTGAAATGATTTTACTGTTGGCTTTTTCCATTGGAATTACAGTGGTAAGGCAAGTTCCTCTATCACAGGGGTCTCCATCCCTGCTCCTGCAGTGCTACCGTCCTGAAGATTTCAGCTGCAACCCCAACCGAATACACCTGAACACCTGAAGCAAGGTGTTCAACGTTACTTGATAATTATAGACAGGTGTGCTTGAGCAGAGCTGGAACTGAAGTCTGCAGGACGGTAGCTCTCCAGGAGCAGGGCTGGAGATCCTTGCTTTCTATATCCGGACAGTGTAAGAACTCCAGTTGAAAAATCTTGTTCGTCACTGCAGGATCATTCAGATTTTGACTTGATTTCACCTCCACTCTCATGATCTGTCTCTTCCTGTCTGTGAGAAACACAATGTCTATGTTTACATGCAACCAGATAATCCGTTTGTAATCGGATTGACGGCTCAATCAGACTGAAAAGCCTTCATGTAAACACCTTAATCCGAGCACACACTGTGCGATTTATAATAGTCCTTTATGATTGTTGCTTGTCAGATTGTACGAACATGATGATCATGTCACACAGCAGGATCTCAGTTGTCATTAATGTCAGACTGTACGACACGTTAAAAACGGGTGCGTGCAAGAAAACTTGTCCAGAGTTTTACATTATCAACCCATACACGTTCAGTGACTGTGACCTGCATTACAACGCGATGCTGAAAAGTATATGAATAGCGGCAATGGTGGCATATTTAAGAAGAATAGTGCAAGCAGCACTACACACCCACATGAAAACAGCGGCGCAACCAGTGTTTATCATAGCACAGGCAACGAATCAGATGAATTCTGTGAGCGGAGGACAAGAGCACTGAAGTTTATGCTGTTAGAATAAATATCTAGTATTAATTCTAATCATGGCTTGTCTTGAAAAAACGAAGACAGTTTAATGTTCGTCGTAGGAGATGTCACACTGCAGGACTGTGCGCCAAATCTTCTGACACTGCCAGAAGTTCATCGGAGGTCAAATTTGATCGCAAACGTCTATTAATCGGATGTCGGTCAACATGTCTAACCAGCAAACAAAGACTACAGATTTTAGCCTAGGACTATAGGAATCTTTTAGGATTTTCAAAATTTGTCTCAGACGAACAAATCATGGCCAAATCGACAGTGGGAATTGAAATAGCGTAATGACGTATGACACAGAACAAGCGTAAACATATGTAAACATATGCTACGGTAAACAACTTGCTATGGTAGTCAGGGTTACCCAGTCGGTATTAACCATTGTACACAGATTGCATTACTTGCCCACCAATGTACCGTGCCCCATCACTTTTGAGCCATTTGGTTCAGCTGGACTATGGACGCTACAATTGTAAGCACCTGCCATGTTCAGTGGCTCCATTGCATCATCGAGTCATGATTTTAGCCCCGCCCAAAAAATCCTGAACACAAGAATGTTTAATGGTCTAACTCCACAATTAAAGGTGGGGTAAGAGATTTCTGGTAGCCAATGTTGAAATTTGAAATCACCAAAACAAACACGCACCTACCCCAAAAGGGTCTCGCCCCTATTTTGATAGCTCCGCCCCATACATACGCACGCAACCCAGGCAACGATTAGTTCTGTGAAACAAAGCAAAACCAATGTTACACCGTGTCTACACCGGACACGAGTGACGCGGCGCGACAAAATACTATAGAACTCATTATAATCAGTGATGCTGTCTACACCATAGATGTATATACATATCTATGGTCTACACTGGATGCGGCGCGGCGCGACAAAACCCGACATCAAACTGATGCCTTGTTCTATTTATGACGATGACACCATGTCAATGATTTAATGATGCTGTGGCGAGTCCAGTGTACTAGACAGACTTTAGCTGGTGCGGCGCAGACACGGTGTTACTCACTTATCGAGAAGAAACAAAGCAACCTCGGGCGTCTGATCGCATGCCTTCTTGAGTTCTCTCCAGCACTGGAAAGCTATTTACACGACGGGTCCTACTTCTTGCCTTAATGCCTTAAGCCTTTGTTTGTTCCGCAGACGTTTTCCTCTTTTGTTTTTTATCCGCCATCTCTATCTTTCTGTCACTCGGCTCAGCTAACGTCCGGGACGTGCACTGAAAGCTCTCTCCTCCACATCACAAGACGAGTAGACACGCCCCTTATTGCTGGTTGGCTACAAGTTTGTTTTGCTATTCGGACCGAATCAGTTTTTAAAGTGTTTTTGAAAAATTTCGGGCGGCTTACCCCACCTGAAGTACTACATAGTTCACAGCCCATAGTTCCAACTAGCCAATACTCACCACTTCCAGACAAGCACGAAGGTGCACGCGGCAAAAATGACACGAATATTGGCAAGACGATGGTGGAGGAATTGGTTTCCAAGTGAAAAGTAAAGTAAAATACCACTCCTTACCAGAGAAGGTGAACATATATGTTCACATGCAAGCACCATCACAAACAGCTTTTAATTTGATTTTTTTATTTTCATTTTAACTTTGACTTTTGATGTTTTCCTGACATGAGCTGCTTTCTGCTTTTTTATTTGGTTTTTGCTTATCTTATTTTTTATTTATTTATTTGTTGATATATATAATGCAGCATGTGGTATAGCCTGTGTCATGCCTCGTCTTATTCGTGTTTGTTAATAAACGTTTTGTAAGCCAGTTTGTCATTGTATCTTACTGTTTTATTGTTGTTGTTGGCTTTTCATTGAGAATAATAAATCCATCTTTGAAGCATTCGTTTTAGTCTTAGAATGTGAAATGTGTAAAGACGTAAGTGCAATGGACAATTATCTTTTTTTGTTGCAAAACGTGACACCAAGATTAACCAATAGGTTACCCCTATAGGTAACCAATAGGGGGCCCCATCTGATATTGCCAAAATATATTTGGCAAACCCTTGAGTGTAAAAGGTTTGGAGAGTGTAAAGGTTTCTATTTACAATGTGTTTTTGCAGCATTGAACATTGTAGCCAATCACAGACATATCTATTGATTTCTTGAATGCAATGGCCAATCAGAGGTGTTTCAGTTAGTCAAAATCCAACGCAACCACTCAAACACCAGAGTTTTTTGTTCCGTTGATGAGTTTGCATGCTGGCTATCCTCTCAGTAATGTTGACATGATATAAAGAAAAGAGTTTAGTCTGCATTAAAGAGAGCCCAGGGAGTGAATATGCAGGATTCAATCTTGAACTTGTATCTTTAAGACTATAGCGCCCGCTCAGTGTTGTGGCTTTGGAGGAACAGGGGCCGTCGAAAAGAATTCTTATCAAAAAATTATTGGAATGTGGATTCATAGTTGAAGTCATGTTGTTTAAAGGATCACAATTTCACACAATGGGCCTCATTCATGAAACACGTGCAGAACAAATTTTTGTGTAAACCGTTCGTAAAGCTGTTCTGACGTAAGTTTTCGAATTCATGAAAATGTTCGTATTTTCAAAATGTTAGTTGATACGAAAGAAATGTACACCTGCTCCCTACCACGCGTAAATGGTGCGTAAAACGTTCTGTGTTCTTTTTGGCAAAATGAGGACACTGCATTTGATGACTGCATATAATAATTACAAGTTAATTGCCAGTGCCCTTTTTGAATTATTTTGAAATATTTGTTTTGGGAGGGTGATAACTGTAAAACGCAGCGCTCGTCACTGTCACTATTTACCAATTACCCGTAAATAGAGGACGGGTGGGACAAATAGCGACCAACCATCCTGCTTGTACAACGACTGCCTACAACAATGGAGAAGTCAGTATTACTGGTTACTGCTTTTTTATATTTTTCTTTAAATTATTAATTCTTAAAAATGAGATACTAGTAATACGTTGCCGCTGTGGATATTCCAAATCATAGCAACTAAAGCGTCTCAACTGGAAAAACACTGTGCCACCAAAGTGTTCTGAAGCGTCACCAGCTGGTCGTTTGGTTTTATGAAGAGCACCTGAAATTTTTCAGCTGGCTAAAAACTCTTCAGTGGACACACGTTATTGAATATTTATAGTGCCTATTAGCCTTTTTGTTGCATTTATGAAATATACTGGAGCCAAACCTGAAAAGGGAGTCCAGAATATTCCACTGTGTTCCTAAACACGTAATTTACGTAGCTGTGTATTTCATAGGCGGGGATTATGCTAATTGTGAATAAATGAGCATGCCAACATGCGCTCCCATTTACGAAAGAGGGGATCAGTACATAACATGTTTAAATAAACAAACGGACGTTTACTAAGCATGTGTGAACCGGGGAGAGTTTTTGTAAACGTCCTTTTTAAGCACAAAATTACTCAGAATTTTAATCGCATATATTTACGGCATGTTTACACGAATGAGGGCCCAATGTTTGGGCTGTCTTCTGAGCCTTCTAACTTTTCGGACTAGTCTGGTTACCAAATTCATTAAGACGACTATGAAAATTAATGTAGCACACATCCCTAATAGGGTTATGACGAAAACGAGGGTTCCAAAGCCAGACTAGGCAAAAACATTCAATGAAATTGAGAGATTAGTTTTACTTTGGTTCTATTTAGGGATAATACTCACCAAAATAACAAGCAAAAGGAAAATAGTCCTCACAGTTGGAGTCAACCCAGTAGCCATTTTGAACAATAACACACAACTTAATGTCCGGTTGTTCAAGTTTCCACCTTGTGAATGAGGATCTGCTCTGATCTGACCAGACAAAGACTCCATTACCTGTAGTCCGATAGAGTCCAAACCAAAACTTTCCCAGTCCTGTAGTTTTCAGCAGCTCATTGAGATTCGTCTGGTCATGAACGGTGGCAAGATCAGAATAATGCTGTCTGCAGTACTTCTGTGCATTCATCCAGTTCATCGGCGTTGGCACAAAGACAAACTCATGACGCTGTGAGAACGTCACGTTCATCAGAGCTGATAAAGGAAGAAAATGCTATAATTTTATTTTCAGGTCATGAGCCAACAAACCCGATTCAGCATTTTCCTTTTTCCTGCAGGCCTAACCATAAGCGCTTTAGGGAAAAGAAATGTTCTAACCTTGAGTAGTGTTGCAACAGTGAACACATATAGACAAAGACGAGATGGCTACACGTCTGCCTGAAAATATTAATAACCATATGATCTTGTGATTTGGGGAACACATAATCAGTAACAGAAGCGTGTTGCTGATTTGACATATAAATGAACCAATCATATTAAAGGACAATGATATAATATGACAATGTTACTTTTGCTACGCACTTTTTCTATATAAACTCTTGTATTCTTTTTGTTGGGGGATTCTCTGTGATTGGAATGAGATCTTCCCGGCTGTGATTAAAGCATATTCAAGGGCATTGTCTGGAGTCTCTCTGGTTATTGCTGCGCAGCAGGTATTAGCCAAACATTAGAGATCTTAATTCCAAGTTCATAGGGGGCGAGACGTCGCCCGACTCAGAGTGAGACTCTCTTAGGCGTCAGGTAGCTGTAATTAATTACTGAATTGTCTTAGGCCTGGTTCTCCAGTGCGGTCAGAGTTATCATGGTTTACGGTCAATATAATTTCAGTGTCGGGAGATAAAGCTCAACTTAAAGGGTTAGTTCACCCAAAAATGGAAATTAGCTTGTTTTTTACTCACCCTCGAAGCATCCTAGGTGCATCCA
The DNA here is from genome assembly GCA_018155175.1 of Sinocyclocheilus anophthalmus. NCBI lineage: Eukaryota > Metazoa > Chordata > Actinopteri > Cypriniformes > Cyprinidae > Sinocyclocheilus > Sinocyclocheilus anophthalmus. The sequence continues at coordinate 19,582 of JADLZN010003203.1, forward strand.
TTCTTTCAGATGAATTCAGTCGGAGTTATATTAAAAATTGTCTTTGATCTTCCAAGCTGTTTAATGTCAGTCAGCGGGTGTTGCAATGCATCAGTCCAACACAACTTAAATAAAAAATCCGCCCATCCATAAAAAAAAGTGTCTCACGGCTCCGGGGGGTGAACAAAGGCCTTCTGTAGCGAATCGATGCGTTTTTGTAAGAAAAATATCCATATTCAAAACGTAATAATCACTTGAATGTAGCTTGCGCTCACTGTTGTACACTGGAAGCGGTTCCGGGCAATTAAAAGTATTTTTTTCTTTTCAGCGAAAGAAGTAACGTCTTAATATAAAACATGATGATTTGATTTAGACTGATCAAACCTGTAACTTTAACCTGTTCTCTTCTGAACATCTCTGTGAAAGTAACTGGCAGTGACTCAGTATTTCTGTCTGTGGTGTACTTTACAAAGTTAAATCAGTGAGTTAATTCAAGGTGTTATAGTGTTAGCATGATACTAAATACATTTATGTTGTTAAAATCACAAACCGACCAATCACTAATTTAACCATAACTGAACGCACCCTTTAAAGTGACCAAAGACCAACTTACACGCAGTCAAGGTTTGAACATCCTGCAGAACCGCTTCTATTTCTGTGATGCTTCCAGGATTCTGTTAGATTCTCAAAATTAATTTTTTTAAACAAGTTGAGATTGAAATACAAAGATCTTTTTCAAAGATGAACACATCTGAACAAATAAACATGGGCATTTACTTGCAGCAGCGGACTGATGGAAGGTTGATGGCAACTGATTCAGCATCTGTGTTCTTCTCATTATATTCAGTCTTGATACGTAATTGATCTCTTATGCAAAACCTGTTCCCTTTCTTAGATGCAAAATATTTTAGTATTAAGACTGATTTACGTTTTGGCTTTGTTGCCCATGATTCATTCATTTAAATGTATTTGCAAAGCATGAAAACAGCCAGTAACTACTGTAACAACCCTCGTATCTAAGGGTTAGTTTCCCCAAAAATGAAAATTAGCCTGTGTTTTTTTACTCACCCTCGAAGCCATCCCGGTGTAATATGAACTTTCCTTCTTTCATACGAATCCAATCGAGTTTATATAAAAATTGTCCTGGCCCCACCAACCTTTCAATGGGTGTAGCATTTGTTGGTTTCAAAGTTCCTAAGACCGTGAAATAAAGTGCGCGCATTAACGTAGCAAACATGCTCACACGGCTCCGGGGGTGAATAAGGCCTCTGTGCAATCCCTGCCACATTTTGTAAGATAAATCTCCAGATTTCAAACGATCAACACTTTTTTTCCCCACTTACGCTGACTGTCATACCGGAAGGCCTGGCAGGTGGAGGCGTATGCAGCAGCGCTCGTGCCTCTGAGAAATGTCAAGAGCAAAGAATCAAAGTTTCCTTACTTTAGCAAAGGAAACCAGTCTCCTCTTGGTTTATATCGAAATCCTCTGACATTCTTCTTTACAATTCCTCGTTTTGTACTTCTAATTCTTGAACGGCGTTTTGTTTTGTTCTCTCCCCTCCGCGCTGATATCACAAATCACGCAACGCCGTCGTCCTACGTCATCCGCCGGAATGGCTTGCACGTATGACAGTCAGCGGAAGTGAGAAAAAAGTGTTTATTACTTTTGAAATATACGGATACTTTTCTTACAAAAATGCATGGATTCGCAACAGGAGACCTTTATTCATGCCCCGGAGCCGTGTGAGGCACGTTTCATTAGAATGCGCACGCTTTATTTCACGTCTTCTGAACTGTTGACAACAAACACCCGTTTACCCCCATTGAAAGGCTTGGAGGGCCCAGGACCATTTTTAGTATAACTCCAATTGGATTCGTCTGAAAGAAGACAGTCATATACACCTAGGATGACTTGAGGGTGAGTAGTTTATGGGCTAATTTTAATTTTTGGGTTAACTAACCCTTTAAGCTCAACCATATCATTGCATTTTTTAATATTTGCTGCACGTTACAGCTGAGTTGTGCCTCCATCATTTTCTACTACAATTAGTGACTTCCAAATTACAACAAAGGAAACACAATCACATCAACTATTGAGAAGTAATTCAATGAAATGCAAAGCAATAAAGTTATACAAATGCATCCACACGTCTTTTTCCTCCAAACACCTTATGCATGTATTCATGCCAGTTTTAATTCAATGTGTGGTTTAAATAAATAATACATGTCACATATTCTTCAGCAGCTTTATTAAGGTTTATTATGACTATTTCCATTAATCAAGTTTCAGCAACATTTCAGGTCAGCTCAGGTTGTCTTGTATAAACATTCATGTGCCGACTTTCAGCCAAATTTCCTCTGACTCACGCGTCATGATTGCTGTGCTGCTATTGGTTCATCATACGGGTCACTGCAGGACAGGCCTGCTGCAGGACAGGGTGAGTCAAATAATTATTCAGTTTCCACGTTACCAAAACCTGGAAGGCAAAATAAGGATTTCCTCTGCTGCCCTTCAGATTTTTTTTACCAGGTACAAATGTAGTAAAACATTAAACGACCAAATTTAGCACACATCTTATTGATTGTGACTACTAGAGGCTGATGCGCCCAGAATTTAAACGCAATGCACTAAATTGTCAAAGAACAATTTTTGTTTCAATTTTCATTATTCAAACAATGTTTCTTAGTAGCATTATTTTACTGGGATACAACATGCTGATGCATATTGTGTCATAGCACTTTACCAGTGCTGGTCACACATAAAAAAAAATGCAGGTTAATTTTTTATGGGTCTTTATTGGTTTATTTTTATAAGTAGTCTGATGGTCCATTCAAGTCCTTCAGGGAAATTCGTATTTATAAGTCTAGGTTCAAGTCAATGTATATATTTACATATGAGCTAATAAAATGACCACAGCTGATCACAGTTGGAAGTCATTTTCAGGAGGGGGTGATTCTTTTTACAGCTCAGTGATTCTGATTTTTTTATTATGTTGGTGTTATATCTTTCACTTGAATGTTATACGTTGCTCTGAGTAAATACAGCTGGATAAAACAAAAACTATGTCTGTCTTCATTTTAGGCTACAAAGCAACAAAATGTGATTAATTTATGCCCACTGTATATGATGTGCTGCTTGAAAGGTTGTGAACCCTTCAGAATTTTCTATATTTCTTCATAAATATGACCCAAAAGATCATCAGATTTTCACGTCCTGAAAGTTGACAAAAAGAATCAAATCAAACAAATGAGATGAAAGCATATTCTTTATCATTTATTTATTGAGAAAAATGATCCAGTGTTACAAATCTGTGAGTGGTCAAAGTATGTGAATCTTTGCTTTCAGTATCAGGTGTGTAACGTTTATTATTATTTATTAGCTCTAAAAAGGGGAATTTTGATGAATCATAACCTGTTTATGATTCATAATAAATATTTAGATTATATCTTCGAATTAACTGTAGCAGAATCAATATTACAATTATTTGATCTGTCCGTCCACCGAGCATACAATATAATCATTTATCAATTCAAGGAATATTTATTTTCTGGCCACGGAACAATAAACTGTCCTTCTTTATGCAGTGCTAGCAGTAATTTAGCATATGTAGCAAGGGTTCACACATTCATTGATTTCGAACTGTGAGCAGCAAACAGAGAAAAATCCGTTGTGAATATAAGGGATTTATTAAATGAAACTATATCTAACATATAATTAACTAAAACATATATACACAGAATGAAACAAAGTAAGGAAAAGAGAGAGAATAGGAAAGAATGGCAGTATTTCACATCACTTAACCACAACCTTGAAAATCATCAAAGAATCCAAAAATCACCTTAAAAGTGTCTGAACCTTAAACACGCATCTGAATAATTTTAAGCGGTTACTTGCATTGGTTTTTCGATCGCTGAAGAAGAGTCTGGATGCGGTAGATAATGGAGGTCTTTTGATGAGTTCGTGAGGAGTAAGCTGGAAGATTTTACTTCTGGTTCTTCTGAAAAAGGAAAGGTCCACAGCGACTAACGTTACTTGAAGTTAAAAACTGCCGGAAAATAAAACTCAAAAGGAAGGTCTTGAGAGTCCTGAAAGGTGTTGTCTCAAACGAAGAAGAAGTTTTCTGAGCCAAGTTTATTCTGGGCTGATCGCTTTTGAGAATTTCTATTCTGTGTGTACTGGCCAATGAGAGGCATGGATTTTTGAGCGGGAGAACTTTCTTTGTCTCTTGTTTATGGCTAATTTGCATGTTTTATGGCAGGTCTGGAATTTTTGTAGTTTTAACCCAAAATATCGTACAAATCATATGATGCGCTTCACAGTCACATACTGTACCTTATTGTCCGAGGAATGAAAAACAGGTAATATTGATACCAAGAAACAACCATTTGGTATAGATTAAACCAAAGATACATACATCCACCTGAATATCAGTGTTTTATGGCTTAAACTAATACAAATAACGAGTGGTAACTCATCTAATCCAACAAAGTAATGTACACACAACACATGCATATACCAGATACATTAGAACTGATTAATTTATAGTCTAAATAAAGAATTTCTTAGTGTGTTTGTGTGTTAGTTTGGGTGTGTGTGTGTGTGTGTTCGTTTGGCCATTTCCAGCTCTTTGTGGAATGTGTTTGAACTCAGATTGCAGGATGCCCGTGGGGGCTGGTTCTAATCTTCTTTGACGGCGAAGAAACATTTGGCAATTTACAACCCCTATACAAGTAACATCTCTGACCAGATCTGTAATTTATATGCAAATGTCAAAAAGGCTAAAAGGGGTCTCTTAAGCCATACATTCCCCGCTCCCTGCATTCCTACCCGCAATGCTCGTTGTGACCCCCTTGCAGTTTCTTGTAACTGCTGATCATTCTTTCCTTCTTTCCCAGAAAACCCGAAAAAAAACAAACCCAAATCCAATTGAGTTATATTACATTATATTAAAAGTTGTCCTGGCTATTCCAAGTGTTATCATTGCAGTGGGCAGGTGTTTTTCTTCAACAGACCAAAAGACGTCAAATAAAGCGCATGCCTCACACGGCTCCGGGGGGTGAATAAAGGCCTACTGTAGCGAATCCATGCGTTTTTTGTAAGAAAAATATCCATATTTCAAAGTAATAAACACTTCTCTCACTCTCACTTCATCTAACTGTGGTACACAGAAGCCGTTCCGGCGGATGACGTAAGACGGCGGCATTTAAGCCATTATGGAGACAGGAGGAGCCAAGCCGGATCAGACGGAGGGAGGAGCCAGGGCAGACCAGGCCGCCAGCCATGAAAGCGACCCACGTGTGGAGCGGACGGAAGAGGAGCCATGGTGGGGAGGCTGACAACTCAGGGGGCCTCCCGAATGCGGCGGAGCAGGTGGAGCCCGGCCGTAGGCGAGCCTAAAGAGCCATGGCACGGAGAGGATACGGATGCCCAAGGCAGAAGCGATGGCTCCGAAGGGTCGACGCTGACCAAGGTGGATCGGAGGGAAGAGGAGCCTGACCGAGCCCGAGGGATAGCGCAGCCAGAGAGTGGAGTCCCCGAGCAGCGGATGGGTCGACGACTGACCAAGTTGGGCCGGAGGGAAAGGAGGAGCCTGACGAGCGAGAGGGGATGAGGCACAGCCGAGTAGTGAGTCCTGAGGGCAATGCAGATGTCGACGAACTGACCCGGTTAGTTTGGAGTGAGAAGGAGCCTGGTGGAGCTGGTGGGATGACGGGCCACGGTGGAGACTAGGGAGCTAGGAGCCAAGGCGGAGCCTCTGGGTTGAAGGGCCGAGGTGGAGTCCAGGACTCAAAGGCTGGAGGCAGAAACAAGGGATCATCCAGCCACGACGCCGATGGCGACACAGATGGTGGGCTGAGGGTGAGCTGAGGGGCTGCCAGGAGACAGTGGTGGCGGAGCTGAAGCCGCAGGGAAGATAGGAGGAGGCAGGAGAGGGAGGTTGGGTGGGAATTTGTGAGTATCAGGGCATTCTGGGATGTTGTGTGCTGCCCACACACACCAGATCATGACTCCCAAAACCAGGAGCACAGCGGACAGGGGAACGACCTCCGTGGCCGTGACAGGACAGACAGATATTCCAATACGGGCACAGTTCAGGGCTGACAAACAGAACATAAACAACCTCCATAGTCGTGACGTGACAAACAGACAGTTCCAGGCAGACAGATAGACAGTTCATAAACAGTCTCCATGGCCGTATCAGGACAGGAAGAAGATATACAGTGCACAGCATAAATGAGTACACCCCCTCTGATTAAATATAAAAGATGTATTTTCTTAATGTTCACTAATATAATTCATGGAAAGATGGCAAAATTGAAATGTATTAAACATATTCTTAATAAAAACAGAGAAATACATGCCATTAATATCTGTAAAATAAGAAACTTAGCCAATTTTTGTTTAAATGAAGGATTGCAGAATTGAGTACAACCTAGATTTAATTCAACCAAGTGTAGTATTCTAGAACTTAATATATCCTCCAGAACTTAAAGTATACTGCTCTGACACTTCTTGGCACTGAGTGTACAAGTTCATGACAAATTTTCACATCTGTCCTGTTTAACTCCTGGAGAACGACCTGCTTGAATGCTCTGGTCTTTAATGGGGTGTTTTGCTCAGCTCGTCTCTACAGAATCCCTCTCAGCTGCTCAAGAGTGTTAAGACTGAGTGAAATACATGTCCACTGAAGGATTTTCAACTCAGGAGAATGAATATCTTCATTGTCATGTTAAAAAATGCCCAACAATGCAGGGAATGAGAAGAGGGTAGCATCTTCTGTTTCAGGTTTTTGTATTACATCACACAGTGGTGTGTGAATTCATGCAAGCATTGATAAAGCACAACTCCCTCACACCTTCAGCACTTATTCATCCCTATAGAAGAGCTTTACTACCACTGAACGTCACTGTGGGAACCAAGCACTTCTCTCTGTACTCCTCCTCTAGCAACACCAGAACATGTTTGATGCTTTTGGATCCGAAATGATTGACATGGTCTCTTGAGATCAGAGTATGGATTCCCAGAAGTCTATATGGGCCTTGGAAAAAGCTAAATGAGTTTATTGTGCTTTGGCTACAGTCGGTAGTTCTGGTGTGGATAAACAACCATGCATGTCACTTCTGCATGCTGCATCTTACTCTGTGAGATAAAGTGTCACTCTTTTCACAGCTTTTGCCGGCTCTGAGACACTTTCACAGTGTTTCTCCTGCTCTTTTTCTAGCAAAAACTCACTCATCACTAAATGAAAGCTTAAAGTGAAGACCTGATTATTTCAGGGGCCTTTTCACAAGTGAATTGTTTTTGAATTTCTGTGTTACTTCTGCTATATTTTCACACTTAAAGCAATAATTTGGTATTCCTCTTGTACCATTGTCCTCTTTTATGCTAAGAAATAAATCTCCTGACAGTTCTCTCTCAAGTGGTTTCATTGTTGTCAGCATTAAGTCTGAGTATGATTCAGTGGGCCATATAACACTTAATTATCAAGAAATTACTTACCTTTAACAGTTTTGGTTCAACATACTTACCTGTTGATCAATACTTAACCTTACACCAGAATTTTTTTTGGTTTGTTTTAATTAGTAACTTTTCATGAGGGTCATTTTCACAACAAACATTTCCTCACTTTATAAGAAAATTGTATTTTTCGTTTCTTGAATAATTTAAACTTCTTCTTTGGTAACTGATCACGCCGACTTGCTGGAAGATTTTATATCCAAAAAACACATAACCTGTCTTCTAAAGCAAAGTAGTAATTGATGCATTTGGTTAAGTTTCAGGGGGTGTACTCATTTATCTTGCCACTGTAGAGAAGTAGACCGGGTAAAGTTCCAAGTAACATCTATTAAGGGTCATATGATGCGATTATTTTTCCTTACTCTTTGGAGTGTTACAATCTATTTGTGCATAGATATAGAATCCCGAGGTTTGCAAAGACTAAAGTCTCAAATCTTAGAGATATTCTTTATAAAATTTAAGACTCTGCCACGCCTACCTAAAACTGCTCGTTCTAGGACACCCCCCACATATCTACATCACTATGTGGAAATATTAGCATAATGCGCCCAAATGTTCACGCAAAGAAAGAAGGTGTGGTTTCAGTAACCGCAGTTAGTGTTGAAGCAGCATGTCAGGGAGACGCTGTGTGTTTCAGTGCGAAAGCAAAAGCACTTTATTTGGCCTTCCGGAAGTAGATGCATTTAGGAATCTTTAAGATTATTTACAACAGAACATCAATGCATTTTATGGACGACTGTTTCTTGAACCTAGGAGAGGAGGTCATTCTGATTTTTGCTATGACAATCTGGTGCTTCTGAGTCAGCTACTGTTTTGTTATTTGTTTAATTATTTTCTATTGACTGTTCAAATGCGGAGTTTTGCGCATCGTGTGTGTGTGTGTGTTGTGTGTGTGTGAGAGAGAGAGAGCGAGAGAGAGGAGGGAGGGTCACATCACAGTGGAGTCAGCTGTCTTAACCGTGGCTTGTGTACTGCAAACACATACCAGCTTCATCACTGTGTGTCACGCGACTCTGTTCCCCATTCGGGCTCTGTCTTTACATTTATTTTGAAAGATGAAGCTCGCGATTATGGTAAGGGATGGTACATTTCCGATGAGTGCTTGCGGTGTTCGGCCAATCACAATGCACTGGGTCAGTTGGCCATTCAGAGCAGACTGCGCTTGTCGGAAGGGGGGGGGGGCTTTGTAGAAAACGAAGCGTTTTGAGAGAGGCGGGGCATAGAGGACCTACAATAATTTACAGTATTTGAAAATGTGTTTTTTGAACATTAAAGCATGTCAACATATTCTGTTACACCAAATACACAAAATAATGATCTTTAAAAAAGCATCATATGACCCCTTTAAGTCCTCAGAGTCCTGGCTCAGCTCACCCTCAGCGGTGGTGCAGTGGGCCGGGCTTTTCTCCAAGCCACTCACGCTCCCTTGTTTCATCCACCGGCGATCAGTTGCCGGCTCTCACACCTGGTCAGACGTCAGATGAGGCTCTGGCTCCGGGGCGATCCTCATCTCCGTCAAATAGTAATCAATCAGCCAAAAAACTATGGTTACTACATTTTTACTATAATAAAACCATGGTTAATTTTCATAAGGGATATTCCATGCTTCTCAGTTGTGTGCTGTCACTCTGAGCCAAATACCTCAATTCAAACGGTGATCCAAAATAAATTTAAAGCCACAGGAAAACACATATAGTGATTGACCCATCCCTTATGAAATTTAACCATGGTTTTATTATAGTAAAAGTGTAGTAACCATGGTTCTTTGGCGTATTGTTTACCATTTGTATAACCACAGTTTTACAAATACCATGGTTAAACTATGGTAAATGTAGCAAGACCATGGTTAATTTTTGGTTACCATGGTTTAGCTATAGTAACCATGGTTTTTTGGTTTTATTTTTAAGGTACATTTTCGTAAGGGATATGTGCTCAACCATGCCATATCTAGACCAAATGAGACAGCTAGCTTGCACATTTGGCCAAAAGAGAATATGAACATTTGCTTACCTGCAGTCAGTCGTTTACATGCTGGTAAAGTTTTTTTTCTTTTTTTGGTAGTTTGTGTTCCACTGAAGATGGGGGCTTGGGAAACACATACCGTTCCATAAAAAACGAGTACAACCGGGGGGGGGGGAAAAAAAAAGGGGGGGGGGGGGGGGGGGGGGCAATAGGAACTATCGCTAATGCCACCTGGACATGGCCTGAAAGTAGTTAAAAGGGATAGTTCACCGGACCAAAAAAATGAAAATTCCTGTCATTACCAATTATCCCACCGGTCACAATAGGGACCCGTCCAAGAGGTTTCATTTATGCAGCTCGTAAAACTTACTGACTAATGTATTTAAGTGCTTTCCTGCAATATGAAACTATAAGGGAATCTCACTTAAATGTGTGCCGTTTCCACGTGTAAAGCAAACGGCCACATTACCAGAACATTGAATTTTCTGGTTGCCGACCATGAGAAGATGATGACTGCAACCAAGCTTCAAAAACGCGAAGGCTAGCAAAGTATTTTAACAAAGATTTTTTGGTCCACATTAATTCCACACCATAATTTCGAGTTACGAGTTAATAATTTACTTTATTCAACATTGTTCTCCCCCGAGTAACGCAGCTACTTTCATTATGGAGGTGTCAAGACCCATTTTCTTGTAGCTTCATAAAATTACGGTTGGACCACTATTTTGTTGACGTTCTTGGTACCTTTCTGTGCCTGTCTATGGAGGGTCAGAAAGCTCTCGGATTTCATCAAAAATATCTTAATTTGTGTTCCGAAAATGAACGAAGGTCTTACGGGTTTGGAACGACATGAGGGTGAGTAATTAATGACAGCGTTTTCATTTTTGGGTGAACTAACCCTTTAAAGGACATGTTTTTCCTCAAAAATATCACCAAAACTGCATATATTCCAGAGCTTGTGTTGTAATGTCTACATCCACTGTACTATTGCAATAAGCTACTAAATGGTGTGTCTATAAAATGTCAGGTTTTTAATTGATTCTAGAGTAGTGACCATTTAAGTTTCCAGTGTAGCATTGACCTTATGTTTTAGAGAAAATGATATTTGAATACTACCAGTAATACATGTATTTAAAACAGCAGCAGTCAGCGGAGTTGCGTTTTTGTTAGATAATTTTATTTAAATTTTGGCATTAAGCCACATGCAAAATAATAATCTAGGGCTCTGTACTTCTGTAATATGGTGACAAAGAGCTAAATGATGATTAGAAACTAAGGCATTTAACTCC